>QYAI01000097.1:119742-270510 GCA_003988855.1 Arachnopeziza araneosa
TTCCTTCGTAGCTAGCCTATGAACCGAATATACTCAGACTATCAACGCACTCCCATATGCCTCTTGACTAGCCATATTCGTGTTCGTGCCGTTACACTCTTCTGCTTCCTTCTGAGCTAATACGTCCTGCGCATCCTCTACAATAAGTGCCTTTCCTTGACGTATTCAAGTCTTTTTAACTTTACGGCGTTTACTAAGTGCTTTATTCGCTGCTCGAAGTGTGCGCACCTCGGCTAACAAGAGAGTCATCTCATAAGCTAACATCTCTGTACTCTTAGCTAACGCAGCTACAGTTTCGAAAATAGAAGTTAAAGAGCTTTCTTGATAGCGTGCAATGCGACTCTTCACTAAAGTTAACTGTAAAAGCGCATTAGTTGCATTGTAAGAGGTTTGAGAGACTTAAGGTTTAGTATTAGTAGAAGAAAGTGTACTAGGATTTGAAGTTCTTAACCTCACATCAAGCTTTGAAATTACGGCTTGCGAGTTAAAAGGCACTAAGCTAGCTTTACGAAATCTAGCTTGACTATTCTAAGCTGTTATAGAAACTAAATAGGCTGCTTTAAAGGCGAGGAAAAACTCGACCTTAGTAATGTACGAGGGGCAGAGGAGCAGCCAATAAAATAAGAATCCCGTTGGCCCCTCAGCTAGCTCTCGATAGTATATTTCGGAAGAACGACCAGAGCAAAGAACTCAGAACATGAACAACGTATACGCGTGAAGAACTTAAAAACCAGCGTAAACAACAAATAAGAAACAAGTAGATGAGTCAATGTATCGGTACGAAGAGAATATCAATGAAGTCCGTATGATCAATGCTCCATCTGTATCTGTCGGATTACTGAATAACTAGTTATTAGCAGAATGGGGTACAGCCCTGACTCAGAATACAGGGCTCCCTACTGTCACGTAGAGAATCCGTATCCGGTAGCGAAGAACCCTTATGGGGTTCTTGGCTGCCTAACTAATGAGGCACCCATTATGTCACGTGATTATACCAACAGTATCCAATCTGAATCTATTCGTGAAATCAATCGTATGAAGAAGACCTAACTATCCATTGTCTTCTCCGCGCCTTCTCTGTATGTTCTCCTCTCTCCTCCTGTTTTCTTCCATGTAGGTGCTCTGTAGGACCTCCTTTATAGAGAGTCCTACGCACATGCTCTCGCTAGTGAAATGACGGAAAAATGCCATGCACCCTGGAACCCGACTACAGTAATTGTAAGGGTTCACGATTGCACAGTCAGAACACGTGAATGATGAATCTATGTATTTCAAGAAGGTAAAGCTAAAGAGCACCAAGTGCTTGAAGCTTTCTATATATACTCTTCGTACGAGAGGAACAGCCAACACAGTTCCTGTCGCACGGTCTTCTTTCAATAGTCAATCAATAGTTCTATCGATAGTCTCGTCAATAGTTCTGAAGATCGCCCTGCTGATCTTCATCCCTTCTATCAAAGAAGTCAGCTTCGGGTGCTGCCTCAGTTTCTGCCTAGGCCCTCAGGCCTAGGTCCTGACTACCGGGTCCAACCCGTGACAGAAGTCAACAACCCTATATTTTGCTTGCATATTCTTAACTAGTCGAAACTACGCGCTAATAAGCTCTAGATTTTCGCACAAAGCTCTTTGGAGGTTGTAGGCGCGATTAAAACGCGTCTTTAACTCTAGTCGTCGTTGTACGAACCGATGCGCTCAGAGCTTACTGACGCGGTCTGCTTCTTGAGATTCGAGTATATAATTTGCTATATCTTCAACACTAGCAAGCCAAGGCGCAAAGTCTCTAGTATCTAAATCAAGTATATATCGAATAATTACTTTCTCTTCTAATTTAGATAGTTTTTGACGATTAGGTCGAGTTTCGAGGCGAGCAGTCAAGCTAGCTATTCTGTGTCGAAGTGTCGTTTCAGGGACTTTATAGATCTTTGCAGCAGAGCGACGACTAAGTAGCCTTGATAGCTAGAATGATTCGTGCTTCTTGAGTTTGAATTTCCATTACAAATAGTTGAAAAAACGCGTGTTGAAGTTTACAAGTAATGAGGTGGGGAAAAGTGCGCCACTCGATGATATGCGTCACTCGATGATATGCGCCACTCGATGATATGCGCCACTCGATGATATGCGCCACTCGATGATAAACCACGTTATTATTTTCTTCGCCTGCGGTGAATGGTGGTATAAATCAATTTCTTATTTACTAAAGTGAAGAGCGTATAAACAACAAACGTGAAGTCTCAAGAAATTTATAAATTTGATCTCAGACGATTGCCTTGATCATCTGAGCGATAGGATAGATATATGAGCTGTTGGTCAAGGACTCCGAATGCACATACCAGCGGGCTTACTAAAGTTAGACCATGAATATTTGCAAAAGGGGAAATAAACTTACTAATAAAAGAGAAGTTCTGTGCCACAGGCAGCCAGTTACCAGTCCAACGAGCCGGCGGAGTAAAATGAGCCGGCTGCACGAGGACTTGAAAGGGACCGTTCACAGAAGAATTTGCCAGAGGGCCATAAATAAGCTCCGAACTACTCAGATATGTAAGACTGTGCAATCTGTCGCCAACTTCAAATGTATCAAGAGGATTAGGGATAAGCCATTGATCCTCGCCATACACTGCCAAAGACCAGAATCCGTTCTGAAGGACAGGAAGTTTACCACTAAAGGTGAGAAGTACGGGACTGTTGACTGGTAGTTTAAACTCGCTGGTAAACCCTCCACCTTGATATCCGGGATAAAGAGTTTGAATAACTGTTAGTTGCTGATAGCCATAAATAGCGACATAGGCCCGACCAGCGTAGTTTCATCCATAGTTGCCTTGATATGAAGCAATGGAGAGTTGCCAGTCGTTTGCTAAGTTACGGATATGGCGTGGGTTGCCAACATCAGCAGCTATTGAAGCGTTGGCAATGGCTGCTGCAAAAGCTAGATTCACACCAGTCTGTAGGATGTATTGACCATCATAGATACCAGCAGCTCCTAGAATGCCAGCGACACGCTGTCGTTCTAAGTACAATTCCAGCTGATTGTAGGGAACAAATTTGGATACAAAGCTCAATAATTTTCAAGAGTATCGAGACCGAGAAGGGAGCCAGTTAGCGCGAGACTAGATAGATTTCCTAGGGGAGAAAGAGCTAGACTAGTGGTTCGATCAATGAGAGTCAGCTTTGAAGAGTTTGATAGCCATGATTGATCTTAAAATCCGCTGTGTTCTCTAGAACTGGCAGTCGGATAAGCATGGTACCGTAAGTTGTTGGTAGATTGACAATCTCCGCATACTGAGTACCGTTCTCGGGAGCATTGGCGGCATTGACTTGTGTTGAATAGTCAGATACATTCTGCAAGCCAGCAGGGCCAAGAACATCATCTGCTAGACGAATCAAGTAGTTTCCTGGCTTATCCTTGTTCACAACTCCAATCTCCGCGATGACATTTCCGTAACTTGTCTTGCATTAGCTCAAGCCGCTGCCGGGGTTTAAATCATACGGATCATAAATAGGATACAACCAACATCTATCCGTGATGTTTGGAATAGTAAGAATCACATCCTGAGTTGACAGATCCAGAACCACTCTTGAGTAAACTGTATCAACATTTGGTTTGATAATAGCCGAATTGCCTATAGCAGCGAGCGCGGTCTGGTGGAAAGTCTGATTGACTTGAACATTTTTCAGCACCGAGCCAGCAAAGTTGCCAAAGATGTAGAGTGGATATGAATATTAGCCGTAATCAGCGAAATAAATCGCTGAAAGCAAATTTAGACTTACAATTAATGTCCATGCTGTAACATTTAAAGCGCCAGTTACGGTAATATTAATATTGATGATGGGGGTAGTATCAATGATGGCAGTCGATACCACATAGTTTGAGAATGCCGTCATTGAAATTCTAGTATTGGCACTATGGATCAGGGTGATAGACGTAGCCAAAAGAAATGAGTATCTTTAAGCATCCTACTAAACAATTAGTCTTCACGCTGAATGGCTTGAACTTGACTCTGCTGCCAATTTGGATTTGGTTCTGGTGGAATGAGATAAACTTGAAAGTTACTCATTCATTATTTTTGCAAATTGACACTACTTACTCGAAAGAAACTTGCTCGATCTCGAAGTGACGACAGTTGGCTTCTTCCCTGACAAAGTTCTTGAGTGGCTTAACGAGGGTATAACATTGCCAAATTTTTGTAAAGCCATAACTAAAATTTGCTTTATAAGAATGATTACTCATAAATAGGATTAAGTCAACGAACCCGGGAATTAAATGAAGGAGGTTGTTGCGCGAGGAAGTGGTGATATAAAGGTATTGGTGGTGGAGATGTTTGATATATTGCGCCATACCTAGTTATGTAGGCCAACAAATCACGTGGTACCATTTTTCCATACTTGTGAGGATATATAGGATTGACTTTGGGCAGAAGATACTCGTCCAATCTTCAATAAGACCTTGAGTGACATATTTATCATAAACATGGCTACTCTACCACCTAATTTTCTTACATAGTATCTCGTTGAGAATGATATTGTACCCCAAGTAAATTAGGAATGCATTGATGACTTTTAGAAATAAAACTTGGCTTTCGGTATCTTGCGTGACTACATGTTGAACATTACGATCAAACTTGGGATTTGAGCTTCATAACTTCGCAGGGGAAGACACTCCCACAGATATTAGAGAAATGTCAATTTATTTCTCTTCTAGGCTTCCCAAGGCTGTTCCCTAGCCAATGGCAAAGTACAATGTACTCACAGCCAGATTTATCTACTCAAAGTAATTGTGCCCGTAAGACCATTCTTAGAAGCTAGACGCTCATACTCCCTGTCGTTAAACACCGTGGGAATATACACGGGAGTATTGTGCTATAACATCAGTCAAAGAACTGCTGTGGGTGATGGAGATGCTTACAACAGATGATCAATAATAATTGAACCAAAAGTCAATGTGCAGATTAGGGCCAGATTCGCCGGTATTCTTCTGTGCCCATCTCTGCTTGAGTACAGCCATGGTAGCTTCGACATTGGCAGCTCTCCAATGCGTGAAACTTTCAAGATGGAGAGTGGAGAGTCTCATCATTTCCCAGATCTTACATTCGTCTAGAACTCTGAAACTGCTATGCTCACGGATTCTAAGATGACAGATTTTGTCAAGTAAGACTTTGCGATGAATCTTTCGCCGAATAGCAAACAGGAAGGTCTTCAAATCTTCGACATAGTCAAAATCAAGACCATCCTTCTCAAAGTTGACATAGATTTGTTGACCGTGTAAGTGACCTTCAAAACCGAATTCATACTTCTTGAGGCCAATGGTTCGGGACTCTTGGCAAACTTGAAGAATAACAGGAACATCAGTTGTCGCCCGTAAAACGTCCTGCATGTAGTGAAATCCGAAGGGATTGAGCGGCGATGTCGTCTTGTATTTCTTAGACTTTTCGTGAATACGGATGATACGTGTCGGTATCGAAAGCTTCCAGATCATGTCCCTAATCTCTAGTGGAAGTTCCGGGAATGGATGGAAGGTTGGTTGTTGAAGTCTAGTGTCAGACATTCTGGAAGCAAGGTCGACACACGAACACCCAGATCTATTTTACACAATAGTTAGTATAAGTAAAAACTTCACGATGTGAAATGATGTAACAAAGAAAGGATTTCCAGATTTGAATGTCTTTAAATAAGACAGTCAATAAGCTGGTTTTTGTTGCAAAGGAATATACAAGAGAAGTCGAAGGCGACGTCGTTCAAAATCCGTCAACTAATTGTCTGTTTTGTCCCCAGACAATGAGGTTTGTTTCTTTTAATAACAAGACAAACAACTAGATCAATTTTTAAGAGCGTTACTCACATCGTAGTGATACCAAGGGGTCAGAGGTCGATCTGTTGAGTTTTGGCGCGAGATTTTAGAAGATTGGTCGAAACCGTTTTGGAGTATATTATCACCGCGTAGAGTTACCCTTTATGGATAGCGCATGAGGGCTGTGAACAGTAGATATACCGACCTCCGTCTTTATTTGAAGGCGGTGAGGATCAATAGTGATATGAGGTAGATAGAATGAAACGGAAGATATATTATTTGGAATTGAAAGAGAAACATCGCTGAAGAAGCCAGGATTATAGCTCCTGAGGAGGTAGAAAAACGGACACGCTGAGCGCAGAGGTTTATATATACAGTATTCTTAATATACAAAGTACTTTATACAATTCGATAGAGTTACTTCGGTTGTCGAAGGAATTGGAGATTACGCTTTGGAGATTTGGGCTTTCAAATAATCTGAATACTATAAATTGAAAGGCATATTTTTGAAATATTGAAAGATGGAGAATATATTATTGGTATGAAATAATGTGACTATTATATTTACGATTCTAGGCATTATCCACTATATTCAACAGCTTTAATCGCTGTCTCATGCAACAGCTGTCCAAAGATCTCGATTTGAGAGAGTCATCTAAGAAATATCTTGGCTCATTCAGGTATAAAGTATAGAATAAAGAAAGTGAGCATTAGAAGTCGCCTGCCCGTTTCCTCTCTTCTCAATGGCGTGCGTAAAGAGAAATAAACGTGAACTACAATACAACAGAGACTTAAAAAGCTGCTCCGCTAAACCTGTGCTTTATAAGATCTCCAATTCCCATTTGCGGAAAATCGTTCTCACCGCATAGAATTATATTTGGATTCTTGGAGGCTTGTCTACCACTGTAGATCGGAGTGGGGCAATACTCGACTATTTCAATAGCTTTAAGCCTCATCAAAACCGGGAATCTAGTGGAGTTTCACCGTATCTAGAATCTCCATTGCTTACTATCCATGATACTATGATGGGCTCATATTCTGTTCAAGTGCCCACTTAGGTAATTTTATACCAGAAAAGCTGTGAATATATCATGTAGATGTAATGTCCATGTAAGGTGTCGTGGAAGTTCACGTAACATTTCTCCCTCGTTTCAACTGCTAACGTTACCTACTTCATCACACCTAAGCCATGGGATTCTATTAAGTTTGTCCTGGCGGGCGGTCTCAATGTTATTGGCGTCGTAAGTTTTATCTTTGTTCTTGGATCGTAGCATTTTTGATAGTTCTCTCCAGTTCGGTGTCCAGCTTCCATACCCTTACGGGGCAAAGCTTCAAACCTGATTAGGCTTTGTAACCTAATTTCTTTATTAATGGCATCAGCGCTGTAATTTCATCGAAAACGCATGTAATTGTCCAAAATGTATGGTTGTCTGTTCTATTTAGCCGTAACAGAATCCTTATTTGTTATAATGTTTGTAATTTTCTTACTTTTTGATTTCTTATTGGTTGAGTCATGATTCAGTTCAATTTGATCTATGAAAAGCAGAAATTATAGAAGCCCTTCACAGTCCGCAAACTGGAAGAGGTATTCTAGACTTGAAGAATCGGTGAATCGGAAGCCATATTATACAGCCTAGGGTGTATTTTTGATAAATAAGATAGAAATGCTGATAGGCGAAGAGTATTTTGGATACAATATAGAGAGACTGTATAAAACTATTGGTACAATCACGTGCCAACACGTGAAGCCTGAACCCCATAAGGGTTCCGCGCTGCCTTAACCTTCTTCCAATCGACAAGCCAATTCAACCCAACCAGTACAGACCCCTACACTCGTGAGGAGTTTCGTATTCTGGGCGAAACGGCCGAAACCGCAGAATAACTAGTTATTTGAAGTGAACCGACAAAAACGAAGCTCTACATCAAAGCAGTATACCATAATTAAAGCCATTTGAATCTGAGGAACCACCAGTAGCAAATTAAATGAGGCCATGCGGAACAAAACCAGTGCTCAATGAGCAAAGCTACACATGTGGCCGTATATAGATAGAAATAAGATCTTTTAGGGAGGCTGGGGTGGTAAGTTGGTTGCCGGGAATTTTGTTCGAACTTTATATCCTCAACAGCATTTGTCAAAGAAGGTGAATTGATTCAGAAGGATCATATTTTGACAAGACCCAAAACAGTTGTTGGTATCTTTAAAGTCATTGCCTACTCCCCAACTTTGATATACTACATACAAGTTATAACCGCAAATTCTCTCAATTTATAAGGCAAGAACATACGGCCGTACTCTCATTTAAAATCCATTTAGTTCAACGCGCTGCTTCACTTTTGACTAATGGAGCCGCGACTTGAGATTTCCAGTGTCATTGGACGATATAGGCGATCCTTATCATCTTGGCAACATGATCCCAATAAGCTATTCCGCCAAGCCCTTTAGAGTACCTCAAGTTCTCTCTATGTCCCTTTATCACGCTGCAGTTATCTCTTCACACTCGGTATTTTCCGATTATTTTACCATGCGAAACATTCAGCCGTCCCCTTTTAACCGAATTGTTTATCTATTCCTCGAAAACCGATTGGATTTCGGCGCTCGGATATCTCTAACAATCTGGATAATTTACGAACAGCACCCAGAAAACATGATTTTTCTTCTTATCATGGACGTTATACACAAGTATGGAAATTAAATATGTATACGACGAGAGCTGGATTTTCTACTTAGGGCAACCGACGTTCCTTTATCTTTTTCATATTCGTGTCTGATACGATTATGTAGCGGCTCCATTGTTCCGGTTCGCTCAACATGAGATGATTCACGACCCGTCATATAATCCACGGACATCCGAAAATCATCTGGGAAAGATTTCATCGCATAGTTTGTCCCCTCTAGCTACCCAATCCCATCACTAACCCTGTAAGAGCGCGGACTTCCAAGGATTACTTGGCGGCTCATTTATTGCAAATGAGTTTATTTCATAAATTTTTATCAAATTTAATAAGAATTGCGCCTTTCCATCTTCTGCAGCCCGAAGCTCGGACGATCAACACTGTCAATTTCTATGTCAGCATCCAGACGGAAAATCGGAGCATAGCACAACTGTGTCTCTATATATTCATGCACGCCCGTGAGAAATTGTGCGGTAATCGATCATATTTTCGCGTGGATAGTGCAGACTTTCTGGGTTTTTCTTTCCACCAAACAAATTCATAATATCACCTCACAGTCTTCTCAACATGACACAGATCTTCAACCTCTGGCTCTTAGCCTGGGCTTTCTATTGGTAATTTCTTCCCTTTGAGAAAAATGTGTGCCTTTGAAAACTAATTATAATAGTCCGCTCGTAGCTGCCTCCCCAAGAGCACCAATCAAGCGCGAAGTTCCCGAGCCATATTATACCTCCTGCTCTGTCATCAACGCTACAACTGCGACCTTTACCCTCCCACTCTCCTATAACGTCTACCCAGTCTACCAAACATTCACATCAATTGCCACCTACCCAGCATCATATCTCAGTCAATCAATATCGACGATAACCACCACGTTACCAACAACATACTACTCTACCTCTACAAGTACCGAGACATTGTACACCAAGTTTGGAACCTCGACAAATATCTACGTAATCTTTACTCCAAGTCTCTCCATATCGACAATCCCATCATCTTATACTGCGAGCGTTGTTACGACGATTACTAGCACCATACCAACGACATATTATGCTACCTTTTTGAGCACGAGCACGTCCTTCACCACCTCAACCGTTTCTTCGACGACTTATTACTCAACAGCTACTACAACGCTAGCAGAGTGTGTCTTCTCTTAAGGGAAACTGAGGAGCACGGAAAAGGCATTTTGAGTCCTCTCGGCTGGGGGCAGCATATTGCTGGATTCTACAGGGAATATCAGATATGGGAGAATGAATCGAGTTGTGACTCTTAAGCTGTATAGCATCTGCTTGTTTTAATTGGCGGTTGAGGCGTGGGCGGGAATGGAGGGAAGCTCAGTAATGGAGGCAAATTGAAATTTTTCTTGGCATATGATAGAGTATTCCGTGATAATCGGATCGCGTTAATAGAAGAAATGAATGCGGTAATATATCTGCAGATATCTCAATCCAAGAGGAAAAGATAGCTTCGAGACGCTTGCCCATGTTCGGCGCTGGTAACGAAAATATGATTCTGAAGTTGTCCTAAATTTGAGCATCGACTTGCATAATTAGCTTACCGCTGACAATAGCAGACATTTAGGGGGAAAAAATATAAATATAAAGTATCAGAAAGTAAGACGACTGAAGAAGATGGCCATCTAATCCTTCAGCCGCTTCACTAGGTAGGCATGCAGGATGGAGGTTGATCACGTGGAGCACGGTGTACTCATCTGGCACGTGATGATCATCTTGATAAGCCTTCAAATATCAGCATGAGGAAAGGCTAGCCAAGATAGCGGTTTCATAACATCAGAAAGTGAGATGGCTTGATATCAAGCAGTGCGGAGACATCTAACTAGCTTATCGATATGATTATCTTAGTGAAAACCCGCTAAAGAGCGGGTGATTTTGAAGACAAAACTCTGTACACTTGGTACATACACATCACTAATGCCGATGTGCCTTCGTTTTGAGCTTATTGATTGGCTTTGAACGTGTGTTTTGGAAGTTTGTTCCCTTCTTGCCTGATAAATCCTAATCCCGAAATGCCAAGGAGATTATCTTCTTTGTAATCACGTCCACTCTAGGATGAGTGTTTTTTTGGTGACACAGAAACCGAGGGGCTACGGCTAGGTTGTGAGTCTCTATTTCAAGTCAACAGTGGCGTATATTAGAGACCAAATCTGCTAATTAGATGACTATAGCCTCTCGAATGCAAGACTCAGCTGACACGAATACCCAATGAATCTATGCGTACGAGGATAAATGTTTGCTTTGAATGAGGTTCTATTTTTTCTTTCTGAAAGAGAATTTAACGATTGCACAAGATCATTCATTTGCTCGGTTTAAGAGAACATTATCCAGATGATACATATTTCATTGGTTCTCCTTGCTTAGGTACATGAATGATAGCTAAGAGCAGCATTTGTGAAGCCAACCTCATCCCAAGAGAGCATACTGTGATACAAAGCAACCCCAAAACACCTGATACCTGGTTTCAGAACCACAATTTTAAGACTAGCCCAGAGGTTGCAAGACTCTTAATCAAATGCCGATAATGTCGACCAATTCGTCGAAGCTGACTAGATTGACCTCAGGCAGTGCCTCATTACCCTTGACTTTGATCCAGAACTCAGTCAGATGTGCAACCTCGTGCTCAGAACACCAAGCATCCATCAATGTCAATGTGGTCAGCTCCTCCCAACCAAGCTGCTTGTGGGTGTACGAGGTATTTGGGTTTGGATAGCAGAGGTGTCCACCGATGATCAAGTGCTTCAGCTTTGCAACGACGTCCTTACGGTAGGCGGTGCTGGTAGATCCGGCAGCGAAGTCGAAAAACATTTGCCAGTTGTGAAAGTACAGAGAGTCAATGCTAAGGTTCATGTAGATGGGCTTTTTGGCGAGTTGGCGTTCGAATGAGAGAGTGTAGACCGACAGGGCAATCTTGCGGGATTCCTTACAAACATGAAGAAGGACTGGAACATCGGTGGTGGCCTTGGAGTTTGCATACTCGTAATCATCGCTGTTCTCGATGCCATCTTTGTCAGCCTTGCGGGAACGGAGGTTGAAGTTGTGTTGCGCCTTGGGCCTCGGGAGCCAGAGGGTCTGCACTTTGACAACACGAGGTCCAGTAGGGAGTGCGAGCTTCCAAACCATATCACGTAGTTCCTGAGGAAGGCCAGTGAATGGGTAGAAAGCCGGATTGACGGGCTTGGTTAGCTTACGACGAAAGCCACCAACACGCATAATGCCCCCGCTTCCTCTGGTACGAATGGGCAAGAGTGCTGGAGCATCATCATCCTTGGGCTCATCCTTGATTTTGATTGACCGGTCTTCCTTTTCCTGGTGCATAGCCAGTTGGTACTCCTTCAACGATTTCTGAGGTCCGGGGTATCCACGGGGCTCGCGATAGCGCTGAACAAACATCTTTGGGTCCCTTGGCTCGGGGTCCTTAAAAAGGTTGCCTGACTTTGCTGAGGGAGCACCACGCATCATGTTGATGGTGTGCTTAAAGATTGTTTATGTGTCGATCTGATCTTGGGTTGTGGCCCCGCGGGAGGCTGCGGAAAGATTGAGATTAAGAACGATGTTTAATCTGTGACTGGAGGAAGCGCGATAATGGAAGCCTCGCGACGCGCCTGTCTGGATTGACAATGAGGCTAGAATCCACTGTAAATACAAAACGCTCGCGAGGCCAATGCTCCGAACAAAGAGAAATTTCGGTTTGGAGGATGCGCCTTCCTCGCTTACGTACGTCGATGATGTCACGTGGATTTGGTTGGAATATTGTGATACGAGGAAGGAGCGGAATTGAACATAGTTGGAAATCTTCTCTTAACATATTGCTTCTTGGGGTGAGTCTGTACACCGAATTCCGATAGCTATTACTTTCAAGCTCAGAGTTTTGGAAATGTCACGTTGCCCGAAAATATCGGGTTCTGCCGACTCGAGAGTTATATTGCTCACAATTTTAGAAAGCATCTACTTGGAATGGGAGAGGCTCATAATGTAGTGGCTCAATGCTGAATTTATCTTTATTGAGGCTCTAGAAGAAAGCATCAGACGTATGTTTCAATTTATTTGAACGAAACTCGGCATTCAAGATCTTGAATTGCTTTTTGCGATTAACAAAAGGAGCTTACTCCGTAAATTGGCACATTTTCGTTCTTTCCCTATTGTTTCAGACTTAAATATCTGGCAGAGACCGTTCTGCTTCCTTCCATTGAAATGATATTAACAGCTAGTGTTCAAGTTTAGGTTTCAATTTCTTGGTTTCCGAATCACGGATATTCTGATCAGCTTGTCTGGGCTCGAAAATTCCTTGGGAAGTTAATCATTCGGTCTCGAAGCAGAGACTAGCAAAGCCCCGAGTCTAATTCACATGGCCTGTTCATTGCTCCTCTCTACACTCGTTCTTCTTCAGAATTTCGACGAATTCAAGAAGGGCCGGCGTCCAAACTCGATTCCCAATCGTATCTCCTCGTTTCCCAGCCTATATTCTCTTCAGATATGGACCACCCACGTCTCCACTCCTCCCTCTCACTTTCGTCAAGCCTGGTTCCAGTCCGCCTACAGGTATCACATAAAAACGGCATATTAACATGCGTTTGATAATGATGTATTTCATAGCTTTGAAAGCCACATAGAGGTGCCGAGGTGGTATGAGGTGGGAGGATATGTGCAATACTAGACCCAGAGTGGTGACAAGTGTAGGTTTGAGAGATATGGAGTGTCAGTTTTGGAATGGACGAGCCGAGAGGGATACGAAAATAGAAAGTCATTCCTATGGAGTAGACATCACAGATGGGGACCTGGGCGGTGATAGTGCAGCCAAACGTGGCTATGGGTGCTAAATGGCTATTGGGGTCCCGAGGAACAAGTCGCCCGCGAGCTGTTGGATACTGGGGTTGATATTGAACAGACATGCCAGCGGTTTGTGAGCTAGAGGTGGCTGTTGAGAAAATAGACTAAATTGCTGGAGGCAGGTTGATTGGATCGAAGATGTGAAAGAGCTGAGAACCAGGTTAGATTCAAGGACTGGAATAATACGAGCTAGTCGTAATCATTGTTCTCTAGTTGGCTGTTCTTGTTATCGCCACAGAAAACATGTCCGAACGTTTTTGTTTCCAAAAGAAAGGCCTTTCTGTCTCACAGAACATTCTTACTCAACAACAGTGGCAACATTATCTCCATAGGTATCTCACAGTCATCAGGAAAATAAGTAGATGTTCTAGTAGTTTATGGTGGTGAGCAACCAACTAGCTAGCGTTGAGCTAGAGATCACTGGCTTAGGAGACCAATGCCTGATTGTATTTGCCTAATGCATTTATGCTTATCATATAGCATGGCCCATCTCACAGAGATCCGAAGTTCTCTTAAATAAATCCAACACATTTATGCATCATGTAATTCGAAGATTAGAATATCGGAGAAGAGTTGAGATTCCTGTCGATTGCCGTTAGTCTTTGATGGCTCTCCACATTTGAATCAATAAATATGCGCAAATGAAACACTAACCAGTCAAAGAAGCTGCTGGCCAATGCTGAGACATCTCCCAAGCATCTGTCTCAAGTATTTGAACCACACATAAAGCACTAAACAGACAGGTGTTTCAGAGTGTCCACAACAAAGACCGGCACCTACTAAGCTCCAAGCAACCAGCCATAGTCTTTGATGGGTTGTAACATGGAAAGAGTTTGTGAATAGCGTGTCTTGATTGTCTGCGGTTGATGGACCAAAGTTTCAAAGCTCTCTGTCTTGGATTAGTATTTAGCTTCCATGGCCGAAACTGCTGTCGGGGTAGCAACTTACAGGTACTCTTAAACCGGTGTCTCTCTCTGTTTATCAGTCGCTCGTGCTTTACAAAGAGATATCTGAATGTCCAAGGCTGTTCTAGACAGTCTAGATAGTAGATATTGTCTGTGCTTAAGATCTTCTCTTTGTTCCATAGAAGTGTAACTTTCGTTATCCGTCTTTACAGTTCCGCTGGGTAAGATCACAGGGGCTTAACCGACCACGTGATCCACCTCCTCTGTTTACATCCTCGATTCCTGCTCGGGAACGTTCTCTGGTCTTCCGTCAGGCCAGGCCCTCGTTAGAACAAGTCCTACGATCCTTCTAACAACAAATTCGTCCGAACCAACACCCTTACCAAGTCTACCGTTGTTCGAGTTGACGCCATGGCTCAACAATCTACTTTTCACCTCTTTTCCGACCTCCCAAAAGAGCTTCATCGCCAGGTCATTGAGCTGTCTCTCTCTGGTCCTCGTGTGATCACTATCACATCCGGTGACCCGATTGTAACCGCAGCCGCCCCCACCACTGCCTCCTCGTTCCGAAACCTCCCCGTTGAGATCCAAGACATGATATGGGAGCTCGCGGTCCCAGGGCCACGCGTCGTTCAGCTTATACTTCGAGACGAGCATCGACCCCTGGGACCGCAAGTCTCTCGGCTCACCAGGGTCGTTCGGGCGCTCGCTCCCGTCCCAGCACTCCTCCACACCTGCCAGGCCTCCCGCCGAGTGGCTCTCAGATTCTACAAACTCTCCTTCTACAATTGTCTGCTCCGTCGTCCCGTCTACTTCAACTCCGAGGTCGATATATTGTCCGCTGATAGCTCGAGAACCCTCAGGCTCTTCGCCACATCCGGCACCCGGAAGGAGTACATAAAGGAAGTACGCAATGTGGTTCAGAAGATTCAGCTAGCATTTATAGTTGATCAGCGATGGATCCTTCGCAATCGGAACGGATTTGGAGATCTTACGCTTTGCAAACTTCTCAAATTCGACAATCTAAGAGTTGTGAAAGTCGCTCAGAGAGAGATCGTAGCCCCATTCAGACGCTCAGAGAGAACATTGTTTGAATACTTGACCAATTCCCTCTACGATTTTGACAATCCTTACAATACTAAAGTCATCTTCTACAATTCGACATCTTCTCGACAATTTACACATGGCCAATAAGTCAGAACGATCCGCCTCACGGTTTAGAAGAAATTAGGTTGCATTTCCCCAGAGCATTAGGGCATATCGAGAGGAAGCTGGAGCACCTTGAGTGGAGAACTTGATTACAATACTGGCATTATGGGTTTGCTCGTTGCATCGGGAGCAATGAAACTGTTTGAGTTTATGTATGCTCTCACACGGAAATATCAGGTTGAAATATGGTTATGGGGAGGATGAAATGGTTTGCAGTGTATTTCATGAATGAAGACGGGATAGACAATACGCGTGATGTTTCACCTCTTTACGGTCACTCATCACTATGCTCAGAGGGTTGTAATGGTCTTTCTCCAGCCTGAATCTTGCGATGATGGGTTCCGAACAGAATCAATGATCCAAGCTTTCAAACTCAAAGATATTGCGTGTTCCTATACATAAGAATACCTGTGTGAACGAATGCAGAATGTCATTTGACGATCATCTGCTAAACTACATTATAGATCACTGAAGCTACTTGAAATAAGATTTCCTTCACAACAACTCTATACAATCGTCCACAATAAACATGATTCTGAATCAGCCATTTGATCACGAATAAGTGTGGCTTCCCTTAAAACACTGAGATTGGATCGCCTAAAATAAGCCTCCTAAATCACTACTCTTAATGACCGTCGCCTGAACCGGGAAAACCTTTTCACAAAGCATCCTATGAACCTCAGGATCGTGATCGGCACAACAATCCTCCATCACGAAAATCCTGAAATCTAAATCGGCAAGCTGTCTCACCGCACTAAGAACAGCACCGGAGGTGACAACACCACCGAGAACAACGGTATCAATATCATGTTTCTTGAAATCATCAAGCAGAGCGTTTGATGGATCTCTCATGAATGTTCCATAGCGGACCTTCCGATGCGTGAAATCGCCCGGTTGTGGTGCTATGCTAGAATGGATCTGTGTTGCTGGTGAGTCGGGGTGGATGGCCGCAGCCATTTCGGGGGAGGTGATGAAGGCGCTGAAGGTTTTGTTGTGGGTGGGGACGCTGGAGAGGTCGCTGCTATCAAGAGCTGCGCGGATGTAGGCTACGTGGACGCCTTTCTCGCGAACTATGGTGAGTGCGGAGGAGGCATTCTCGACAACTGAGTTGTTTGGAGGGAGGCGTTGAAGGAATCCATTTTGGAGGTCGAGGAGGAGGAGGACTGTTGTCTTTGGGTTGATAGGAGTAGTCATTGTGATTTGTAGCCTCGAAGATTCTTTAGAGTTGTTAAATGATGAAAGACAATTATGAGATGATTTATGCGATTGTGGTTTCAATGGCAGTTGGCTATGTCTAGCTATCTATAAGGATTGAGAGATAGAGGAGATAATTAGTTCCGCCTCTTGTCGCCGATAACTCCAGCCGAAAGGAAATTGCCCAGAACTCAAACATCCCAAACGTCATCCTAAAGGGAAGCACTTTGAAGGTCGGTGAATTGATGCTTAATTCCTCCCGATGACATAAATCCGTGATACAGGAGATAATTCCGGCTGACTCAGCTGTGCGGTCTCGGCGGTGTAACTTAGATCTTCCGCAACATCCGCGGCTGGGAGCGCGGATTAGTTCCGGGATTCCAAGGAAACACAGAAACCTGGGGTTTTGTGGCCGTGCGAAGACCTCTGATGAGAGTATTACTCTAAATGGAAGGCGGAATACAAACTCACAAGGCGAATATAAGGTTACGTCAGAGTAAATTGTGCTAGGTTTATCTTGGACATTGTACAGTACCTAAGAAATGGAGATTCCCTTAAGTTTCCTTTATTTTGTAGTTCTGTAGCGGTAGTAACATAAGGAAAATTCTCCTCCATTCTCCTCTCTCTCCTCTCTTGTTGGATGAGTTGAAGTCAATCTCACGTGCTGATGATTTTCGACCGAGTATCTGAGCGAATTTGCTTCCACGTCAGATCGAATTCACTTTTTCAGGTCTCCACGCAACGCCACAATTAGCGTTCGGCACGATGATCCAATCATGGGTTTGTCCCGAGCGGAAATACAGACCAGCAAGCCCTGTCTCAGCCAAGAAAAGGGGCGAAATGCTTGAACTCCCTTCTTTGACGACCACCTGCGAGAAGATGTAGGAAAGATGAGATTGATAAGGTCTCTACAATAATTTCCCCTTTCATTCGACGTGTCTTGAGTTTGTTTCTTGACAAAAAGAGTCGAGATCTATTGATACTATCAGAAATCAAAATCTCTACGACAGAGAATTGTGATACACCGCGAAGCCTCAAATTCAAAGGGCAATTCTAAGTTTGATGGGGACCCATATATGATCGCACTGAGACAAGGCTTGGTCTCGAACTTCTGGATCCCCTTAAACATGGTCTGTCGTATTTCCCCCCTTTTCTGAGCAATACTATCTTTCATACTAGGGCCGGACATCCCTCCTCCTGAAATACCATTTCTATCCTGGGCTATTCCATTGTGGCACCGTCACCTGATTTATCCCCCGCTTCAAACACGATAGTAAAACACCGGCCCCCAAAGCTGCCCTTTCTCATACATCTTTGTCGGATGACAAATCAAAGCCTCAGATTGGTATTAACGGCGAATTTCTGCAACTATTATTGGCAGAAGAGTATGTGTTCCTCAATACTTTTCTCTCCTGTTTCCAAGATAGCAGGGGAGGAATTGAATTCGACTGGATGGAAGGTTGTAGCGACTGTGGAACATCACATAGATACTGACCAAAATTTGCGAGATCGCGAGGTGCCGCCACAACTAAGAATTGAAAGTCACAAACTGCATATAATCCACCATGGTAAATATTCATAGCGAGCGTCACTCAACAGGGAATGACTTGTATGGTGTGTCGTCCTCAGCTAGTGACTTTATTGACTTCGTGAACCTTGCCGGCCAAGCCTTGCGACAGTCATTTCCCCTAATATGTTGTAACGAAGGATGGTTGGCATGTATGAACCTACAAAGGTACAATTTGGTTAGGGAACAGGTTGAGATACACCATATAAAGGTACTCCACTAAATTTAGGTCTCCTCCAATTGACCTTGAAGTCGTGGTTTTCTTCCATGGCTAAGTAAGGTTAATGTAGTGTTCTATGGGAATTAATATGGTGAGGCTAAACCTAAACAGACCAAGTAAATAGAGATTGACAGAATCATCTGCTCGCCGCACAATTATGCCCTAGTTAAGTGGCGCGCCAATACTTAATTCGTTGTAGACAATTGGTACGCCAGTTCAATAGCCCTCGCGCTACGGCATCGAAGATAGCGGTAACGATGCGCTAAACACACAAACTTTTACTTTAAGTCTCCCCATCGAGCCCCAAAATTGAATTCGGGCCAAAATAACGGCCGCAGCGCAGTTCTTTGACGTGTCTTAGATGTTTGCGCTCTCATTTAGATCCTACTTTCAATATTCTAAATGACAATCAGCCAGCCACAATACGCTGAATTCTAATGCCTCTGGAAAGTAAGTAGAGGAACTTAAGTATAAGTAGGTTTGTACGATACTGGCCCAAAGAAGAAATTCCTGAGCCGTCTATTCCGTAGACAGACTGCATCCTTTTTATGTTTCAAAAATGCAGTACCTCACCTTCTTCGCCCTGTCTCTTCTTGGAGATGTAGCCACTGGCGTCGTCCTCAACGTAGCAACAAAATGTAATGCTGATGATTGCTATCGGGTTATGAGCAACACTCCTCTGGCTGCATCTCAATTTTGCAGTACCTTTATCCAAAGTACCGATATACTTACTATAACACCCACAGTATGAGCTTCTTCTCGTTTACTAAGGCGGCAGATGCTCAAGATAAACTCCTAGAACTATCAGTAGCACTTAGACTTTCTCACCGACTCCTATAACAACAGCAATCACTGCTCCACTTGTTCCAATACATATATCTCAACAGTGCACTCCGAGTAAGCGTATCTCTAACTTTGCCACGAATTTATGCTGAGAATTCCAGGTACTATCCTACTGGTCACTCGTCTTTCGAGTGCCTGCAGTCGTATCTCCGCTCTACCTACCAAGCCTGCGACCGTCACATCGACTGTTGTTACAGTTCCTACAGTAAGTCCTATCTTTTTCTCTAGCTAATTCGAATACTAAAACCATTGTTCCACCAGACAACGATCTTACCGCTTCTAGTACCAACAAATATAATTGTGAACGGAGATTTTGAGACTGGCCAGTTTGCACCATGGTTCATCTACGGTAGGAACGGCGGCGACGGTGAAGCAATCGCTACTGCGGATTCCGATTACGAGCATGTCAAAGGAGGCAAATACATTTTACAGCTACAGTCAGACTTCTACGCGACATTCATTTCCCCAGTTGGTGCATTTGTTGGACAGGTCATGCAGACCATTCCTGAGACTACTTACAATGTTGACTTCGATTTGTACTTCGGGGGAGGAGGCGATAACTACCTCGCTGTATTTATCAACAATAACAGCCCGTTGGTATTGTGGAATACTGGTTGGGATTATTGGATCCACGTTACGACTCATTTCGTGGCGCAAACCACGGCGGATCAGTTTAATATCCAGTTTTTCTCAACTACGTCGGGAGTAGGATTATATGACCTTGACAATATTGTTATTTGTCCAGCCTAAGAATATGCATACAAGTAGGGTTAAATGCTGCTGCCATTGATTGGGGAAGAATATTGAAGTGTGACGTGATCGAGAAAGCCGTTGTAAGGGATGGCGTTTGAACAGATTTTTGGAAGACAAACTTGCCCCTTCGCTGTCAATTCTTGAAGAATATAATAATAAAATATCAATCATCTTCCAAATATATGAGTCACCTGTGCTATTGATTGTTGATAAGGCGTTTCTCAATCGATGCGACCAACTAGAGGAGCCAATTCTACCAATCCGGTCATCACTTAACAACAAACTACTTATGCATACTAGACACATTGAAATAAATATATTTTTTACTGTCAATAGCTTGATCAAGGTCTTGATAAAGCTCAATGTAGCATGCCTAAACCGGCTTCACTGCTGATTTTGAGATGCTTACGTGGCGGCCGAGTATCGTGGTTCTCAGATATGATGGTTCCTCTAATTTTAGAAACTATAATTTGAAAAATATAAATTCACAGAACGCACAGAAAGCAGGAAAAAGGATGTTAGGCTACCTTACCAATAGAGATGGGAAATGGAGCTCAAGGATGCTGTCCCTTGAAGCTGCTTAGTTTCGAGGATCTTCTGATGCGCTTTTATTGATTCTGACAGCAGAAAAAAGGTGATGCATCAAATTGAAAATACTAAAAGTAATATTCTTGTCATAAATAGTTTACTCTTTGTTGAAGATTTAATCCAGAAAGGCCAAGCTCGAAAGTTACAGTTTTGCCTATGACACGTGATACTCGCTTAACGACGCTAAAATCTGCTGCCCACAACGATCTTGTGAATTTTGTGATTCAAGCTCACGAATTTCTCTCGACCAACTACTTCACGACGACAACAACGATTGCACTGGTGACCATTCAAATCATCAGGTCAGTATAATCACCATATCAATATCAACTGCCTTTCGATTGCCTTTGGAATCTGCCGCGACTAGAACTTGCAGGAGTGGTGGAGACTCGAAAGGTGCATGGAAGAACGAGACACAGTCAGGAATTTGGAGGAATTCAATTCGAAGATTGGCCCCTCTGATAAACCTTCTGTACTCTGCAGGAACTTCTAGTCGTGCGAACGATTCTAGCTGCTATGAGGGCAAATTTCTATTCCCTTTTCAAACCTCCTACATGAATCACTGCTAACATTTATCATCAACCAGAAACCGCAATCATGGGTATCTCTCGTGATTCTCGACACAAGCGCTCTGCTTCTGGTGCGAAGAGAGCATATTACCGTGCGTAGTAGAAAGCCCATATGTCTTGACATATGTTCCGACCTGAAAACTGAGAAATTTTACAGGGAAGAAGCGCGCTTTCGAAGCCGGCAGACAAGAATCTAATACCCGTATCGGAGCCAAGAGAATCCATCTTGTTCGTACTCGTGGTGGTAACCGAAAATTCCGTGCCCTTCGTCTCGAATCTGGCAACTTCTCCTGGGCCTCTGAGGGTATTGCCCGCAAGGTTCGCGTGATTGTTGTCGCCTACCATCCCTCCAACAACGAACTTGTCCGAACCAACACCCTTACCAAATCTGCCGTCGTTCAAGTCGACGCTGCTCCTTTCCGACAATGGTATGAGGCACATTATGGTCAGAACTTGGGTCGTAGACGTCAACAAAAGGCTGGCCAGGAGGTTACTGAGCCGGAGAAGAAGAGCAAGTCGGTCGAGAAGAAGCATGCTACCCGCTTTGCTGCTCAAGGGAAGGTTGAACCCGCGTTGGAGAAGCAGTTCGAGGCTGGTCGTCTATTCGCCATTGTCTCCTCGAGACCTGGACAGAGTGGACGCTGCGACGGATACGTCTTAGAAGGCGAGGAGTTGGCTTTCTACCAGAGACAATTGAGAAAGTAGACTATTTTCTACTGGAATTGGTATGGGATTGTATTTCTGTGGAAATCATGGCCTAGAGTTGCATTGGCAGGTTGCTGCCTAACATGAGCTTATATGCAGGGTCGTGAACAATTCAATTGAGTACCAAGAGAAGATTCCTTGAAATCAGAATTTTGTTCTGTTGTAATTCTAATCTCGTGATATTTCCTTCAGCCATATCCCTACCCCGCATCAGCTCTCTCTTCGTCCCTAAGCTTCCAAACAACCACAACCACCGAACAGGCCTCAGCCAGATATCAGTCTGTTCCAGTCAATAGTATAGTTTTGCCAAGATAAGATGTCTTCCGAAGCTTCTTCATCGAAAGCGCCTCCACCGCAAGAAAACCCAACTACCCAGCCATTACCACTCCCATCAACGGGTTCTTCTCGATCGCAACACTCACCCACGATGCCTCGACCGCCCTCGACTTCCTCTTCTCTCCATCACCCTTCGAATCTCACCCATTCAACTCTCCCCCACTCGCCTGAAACGCAGCGACAAATCGCCGAAGCGCGTAACGCTCTCGAGGCCTCGATGAACAACATCGGGTCTTCCCTCGACGTAACTCTCCGCACACGAGCCCAAAACCTCCATGATAACTCCAAGCAATTAGACAAGCAGCAAAAAGATGTCTTGAAAGCGACTGATAATCTGCGGAAGGAAAATGAGAAGCTGAAAAAGGTTGCGGAAGAAGGGAGCAGGAAAATCAAGGAATTAGGGAATGTCCAGAACTGGGCAGAGATGCTAGAGAGCGATTTCTTGGTGCTAAGTGAGACGTTGCGACTGGCAAATGGAAGTGGGAGCGAGAGTTATACTGAGAGTGAGGGTAGTTGGGAGACGGAGAGTGAAGGAATAGGTCCTGCAGGGCCTTGGTGGAAGGAGAGGGAAGAGGAGGAGGATTTGGGGTTGTTAAAATACGTTAGTCCACTTGATCCGCCGTTGGATGCGGATGGAGATACATCAATGGAAGGAGTAGGAGAACAGCACAAGGTCGACGAGTGCATTGATAAGGGAAAGCAAATCACTACGGAGACAACGGAAATGGCGAGTCTAAATCAGCAGGACCATGCTGCTGGAGGCTCTTCTACGGATACTGCTGGGTCTACTTCAGATCCTTCTTCGAGTTCGGTCCATACTGCAGCATCCGGAGCAAGTTGATAAGCTTTCAGCGATGATCATGGTTTTCTCAAGGACTCATGGGTTTGGATTTGAAAGTCCTCGAAGGATTCAAATTCTCTTTATGATCAAACTCGGATTGACGATTTACCGCGACAATTGATAAACCAAATGCTGTCGAGTGTTCGTTTCGGTATCTGATATTGATCGACGCGAGGAATTCCTGATCCATCGCTCTTGCCGTCCCACCATCGTCATCAACCTCTGCAAAATTTGTATGATACCAATAGAGCTTTTACGTCCCAAGTTCCATCATCTTAAATCGAAACAAATATCACAACTTGAAACTCGCCGACCTCGAGGCAAAGAAAGGTCGAGTCTTTCACCTGAACGCCATGGGTACTTCTCAACCATATTCTGATGCTCCGACTTCGAGTACTTTCGATTCACCTCAGCCTTTTGTACCTACCATCTCTCAAGGTTCTCGAACCTCAACTTTACAATCAGAAACTGAGCTTGCTTTCGAACCGGGTGATCCTGATAACCCAGAAAATTGGCCAGAATGGAGAAAATGGTCAATCGTACTTGCCATTACTCTTATCGATTTAAGTGTCAGCTGGGGTGCATCTGGATATTCCCCTGTCGAGAAACAGATGGAAAAGGTCTTTGGCGTATCAGCCGAAGTTGGCACACTCGGATTGAGTCTCTACGTACTTGGCCTCGCAATTGGTCCGATGACACTGGCTCCACTCTCTGAGGTATGAATCTTTGACAAGACGCTAGACTACAACTTACTCCAAGTAGTACTTTGGCAGAAGTCCAATATACATCACATCTTATGGTTGTTTTTTGATTTTCCTGTTAGGAACGGCTCTCGTGCAGAATCTAGGTGGATTTTTGGTTCTCAGACTTCTATCGGGTTTGACTTCGTCTGTCACTGTTGGTAATACATCGAGCAGGATTCTCTGATTTGGGCTCACATATCATTTAGCTAATTTCGGAGGGACTATTGCGGATCTTTGGGAATCTCAACATACTGGGCCAGCAATGTCGATATTCCTTTGGGCGGCTACCTGTATGACTACCTTGCTTATATGACATGCTTGCTAACTTCTCGCAGGTGGTTCACCATCAGGCTATTTTCTCTTTGCTTTCGTAGCAGCAACTCGAGGATTTCGAGATGTATTCTGGGCGCTTCTGGGAGTCTGTGGTGGATTCTGGCTTATCATGATTGTGTCCATTCGTGAAACTCGGCACGGAATCATTCTCATTCGCAAGAGTCGTCGAGACGGTACCAAAGGTGCCCAAACCTCATTACCTATTTCCCAGAGAGTCAGACAAGCAGCCCGGAATCTATTGAACAAGGCACTCAAACGTCCTTTCTTGTTCCTCGGTACTGAGGCTATTATCCAATTTGGTGCTATTTATAATGGATATCTCTACGGTCTCTCCTTTCTCTTCAATAGCGCTTTTGTTATCGTCTTCGGACCACAAGGATATGGTTTCGGTACTATCGATATAGGTCTTTGCTTTCTCGGCATTTGTACCGGAATTACTGTCGGCCCTCTCACCAATGCGATCTGTCAAGAACCTTATTTCCAAAAGCAGCTTAGGAAACAAAACTTTAGGAACACTCCCGAAGCAAGAGTTATGCTGGGCAAGATAGCCGGAATTACATTTCCAGTCTCGTTGTTCTGGTTTGCATGGACTAGCTACAAGACCATTCACTGGATTGTGCCAATCCTAGCGTCTGCACTTTGGGGATGGAGCTTCTATACACTTATTTTGATGACATATATGTACACGGAGGACTCATATAAGGTAATTCCATCGCCTTCTTGACTTCCATGACTAACTCGTAGTAGACATTCTCGGCTTCTGCATTGGCTGGATTGGGCCTTATCCGTAACGTGGCTGGCGCCGGTTTCCCATTATTCGGTACTCAGATGTATGCCAAGCTCGGAGATCAAGGTGCTACGAGTTTGTTGGCAGGTCTGGCTGTTTTGATGATTCCGATCCCATTTATCCTAGCAAAATTTGGTGAACGTCTGAGGGAGCAAAGTCCTTGGGCAAGGGTCCACGTGGAAACAGTTTCCAGAGAAATTGAGACCGAACATCAGCCCACGCGTGACGAGGAAACGGGAATCGGGCTTTAATTTGCTGATGACGAGTACAAGACAATCTCAACATTACGCGGTTCAAATCCAGATCTAAATTGAGGTCAGATTCAACTGCATCTCGCCGCAGCCAGGCTGCATCGAGAAACAGAGCCCGGGCCTGTGCGTGGTTGCAGCCCGGATTACGGTCCTTCTAACCAAAAATCCCTTTAAACCAACATGGAAAACCTCCTGGCATGGCAATTTGACCAAAAGGTCTTTAGGGGAAGATGGAGGAGTCCATCCGTTGTGTCCCTGTCAACTCAGCGTGGATAATTACCGCTTACGCTTTACACTTTATGCATACTTACAACGTTTATATTATACAGACGACTCAATCCTCTGATCGTGCTCTCTCACCGGTCCGAGGTGAGCTCCGTGTTATTTCCACGTGATAGTTTTCACAATTTATATCTCCCTGGCGAATGAAAGAAAGTTTTCCATCGCGACATATCCTTGCTACATTGCGTACACATAAGTTCTTATTGTATCAGCCCAGGTCTTTACGAGTGGATGTTTATTATCACCTTGTCAGATGGCGAACAAGTCTCACACGTGGAATAATCTACCAATCAATGGAAGCTCAAAGAAAGGGCGAAAATGCGTCTGTCGGGGATTTTCGGTGGTACCCGAGATCGAGGTTATATTGAGTTCTTTTTGATATAGCCATGATATTTGTCCGTTGAAATGTTTGGAAAAGAGTTTTCATGTTTGGACCTGGCCACTGGTTTGGAAATTACCATGGGGTCGATGAAGTAAGCGATTCTTGAGAGGCTATTGTGACACTTTAGCCGCAGACATGAATCCGGGGCACCTGGTCCAAGGAGACGGCCGAGAAAGATTGTGTGGAATACGATTCCCCGCATTTTTAATTTTCTTTGTTGGCGATTTGTTATATGGAAATCCCGATCTCAGTTCGCCACTAATGTTTATCTGGTACGCTTAATCTATCATATTGAGTTGATGGAGAGTTACAGTGCCTGTTGCGGTCTAGACCATCTCGCCCCAAGCAATGTAGTTAAAACACGCGATATACTGGCCAAGGAAGAACGATCTTCAGGTCCCAAGGCGCCATGTCATGTTCTTCCGGTCCGGGCATGCACCCCGCAAATCGACCCCTTCGAGGTTGCAGTTTCGCAAGAGATCATCACGGCAGTTCAAAATACCCTGTCACGTACCGGCTAGGACCGTTCATCGCAGATCCATTCATGAGGCTACTACCGAGAGTAAAGTTGCCTTGCGACTTATGGCTTTAAGCTTTAGCGGTTGGCGTGATCGGTTTTGCCCCAGTCTGGCCAATATCATACCCATATCCGAGTGGCTCTCCCAACGGCTGATGTCTAGTCAGAGCAAAATCTTCTTGTACATGGAACGGGTCCTACTCTTTACGTGTCCACTCAATGTTTCAGCTGGATTTGTATATGAAGAATGCATCTAGGCAAGTATTTTTTCCATCCGTACTTTCTTAGGACTCGTCCCGTCCCATCTCTCGGTGGATTTGGATTCAAAACAGTTCCCTGAGCCGGCGGTGCTCGACCTTCCCAGCATGTCGTGTTGGATCTTACTGGTCTGCGCCTTCTACGCCAGCTTAGCATTTGGGGCAGGAGTCAAAACATGGGCCGTCGGGCAGAAGTTCCAGATCATCCTCAGCGCCGTCCCGGACGTGAAAGCTGGCACCCCCATCATCCCAACCGATGCTGAAGTTTGGGACTTTGATCTCTTCGACGGCGATGCGGCCACAATAGCTGCTCTCCAGGCCCAGAATAAATTGGTCGTCTGCTACTTTAGCGCGGGAACGTACGAACCGAATCGTCCTGATGGGGGGAATTTCACGGCGGCGGATAAAGGAGCCTCTCTGGCGCCGCAGTGGCCCGATGAGAATTGGTTGAATACAAAGAGTGCGAATGTGAGGAAGGTGATGCAAAATCGGATCTTGTTGGCTGCGGCCAAAGGGTGTGATGCGGTGGATCCTGATAATATGGGTATGTTCAGCATGTTTGCAGATTGCTTCCAAGTTCTGGTTTTGATGAATTCAACTAATCTTCTAACAGATGCATACGTATGCTCTTTTCTATCAATTTCTCAGATTCCAGGTTTCTCAAACTCAAACTGACTAACATTGCCAGGACAATGCCGGAGGCGGTCTTGGTTTGACCCAAGCTGACGCAGTCAACTACTTAACATTTCTTTCTACCACCGCCAAATCCGCAAACCTCGCCATCGGCCTCAAAAATGCCATCCAAATAATCCCAGAAGTAGCTCCTCTCATCCAATTTGCCGTCAACGAGGAATGCGCCCTCTACGACGAATGTGGGAATTACACCGGGTTCCTCTTGGAGGGCAAGCCCGTCTTCCATATCGAGTATCCGAATCAGGGGAATACGCTCCCTGCGAGCGCTGCCGATCTGAAGACATTTTGTGATATCCCGGGGATAACGGGTCTGAGTACCGTCCTGAAGCATCTTAGCCTGGATGGCCAGGTCGAATATTGTGATGCGAGTCTGGTAACGACTCCCACGAAGAATCCCAGTGGGACGAATCCCTGGGCTCCTGGGCAGAGTCATCCTAGCAGTAGGACGACCCGGACGACGCAGACGCAGACCAGGACGAGTAGTCGGCCGACCACGACGAGTAGGCCGACCACGACTGTGAGAACTACAAGTGCGAGACCCACGACTACGGTGAGTAGTTCTCGCCCGACCAGTACTGGCGGGGGAGGGAACGGATGTACGGCGAAGCATTGGGATCAGTGTGGGGGGCAGAACTGGAATGGGTGTACGGCTTGTGCGGTATGTGCTTATTCCTGTTTTTTCTCCCCTGTGAGATGTTTCTGTTGGTAGATCCTCATGGAGGGTTATGAAGAACCCAGCTGACGGTCTTGATAGTCTGGTCTCACTTGCAAAGGCGTTTCGCCTCCTTATTATTATCAGTGCCTTTAGATGGATGGATCTGTCGGGCCTCTGACGGATCTGGTGTGAAAAGTTGGGTTCTAGGCTTGTGGGTAATACGTGGGTTCAATCACATCTGGATTGGATCAACGAGTGCAAGTGGGATGGGGTTCTTGGGGTGATCGGAGAGGAGAGGAGAAGAGACGAATGGAGTTGGCCAACGAAAGATGGGTGTTGAAAATTGGACGTTGGATTATTAGATACTGCATGCTGGTGCTGGGTGTAATGTACATAAACTGCTGCTGCTGGGGACGACGAAACATGGCATAGCATGGCATAGCATGGCTCGAGATATGGATGTTTATAGGAGAGGGAGGAATATATACCCGTTCTCGATTTCAGCCAGTGCATGAGTTTCTGGCGCAAGGATGGCGGGTACCAATGTTATTGTACTTGGTGGGATCTTGTTTCGCTGCATGAGAAGGGTTGGTCTGATCTCGACAGGCCAACGCTAAATCTCAATCAAAATACGCACAATGAAGGAAGTAAAAATTCCTCAAAATCAAATATGAGTTACTGACATACCTAAAACGTATAATTCCGATCGATCGCGCCTCCTGGGATTCTTTCAAGGTTATGATTGTCTTTTGAATAAAAAAAGGATTGTTCTTCTATTCCTTATTTCTCGGTTACAGGGTTAGAGCTGGTGGGAGAGTCCTGCTCGGATGGAGACGTGCGAAGTCAGGTCGTGGGAACGAATCAGTCGGTGCACGGCGTACAGGCTTTCTTCTGGGTGCTGGAACACCACATGTGCTCATCTATAGGTGCTACATCGTGGGAGGGAAATGCAAACCTTGTGTAATGCACACCAGGGAAAAATGGCTTGGTTCCATACTCAGCTAGAACTAGGCATCAGTTGGGAAGCACAGGCAGCGAGATAACCGTGATTGTGATTGATGGTTGAGGATCTGCAGAGCGGCTTTGGTAGGCTGCATGTACTGTGCTGCTGTACTGCTGTGCGGTGCGGTGCTCTCAACGTGGGGAATCCAGGGCGGAGAGTCGTGCTCCTGTGCTGCGGCTTCGGGACGTGAGGATGTTCGTTTAGTGGTTGGTAATCTCTGTATAGAGACAGAAAGGGATTTTTGGGTTGAGGCTGAGCTTTCTCTGGTGCACGCAGTGAGGCGAGATGGTTTTGGTGGTGGTGGTGGTGGTGGTGGTGGTGGCGATGGGATGGGATGGACGGGACGGGATCCTGAGGCTGGAATTAGGGCTGAGGCTGCTGACTTTGAGGTGAGGCATCAATGAGGTTGGAATGTGGAATCTGGCATTACCTGCTTATCTGGCCAAGAGACGAGTGCATAAATATAAGGAATTTGAATTTTGTTGACTTGGTGGTATTTGACTTGGTGTATTTGACTTGATGGTGACGTTTGGAGATTTGATTCCTTGGAGTGGATATCGACACTCTAATTGTAGCTGGCTCCACTTCCCCAGAGTATTTGGCCGTAAGCGAACAGGTGGACTTCTAGCCGTGGATATCCACACGCCTTCTAGATCACCTCCACCTTTCTCTCTCAGCAAATCTTCCCGTCATGAGGATTCCATCACCCTCATTGCTGCTGCGGGAATTCTCGTGCGAGCGAGCAAATGACGCTCCGGGAGAAGCGGTGCTGCGCCTAGTAAGCCATTTGCAACAGAGGCAGTGCAGCTCGTCCACTCTCAGCCCAGTCACTCGACCACTGGCAGGCGTCCGGTCGTGCTGCCGACATGATGCACTGTGACGTGCCTCGACTCGGCACCCGTCAGATTTCAACATGCGCCACTCAGAGAACAGCTGACTGATGCCCATGCAGTGATATACTCTGCTCAGCCTTAAGGTGAATATTCCCTCCTCTTGTCTTGTGTTCTCTTAATTCCCTCATCGACACAGTGAAGTGACAGGAAGAGCAAGGAAAACACAGACAAGATGGCCGCACAGGAATACTATGATAGCTTCAACGAGCCGGGTATGGGAATTCAAGGACAGCAGACTCAGCAGCCTCCTCCGTACCCGCAGCAGCAGAATTACTGGCAGAAACCGCAGAATGCCCCTCAGACGCAGCAAATGATGCGACCACCACCTCCTCAACAAGAACTCTACCCTCCTGCTCCTCCTATGCAGCAATCGTACTCCTATAGCCACCCACCTCCTCAGCCTCAACCCCAGATACAACCCCAACTGCCTCCACAGCAATATCAATACTCCCACCAACGCCCTAATCCTCCACCGTTGAAAACCATCCTCAAACCCGCACGCTCCTACTCCGAGCCACCCTCTCCCTCCCCACGCGAAGAATCCCATCACCATCACCACCATAGAGACAATGAACGATCGCGAGGTCTCGATGACCGAGATAGGTCCTCACATCGGGAGCGCGGTCGGAAGAGTAAGAAGGAGGATTCTTCGGTCCCAACCTTCCTTGGGGCGTTTGGTGGAGGCGCCATTGGCGATCTGATCTTCCCTGGATTGGGCACCTTGGGTGGTGCACTACTGGGTGGTTTGGGTGGTCATGAAGTGGGCAAGGAGGCAAGAGGTGGGAACAAGAATCGGAAGAGAGATAAGTACGATGAGGAGTGGGAAGAGGGGAGGCGGCAGAGGGCAGCGCTTGCTGCGGAGAGGAGCGACAGTCGGAGCCGGGATGGGAGGAGGGGTGTGAGTGGAAACAGCAGCGGTTCCGGCGGGGTGAGGAAATATCGGGATAAATACGAGGAAGAGTGGGAGGAGGGTAGGCGGAGAAGAGGCGAGATCACGCCGAGTCCCAGTCCGAGTCCCGAGAGGAGACACAGGAGTGGAGACACGAGGGGTAGACATCGTGATCGATACGATGAGGAATGGGAAGAGGGGAGGAGACGAAGAGGAGAGATCTAGTGCATATCAACTTCATCAGGCGGAGTAATTGGTAATATTATTATGGCGTCTTTGGGAGGCTAAAACTTGGATTCGGGAGATAGAACTCGGCAATGATTAATCAAAAGCCGCTGGTCGGCAGCATATTCTACTTCTTTTTGTCACTACTGTCCAATCTTGATTGCATAATAGCTGCCGTTCTTCTCTCTTTGTCACTATGGTAGACACCAACAGAGCACCCAACTTTGATATCATGTACCTGACCTTCAAATGATACCACCCGCGAGATGGTAATTCTTTGGCCTGGCTTGGCTTCTTTTTATTTTTTATTTTTATATCCCTGACAGCAAGAAGGAGAGGTGTGAATAAAAACAATGCCACGAACTACAACCTGATCTGACCTGATCAGCCTATCCTGAGCTGGAACTAGAATTGGGGCTGGAATGGGATTGGACTGGAAATGGGGAATAGAACTAGAGCTGGGATTGGAGATGGAAAGAGAGTTCTTGGAGGTGCAGCGCCGGTGGTGTGGTTTTTCAATGGTCATCTACCGGCCAAGACCTGAGTCGAGAGGATGGTGTGATTCGCTTTGGATGGCTCTTCGATCTGGTAGGCCACGGTCATTGGTCGCACTCGTGATAATACGTTGGAGCCGCGACCTCGATCCGAGATGATCATGTCAAAGTAGAAGATTCCATCTCGCTCTTCAACGAGCGTCCATACAGGAGATCGCGATTCGTGAACGGTGGTATCGTATCTAGAACACACGGAAAAGGATCCAGAGACTGAAAAGGTCATCATCATGGAGTTTGCATTATATCTAGACCTGATGAGCGAGACATGAGGGGCTTCAATGTCCTAGAGATTTCCTTCACTACAAGTAGGGATTAATTGAATTGGGCTTGATATCCCATGGAAACTCCGACATTAGAATCCGCCACATTCCAATCTGCAGCCGAGCTACCAGCATCATAGTATTCTACACACTCCCATTCGCCCTGTGCGAGCAAGTAGTGCAGATCGATATTGTAGTAGCCGTCCTCTCTGTGGGATGCATCCTGAACGCAAGTGCTTGCTGCATCGCATGCCGACATGCTGCCCGGGTATGTCGTAGTAAAGGGGGCCTCCCCAGGGTACGGCCCAGGGTTAGCGGGATTATTCGTCCTCTCTTTGAGGCCAGTGCCTGAGAAGATTTGTTCATAGGTGGGGGTAAAGCCGGGGAAATAAGCGGAGACTACTGCACTTGAACATACTGTAGGAGCCGATGCTGCGAGAGACACAGACGTTGAAGTCGACACGATAAGAACCGAGGAGGTTGATGCAGCTTGGACGATCGAGGTCGACGTGAAACTGATGGTCGAGATCGAGGTGACATCGATGACAGATGTGGATATCGCCGTGGCCACAGAGGTTGAAGTGGCGCTGACGGTAGTAGTGTACGTCTAGAATGGTTAGTCGAGGATTTATATGTTATGAGAAAGGATCAGTACAGGAGTCGGAGCAGTGAAAACCGAGGCAGATAGATAGCCAGCACAAGCACAGGCGCTATAATAACGAGCTGCACTGCTACAGGCGCTAGCATAGGCGGGAACTAAGAGGTTGGCAGCTACTGGATTTCGCTTGTCAGGGACAGCATTCACAGCTTGTTGAACCACTGTGGTTGTAGTCGTCGTGTATAGTGTAGCTTGGGAAGTAGTGCTCGTAGTCGTTGTCGTGTACTGGCTCGCTGTACTCAACACCGAACTCGTTGTCGTCGTTGTCAAAGTCGAAGTAGCCAATGAAGTAAACGAGGCAGTCGCGGTAACGGTCCTATTTCCAGTCAATAGCTTAATAACATAGATAGAGCGTCAGCATGGTTTCTTACACTGTAGATGGGGTGACCGTTTGCACCAGGTAGCTAGAGCAATCGGCAGCTCTGTTGACTCTAGATTGCGTCTGCCCAGCCAGTGTACCCGTGATAGCTCGGAGACAGTTATCAGCTAGGCAACCCGGCGGTGCTCGTTCGAAATTTGGGGACCAGGCCAAAGCGCTGGTGGCAACTGCCAAGAGAGTGAAGGCAGAGGAAGAGAAATGCATTATGAAATAGTAACGAGTGACGGTACACAGTAAAGAGTGACTGGTTGGGATGGAAATCAGAAAACTGACATGACGGCGAGATGCGACTTCATATGTAAATCATGTCTAGGGAATTGTGCTAGTGATTTTCCATAGTCTTAAACATCGTCTGATACTCGTGAGTCTGATAGGCGTGTTGTGCAGTGGTCTAGTGGTTCTTTCAATAGCTCAAGCCACGATTGGTCTCACAGCCCAATGCAGAGTGGCGTTTTCCTAAGATGGGCAAAGGTTGAAAACGATAATACTGCGAATAAATATAGAGATGGGAGGAACCAACTCATTTCGGATATCGGAAGAAGCTCTATTCTATGCTTGTTCAGGGAGAAATGATATTCGAAGCGCAGAGTTTATGCTCACTCCGCGTGCAACTTCCCCCTTGGCATTTCCGCTCCCAAGGCTTATTCTCCGAGTAGCCGTGACAATAAACGCCACATCGCAGATGACCGACCCGAGCGATCTCCTGGATGAAAACAAAAACATGTCCTCACCACAGACATGTCGCCAAACAATCAAGCTTAAAGACCGCGGTGAAACCCAGACAATGTATGGCGCCTCACGCCAAATCTGTTCGGTAGCCGAGACATCAACGTTCTTGACTTGGGCGTATGGGATGTTTGAGGGTCTTGAGAGAGACTTACACCAGGGTGAGTGGAGTACCGCTGTATTTCGGTCGTGACAAAGACGACAGCCAAGGAGTCCTGAAATAGGCTGGCTGAGATACCCAGAGAGGTTTGGAGCGCTATCAAAAGGCGTGAGTTGAAGAAGATTGCTCTGCTTAGCTTCGCCGAAGCCTGCAGCCTGAGATTACAGGGGCGTCCAAGCTGGAAACTCTACTCCGTACGCTTCTCATCAGCATGTCCTCCCTAGAGGCTACGCTCGCCAGGTAAATCTCGGGACGAGAAGAGCAATGTGGTGTTCCTGCGCCGTGATGCATCGTGCAGTCCAGCGTGTTCGCGCTCCGAGGCAAACAGCTTGATTTAGTACAGTCTGGTCTCCCGCGAAGAGTTAGGGTTTGGAGGCGTCCTCCTGTGGACGCGCATCGAGCAGCCTCCTGGAATGTGGCTTGCAGAAGGGAAAATATCGGGTTTGCTCCTTTCCAGCGCGTCGCATGGACATTCTCCGCCATGGGATTTTTCGTGGCTTCAATTCTCCACCAGGGACAAATTATGGCCCTACCATCCCATATTCTGAGGTGTGCTGATCCACATGACGTGATTTTGCGAAACGATTTGATAGCAGGATATGTACTGACCTAGAGAAGACGGGTAAAGAGTAGGCGTAAAGCGATGCTGATTCCTTTCGAGCGTTTCCAGAGAATTTCCTGGTCACTTGCGCCCATACCTACCGCGCCCCTGGTCACAGTTGAGAGAGCTGCACGTGACTTTGAAAGTCAAGGGAGCCCGAGGTCCCGTTGAGCAGTCAAATTATTCTGAGTGCTAAGTTTATTCTTAAATGCTACCTTCTATCTAACGACACTATATTTCAACAATCCTACTTCTGAAGCCTGCATAAAGATGGCTGATCACGTTGTCCCTGTTCCTGAATTCCTCACAAGCGACCCAATAAGCGCAGGAGAAAAGAAGAAATGGAGATGGTGCCTTTTGAGGTTCTGGACTCCGGGCCAATGCAACCGGTTGCCCTGACATACATATGGCCTCCAATACTAGCGGGCGGCAGATGGGACTGTGCCTATTCTAACCCCATTCGAAGCATACAATGCAGCCTTGCGCATCACGTGGAATAGTCACGTGCATGCATCACGTGGAGGTGATCATGCCGGCCAAGGTACAACCTGCTCTTGTAAGCTACAGGCAGGGTGAGATTTTAGTCTGAGAACGAATGGAATCAGAATATTCGGTCCGAGTTGAAGAATGGATCTGTCGTGATTAGACGATCTCTCCGATTGAGGTTTTTGATTTGAAATGTTTTCGAGTTCGTCTTCCCTCATTTACGTAGAAGCCCTACGCACAGGCGCATCAACAGCAACGGCGGTCCGTCTGATGGAGGGATCCCACCATGGACTTTGAACATGCCGATTCATGATTCATGATTCATGATCCATGATGTCTACATGAGCGCGTCAATTGGGTCGGCGGGTGACGACGAATGGTTCTAGAATGGGGCTCCTTTTGTCAATCGTCAAATCTACCCCTCACCCACCCAACTAATAGCACAGCATGGAGCTTCACACGCTGACACGGCGGCCCTTGGCGGGAAATACCCGGATGCAGCTTTACTCACGCTGAGGAGAGCCAGCCAAGCGTGAATACGAGGAATCCACGAGAGAGGGAAGGCGTCGTCTGATGCCCCGTTGATGAATCATGCTGCCTCAGCGAGCACCGCTGGATCGAGGATGGCGTTGCGGCGCACCATCCCCGGTGCGGAAGGTGGGCAGCGGCATCGTAATTAAGGGCCCCCGGGTGGCCCAATCAGCGCCACCATCGACTGCCCAATTAAGCTTATCAGTCTGTGTGGGGAAGGAGCCTGGCAGCGCCTCCCGGGCTACCGTCAGCCGCGGCTGGGCCTCTCCTTCGTTCGACAGGGAGGAAGGTACGACCAAGAGCTGCTCCATCCTAGTGCAGTATAGTACGTTAACAAGCTGTGCCTGTACTGTACCTGTGCCTGGCCGCCCGGTCTTGAGCTCTCCAGCTGTATTAGTATGTGTGAATCCCATCCTCGAATTGGATTTCTCTCCCTCCCTCTCTCCTCTAGACATCTCCTGCCTCGTCTCTTCCCTCCCTCCTCTACCCTCGTTTGTGGTGAAGCTCCATCAACATGTTGCTCAGATCCATCGTTGCAGCACTGGCCGGAGGACTCGTCCTCGAAACCCTGGCCGGACCCGTCTCGCTCGCTCAGGGAATCCGTTCCAAGCGCGAGGTGCCCGTTTCGCACAGCCTGCACGAGCGCCATCTGCCCCATTGGCAAGACAAATGGCAGAAGAAGTCCAAGATCCCCCGATCACAGGTGCTGCCCATGAGGATCGGTCTGCGGCAGCGGAATCTGGAGGCCGGCCATGATCGCTTGATGGAAATGTGAGATTGAGTAGCGTAGGATAGAGATCGTGTGGCTAACTAATCTAGCTCATCTCCTGGCTCCGAGCACTATGGAAAGCATATGACGGCTGATGAGGTCATTGACTTCTTTGCTCCGCATGAATCTTCCGTGGATGCTGTGACCGGATGGCTCATTGCTTCTGGAATCAGCTCGGATCGATTTGCGGTTTCGGTCAATAAACAGGTGTGTCGCTTCCGAGACCCTACATCAACCCAATGCTAAACTTCAGTAGTGGATTCAATTCGATGCCACAGCAGACGAAGCTGAAGAACTCCTCGTGGCTGATTTCTTCGTCTGGGAACACATCTCGGGTACTCATGATATCTCAACCGAGGCCTATCATGTCCCGACTCATATCCAGGAACACATTGATTACATTACGCCTGGGACTAGACTTCGCCAGAGAAACGTCAAGGCAGCCAGAAGCGGACTTGATAAGAGAAACTTGAAGGATGGTGTTGTTGTGAAACCACTCATCACCCAACTTCCTGGATTTCCCCACCCCAATGCCAGCGTCTGTGATATCTATGTCACCGCTGAGTGCACACAAGGTAAATATCCGAGGCGATTTGTGACACGAAATTGACTAATATGGTGCAGTCCAGTACAGCCTCCCCAATGCCACGACAGCGGCACCTGGAAACGAGCTTGGTATCTTTGAGAGTCTTGACGTTCACTACAGTAGAAAGGATCTTGACATCTACTTTAGCACTCTCTATCCGTAAGAACCCGTCCTTGTACTAGTGAGCGTTGCTAAATATACCAGTCACATTCCAAACGGTACCTATCCGGAAGAGAGATTGGTCGATGGAGCCATCGGAGCCATCGAGGATACCACGGAATTCGTCCCAATTGACCTTGAAGCCCCTCTTGATTTCGATTCTTCATGGCCATTGATCTACCCACAAAAGCTCGTTCTCTACCAAGAAGATGATGAGTACTATGAGTCAACTGGAAACTTCAGCGGTTTCTGGAACAGTGAGTTGTTTGGTTTTTTGTCCGAATATAGCTGACCTGAAAAGCTTTCCTTGATGCTCTGGATGGTAGCTACTGCACCTACAGTGCATTTGGTGAGACCGGTGATTGTACCGAGGAAGCTTGCGTGGATCCTGCATACCCAGATCCCAATCCCGGTGGATACAAAGGAGCCCTCCAATGTGGTGTTTACGAGCCAACAAACGTCATCTCCATCTCATACGGTGGTAGCGAAGCCAGCTTCCCCGATTTCTACATGAAGCGTCAATGTAACGAATGGATGAAGCTCTCTCTCCAAGGTACCACCATCGTCATGTCATCCGGAGATGACGGAGTGGGAGCAGCCACCTGCAATGGCGCTTCCGGCGAAATCTTCGATCCCGACTTCGCCTCCACCTGCCCCTACATCCTCTCAGTCGGTAGCACAGAATGGGATCGTTTCACCAACACCACCCCACCCGTTCCCTACCAGAAACTCAACGAAGTAGCAACCAAGCGTTTCCCCAGCGGCGGCGGATTCTCCAATGTCTTTGGCATCCCAGATTACCAACGTGACGCCGTCGACGCGTATTTCGACGAGGTCAACCTTCCCTTCTCAGGCTACCACCACTACGTCCAAAACGGCGATTTCAACAACACGACTGGTGGCCTCTACCACCACGGTGGTCGTGCCTACCCCGATGTCGCCGCTGTCGGTGATCGTCAAGTCGTCTACTCCAACGGCTCCTGGTGGTTAGTCGGCGGTACCTCCCTCTCCGCCCCTGTCTGGGGCGCCGTCCTCACCCTCGTCAACGAGGCCCGAATCGCCGAGGGCAAGAGCTCAGTAGGATATATCCACCCCATCTTATACAGCCATCCTGAAGTCTTCACTGACATCACGGTGGGTTCGAACCCCGGCTGTGGAAGCACGGGATTCGTTGCTGCCAAGGGCTGGGATCCGGTCAGTGGTCTTGGAAGCCCAATTTTCCCGAAACTGTTGGAGGTCTTAATGGGGGTCTAGTGGGAGAGAGAGATGAAAAGAAGAGGACATGATGAGGGAAAAGTAGATCAAAGATGATACATACATAATTAGATTGTAATGCCACATTCGCCCTCCTAAATATATATCTCGAACCAACTCAAATCATGAATAAATGGATGTGATGACTTGCATGAAGCTCCGCTGGCCCTCCAGGAGCCACTGCCGTGGAAGCCGAGTAGGAGAGAAGCGTCTACATGGAACTAAGGGAAGCATCAATTGATTTAAGCCTGTGAATGTTGTTACACTCCCCGCTCCCTTCTCTTTCTTGCTACTCTCACCCCGCAGTCAACTCCCCCAACCTCCTCTCCAGCTCAGGCACCTGCCTCAATTTCAACTCCAACTCCTCCCTCTCATCCTCGAGCTGCAGCCTCCTCTCTGCATCCAGCCGCGTGAAAACATAATGGCCCTGGCCATCGAACTGCAGTATCCTCTCGTGGTATTTCCACAGACTGCGTCGATGGCTCACGGTCATGAGTGTGATCCCTAGGGCTTTGGCGTGCTCGTACATGACCTTTTCCATCTCGAGGGTGACGCTCGATGTGCACTCGTCGAGGATGGCGTATTTAGGGCGATTGTAGAAGAGCCGCGCCATGGCGACGCGTTGTTGTAGACCGCCAGATAAGACGTCCCGCCATTCGGCTTCGGCGTCCCAGCCTTGAGAGAAGGAGGAGACCAGGTGGTCGAGATCGAGGATGCGGAGGATGGAGAGGAGGTCGGCGTCTGTGATTCCCTTGGTGCGCATGATTCGGAGGGAGTCGGGGTAGATGATTTGTTGGCGTAGGGAGCCAGCACTGAGATACGGGCGCTGAGGGACGTAGAAGACCTGGGAGAGGGGAGGTTTGCGCACAGTACCGCCATAGACCGGCCAGAGACCGCCGAGGATGCGGAAAAGGGAGGACTTGCCACAACCATTTGGCCCGACTACTAGAACATGATCGCCGGGTTTCATGGAGAAGGAGAGAGCTTTGACGAGAACACTTCCTCCCGGCGTGATGATTGGGCTGATTCTGTTAGGATGTGAGAATTGAGGAGTGAGAAACTTACACATCGATGAATTCAATATCTTCACTCTCAATGACTTTTCCACGTCCTTTCATTAGTTCAAGTTGTTCTCCAGAGCTTTCATCTGATACAAGAGTCTTTTCAAACCGACCGGCCTTGATATCATCCATTACTTCTAATAATGTAGCAACTCGAGAAGTGTAGCCGGCGAGTTCTGTGACTTCCTTATAAGAAAACATAACTCGACCAAACGCATCCGAGCTGGAAAGCAACAATCTTCTATTTGTGATAAAACTTTCCGTTCGATCGCCCATAGTTTGGGCTGTGGCTCCTGGGATCTTGAAGAATACCGGAACGCTGCAAAGGACGAGTCCTAGAGCTCCCCAAACGTATTTGATTATGAAATCTTCCATGATGCCATGTGTGAAACGCCGCCGTAGAATATCTAAAAAAGTCAGCATCCCACAAATCTCTAGATAGAGATACGTACAATTAACATGCTTGATTAAAGTGAAATATCCTTTGTCTAACGTATCCTTCTCTGCCTCGTGTCCATTGTACAATGCAATTTCTTCGCTGTAATCTATTATCCTTGAGTGCTCAAATCTGAATTCTCCTTCTAATCGAGCTTCATCTGCAACATATTTTCCAAATGGTGGGGTTAATGCTCGCATGACGTTTGCGGATAATTGTACCAACAGAGACATGAAGAACAATCCTTCTCCACCAACACTCTTAGAAAGAGAATAGTTGTATATCAACATATCCAATGTTGGTTTTGCCAAATTTCCGTATAGTTCAGCCAAACTGTTCGCAAATTTTGATACATCCACAGTGATCAATTGATCTGCATTCTTTATTCGATCGTCCAGGGCCGAGAGGGAATAGAAGGTCATGTTCGAGAGGTATTTTTCGTGTATATAATTCGTCAATCGTGTTCTATATTGCAATGAGAGCTTGCATTGATGGTATGATAACTATCCAAGTTAGTAGGGGTTTTAATTACCAAAATACAACATACCATTGAATTCGTAAAGGTAGCTGGCACAGCAATCAACATCCACCAAACAATACCAACCAAGAAGTCCCTCCCTTTCCCTCTTACCAAGCTACTCACTAATGCTCCATCCATCGCTGCAACCTTAAGACTTATCAATGTCCGCACCACTAAAAATACGCTATGGCTGATCAACAACCTCATTTCCTTACTCCTCCACCCAGGAATGCATATCCTCAACAACCTAAACAAATTCTTGAAGAACTCTCTATTCAGCTCTACTTTCGGCCTCTTCTCTGCTCCATGACCTAATGTCGTCGATCCACGCTTGCGATTTATTATCTGCCGCTCTGCAGCAGCTTTCTGCTCTGCGATGGCCGATCGTATTCGGTTTAGGAGGGCGAAGAAGAGGGTTAGGTAGACTGTGCGGGAGATTTTGGTGCGGTGTTTTAGGTAGAGAGTTGTGAGTTCGGAGACAATGGATTTGAGTGTTCGGTCGGGTGGGAGGGAGAGTTTGGATTGTGCTGCCATGGTGATGGTGGTGAGTTTGGGGTGTGGGGAAGTTCTCAACGCTGGCCGGTAGCTTTAGGCCTCAACTGTAAGAATAGGGCTTTGGTATCATGTCTTAACACGAGGGTGGGAGATTAAGGATATGGGCGATAAAGTCATTGAGTGTGATTGTTGATGTGTAGTTGTAGAGTTGATGTTGATGACCCACTGCGCATGTCATGTTTCCATGTTTGCCTCCAAATGTCCTCGGCAGGCAGGGATATTTCCCCAGGCTTTCACATGCCGCACTAAACCCTGCGATGGTAACCTCATCGTCACAAATCGACTTAGAAGCTCCTTCTACGTGTGAAATTGGCGGGTTTAATCTCACTGAAAAATGAAATAAAAGAAATACTCTTTCCATTTCATTTCTAGATCCAAAGTTCATACCTTTTCAACGAGCGGATTGGTAATACTAGGGCAATTGGTAGATTAGAAGAGATAAGCCTTGAATATCGCTCTTGTAGCCTTAATAACATGAATACTTCTACCATCTACATGATTCTTCAGCCTTACTTTGCCCGGTCACAAGGTTGAGTAAAGAGAAGAAGCCTGTTGACGTAAAGTTAACGGCTTGCACTTCAGAGCTTGCTTGACGTCGCTCTGTAAGCAGTGATTGAAGACGTCCTATCTTCATATACCTAAATAGTAAGTGCGTAGATTTATTAACCCATCTAGAAGCTGATGATAAATAGTGAAGCCACCACATGTCAGTTACATCAACGGTCGGAATCAACAGACCACTTGCCTTGTAGTGCCAAAAGCAATGTCAAGAAATGCGAGGCCATCACTAGGCTTCTCCATATTGTTTGTTTGTCGTCCTTCTTTAGGTATCAACCAGTGTTTTTTATCAGCATAGGCATCCTATCTCCTTTGTCCCCGGAAAGCATACTCGTTGATGGAGGCTATACTTTCTGACGGTGCAAGCTCAAAACGATTCTTTCTGATATACACCATGTCAATATTCCTTATCGCTCCTTATGGCCCCATCTATCTACAGAGCGCATTAGTATGATTTTCTTCAAAGCCTTTCAGAGCCTTTCATAACGTTCTTAACTAAATCATCCATTTTGCCCGCACAAACCATCACGGCAGACGGCCACAACGTCATCTAGAATCAAGCACACCAGCTCGTGTCATACTCCAAAGGCGTGATTCTGAATCTAATGCTCATCAAAACCTCGGTTCTAGTTAAGCTAGCAAACTTGAAATTCAGCTTTGCCTTATTTGGTTATTTCCCAGCCTTTTTGCTATGTATTGTTTGCGATACACGACTGCTAGTTCGGCACGGGCATGGCTTTCCTGCTATGCTCTTTGCCGATATGTGCTTGCCCAAAGTCGCAGATGTAAGCGGCCTTGCACTTCCCAGCATATGCCGAGAGACGTAGATGATACTGTCCCGACCTGCTTCCTCGCCAATGGCTTGCGGATCTCGTCATCCCCTGCATTAAAGAGTACCCAATCGTTTGTAGTAGCAATAAGCAGATTGTCCGAGTAGAGGTCTTATTCTTTGGTGGTCAGAAGGGAATGTTCTTCCGGCGCTGCTGGGGTTAGGTGGGTACTTACCAGTGTAGAACATGTCGACCTCATGGAGGAATTTGACCTATATACTCCCCTGATAGGGGCCTAAAGACCCAAGGTGATGGCGTCTGTATATAAACAAGGCAGTTATGTGTTTATTACTAAGGAGAGTTGTCAGTTTTCCGATCCACATAGTTGATGAAGAAACTCAATTAAGTGCGTGCAAAGATTCCAGGAGCGGACGACCGGATAAGCCAGAATTTCCAGATCATAGACGCCGACATCATCTCAATATCTCCTCTATGCTGTTTTGTCCCATCCTCAGGACATTGTCTCTACACTTCATCCCATATACAAAATGACATGAAGTACTTGAATGAACATAGCTGGATAAGACCAAACAATTGAATCCTATGAGTTAGCTAGTTTCTCCAGAGAGTGAATATCGGGCCAATCTAGACGTACTAGATCTTCTCTTCCTCCTTTTCTTCTTCTTCTCCCACCATCAATACTTCTCATCATCTGCAACCTCAGATCTACAACACCGTAGATCTTCAACACCGCAACTACTACACTTCATTTCGTATAGAAAATCATACAGACCGTCTCCGAGGCCGCCATGGCTTCTCAGGGCCTCAGGTCCCTAAAGACGGCAACATACCCTAGAAGGCCCTGTAGCGCTATTTAGGGCTAATAGACTTTGACTTGCTGTAATTTTAGGGTGCCTCTACTATTAAAATAGCTTATAACAGAGCTGCTTAAAAGCCTTCAGGCTCTAAATATAGGGTGTCTTGCATACTAAGGTTAGTGAGGCCTTAAAACTGTAAAAATCATAAGATACAGGGCATTACAGGGCCTTCAAGGCCCAAGGCCCTGCAGTCCGGAGACTTTTTGCGCCCCTCGCGGTGAAACCATCTCAACTGATCGCCAGATTGACGGTGCTAGCGCTATTACTATTGATGACGACGATGCCGATCGTGCCGTCAACATTCCTTGCAGCAATGGCTTTCCCACTTCCTCCACTGGTCTCAACCCTCACCCTCCCGGTCTCAACACACGCGAGAAGCCGGCATAGGCCCACAGCCGCTTGGAGGGGGTGACGGTATTATTTTCGATTTTAATGAGTTTGGAATTTGTGCTACTACCTTGAGCGCCGATCTGGTACAGGAAGCCGCTGCAATTGGCCGCGGTGAGGCCCGTGTAGATGTTGTTCGCCCAGGTGAGACCTTCATCTGCACCACCGCTAGAATACCCTGTGTCTGAGTCAGTATTCCAAAATAAATAAAGCGCAAGAATGGAGAGTTACAGGCTGCTGTCCATGCTCCTTGGAGATCAGCCCATTCGGTCATCCATACTAACTTTTATCAGCATAGAAAGTTTTCACACCGTATTGAACAGCCTCTTTTGCAACAAATAACTGTCCAGAATCTTTCTCGTCCCAAACATAATTCGGCGTCGCCTTTGGTCCTCCCGGATTCTTGGGGAGGATCGTATTCATATGGTCTGAAGAACTATCCGGCGATGAACCAATGCCATTGCGAAGAATGGTAAAACCGGCGCCCGAGGTGTTGTTAAAACAAGAGATCTAGGGCGTAACGCTGTTTGTCTGTCGGGAGGCCGACAATTGTGTTTGCACGCTGGAAAGCTTCAGAAGTGCCGAAACCGTCAATGGTTTGGTAGGTAGTAGAAAGATTAATTGTTACAGTATTTTTGGCTTGTCGAAACCCGACCACTGAAGCTTCTAGAAGAGGAATTGATACGGCGTGGAGTAGGAGATGAAGCAAAGTAGGACCCATTTTGTGCGGAAAGGATGCCAGAAAGGGGAGGAAAACATTTTCTATTTTGATATCTTGTGCGTTATCTGAGAACGCAGGAAAGGAGATCTTAAAGTTCATGGAATAGCTAACACGGTTAGATGATTTAGATCTCGGCTTAAATCCATTTCAGGCAACCAAAAGAAGAAATATCATACCAATTAAGTTATTAGGAGTCAACCTTAATCATCGATCTTGATGGCACGTGACCCATGCTCCTTCACCCACCTCGCCTCACCTTATGTTCAAGCGTACTCTCTTACTCCTATATCTCTTGCCTGAGTATCCATTAGCGAAGGGTTTGGATACTTAATGAGCTACTTGAATATAAAAACCAAGTTAAGCGAGGAGAATCGGTGCTGGGCGGGAGGTGCACAGACGATCCCTACTTTTGGAATCATTTTCAGCCGCTGAGCGGGAGGTGCACGGTGCACAAACACATGACCATGGGCCAGCCGAAGCCTTGCATATATATCTCCACGAGCAGCTTGCCAAGAGAATCAGAAACAAACTTTTCAAGTTCATCTCTTTGAAGTTTTGTGGCACTGCTGAACTTCTTATTGAAGCGGGCAAAGGATTTGCATACGATTGATCACCAACCTATCATGTCTCCACTAGCGGGGCAAAATGCAGTTCGCAAATACACCATGGACGACTGGGAGGAGCATCGGGAAGAGATTTCGACCTTGTACAAGAACGGTGCTTTAGAAAGCGTGATACAGCTCATGGGCGAGCGATATGGGCTTGAAGCTACGTAAGAATGCCATTACTCATATCTTAGAACTTCTAGCTAACCTAGCCCGTATTCAGCCCAGAAGAGTACAAAGAGCGAATTCATAAGTGGGGTCTTGATGAGCATATCCAGAAAGATGAGACGAGAAAGACGACAGAGAATAAGAAGCCTCTTCACCCGCAAGATGCTCCAGCCCCAAAGATTCTCTCAACGCCGGAGGCTCCTCCACCACCTCCTACCCAAATGCAAGCTTTCAACAACGGAGCACCCCAAGGCTCCACATTTCAATATTCGGATGGTACGGGGCGACGGAAGGCGTTGCTCATTGGCATAAATTACGTGGGACAAAGAGCTGAGTTACAAGGATGTATCAATGATGTGAAAAATATGTTTGAGTTCTTGCGAGATTCTTGTGGATATAAACGGAACGACATGGTTATTCTGATCGATGACCAGCAGAATCCAACCTCACAGCCCACCATTATGAACATACTACGGGCCATGCACTGGTTAGTCAAAGATGCTCAAAAGAACGACTCGCTGTTCTTCTATTTCTCAGGTAATTTTCATCTCCTCTGATCTTACATTTGGTTCTCTCAACTCGTTTCCTGCATCTTTATGCCAACTCATCAATTCACAGGCCACGCAGGCCAAACCAACAATGAAGAATATGGATTCGATGAGGTCATTTACCCCGTTGACTTTAGACGATTTGGGCATATCGTCGGCCGTGAAATGTATAGAATCATGGTCAAGCCCTTGACGCACGGTGTACGCCTCGCTGCCCTCTTTGGTTCTACCCACGAGGGAAGGCCACTAGACCTCCCCTATATCTACTCAACACAAGGTATCCCCAAAGAGTCAAACTTTGCAAAGCAAGCTGGGCAAGGACTATTGAGCGTTATTCCTCAGAAAAGCCATGACATTGGCGGTAGTGTAGCTACGACCTCACCAGCTGACGTGGTGATATTTTCGGGGTCCATGGATTGTGACGAGTCAGTGCAGTTCATTTTCACCACTTTACTACCATTCTTAGTATCCTGCTTGTGGAGATTTAACTTAATACAACTATTATAGCGCCTACGACCGCGAGGTTACACAGGCTATTGGGGCCATGTCATGGGCTTTTATCCAAGCGATGAAGAAGAACCACCAGCCAAGCTATTCCCAGCTACTGTGTAGCATTCGCGACGAGCTTGCTACTAAATCTACCCAGGACCCTACGATAAGCTGTTCTCATCCTCTGGGTAAGATTCTAGTAAGCTATCTAAGACTTTTGGTTATTGATTTAGTTTTCCAGATACCAATCTTCTTTATATCATCTAGCGACCAGTCTAACCTTCGACGATATAGAGGCCTCGACTCTAAGTTAACGGCTTAGAGATGACATAATCAGGGCTCAGAGCAGAGAAGCGGCTGTATCTTATGTAGAAAAATCCCTCTAAGCAGTCTCATTCCAGCTCAAACGGTCTCTTTCTAAAATACAAAGCTCTGCATGTTATTGTTTCTGCTCCTTGATTTCTCCAACACTATCCTCACTGTGCCTATCTCACCTTGCTCGAGCGACGTATTTGTAGCGATTCTTACGGCGACAAGAATTTCGAGGTGATGTCGTGTAAAGCGCCGCTAATTCAGAACCACCTTGCAAGCTTGATGGTTGTGCAGACTTTTCTTAATACTCTCGCTGGTGTGGTTTGATTGTATTGGTAGAAGCCATTCTGATATGTTCTAGCCTTGATTGTAGCTTGGAGCTGACGTGTATGTTAGCTGCGGAAACAATGATCCAGAGTTACTGGCTGTGACTGTGACTGTGACTGTGCGCCTGCTGACATGTTGGACAGGACTCCCATTTGCTGTTACAGCTGTAGGTTATGATAGGATTCTGATGTGCTGACGGTCACAAGTGTGGTATTTGCTCGCACGATAGCTACACATTAAGTCGTTAAGCCTCTGGTGTTTAGCTCTCATTGGCTGCAACACTGGTACAAAAATAATGCCGTGCTAGCTCTTTTAATAAAACCCCAGCCAACTTCAACCAAAAGCACGTGGCTGGACATGCCGCTCACTCCACAAAGGAAGTATCCGGCGTAATCGGTTCCCAGACATTTCGAGCGCTGTTTCCAAGACCGAAAGCATAACGTCCTGTTTTAACTTCTGTTAGCCAGCCGTGTGTTGCTAGCGCATCGTGGATTAAATTAATTCGCATCAAGTCACTCCCTGCACGGATTCCATCAGTGTAAGAATTCGCATCTTGGACAGCAGTTTTTCATTACCTGAAGCGCCGGCAATTGAACAAGCAATAGGCAAGCGCTCAGTAAGTCCAGTAACACGAGATTCGTATGGACTTTGTCCAACTATCAAAAGTCAGCTGTATCCAAGTGAGCGAGCAAGTGCCGCACTTGGTACGCTAGCTGAGGTAGCCGGAGCAGAGCTGCTAGGTTCAATGGATCAATGCCATATCGCTTCACACATGGGACAGTCACATCGCGATATACGGGTTCACCTGAACCAACGGGCAGGATCATTATAGCTGTCGAAGTTGTCTCGTCGTCAGGCGCGAGCACATTTCGTTTCAACCAGCTCTGGAATATCTCGAGCTCGGTAATAAACTTGTTGCGATCTTTGAGAGAAACTTCCAGCCCCAGATCCCTATCCATATCAATACTGGTTTGTTCATGACAAGTCATACCGGATCACAGACCATTTATACTGGATGTGAAGAGAAACGTAAGCTTTCTTGTTAAACAAGCATTGGTGGTTTGCACGAAAAATATCGAACTCGTGGTATCCATCATAGTAGAAAGGATTATATCCCGACTGTTTTACAAAATATTAAATCTCTGCATATCGAAGACGCTCAGGGTTACAGATTCTCACTTACCATACGGATAAACTCAGCCAAGGATTTCTACTTTGCTTCTGGAGGCGGATTCCTCTCCGATATATCAGCAAGACTAAATACTATTCGTTTCACACCAAGGAACTCCTCGAGCATGACTACAAATTCTTCAACCATCCTTTGCTAAACTGCATTTGTGTATGGAAAATAATCCGTTGGATATAGGATGCGATGAGGATACTGTAAATAGCGTCAGGAAACTAAACCGGCTGCCGATGTAGTGGATGTTTGGATGCACCTGTGAAATGTTTGCCAGGCTCGGAGAGAGTGTATGAATTGCAAAACTCTTGAATGTCTCGATATCCCGACCCAAAAAGCCCACTGTGTCAAAGTATCTGCAAAGAAATTAACTTGGCGCTCATTGAAAGAATTGCACTTACGGGTAGCTAGGATATAGACCCTTTGTAGAGGCAGCCATGTCCGTTGTGCACGGAATCCCAAACACTCCGGTTTGAGCTGCTGGCTCCTGAATGCTACCAAACGCTACGCCGAGTCAGCAGTGTAGTCGTGTATGCATATTAGAGAGAGTTACTATCACTGCCGATCGAATAGTCCAGCCACGGATACCCTGCAATCGCTGCAGCCCCGCCGGTTGTACTTCCACCTGCGGATTGATATCCATCTGCTCGAGGATTGAAAGGACATTGGAAGTTGACCCAACCGCAAGGTTTTTCACTGGAGGCAAAGGCTGTCATTTTTGTCTTTCCCACGACTACTGCTCCAAGGTCGGTAAGTATCTTGACATATTCGGCCGTCTCAGCCTCAGTGCTTCGTGTCTTTTGGAAGGATAGACATTGAAGTGAGGTTTGATACCAGCAAGTGCGTAGTTGTCCTTGATCGCCACCCGCATGCCAGCGAGGGGCTTCTCCCTCGTAGGTGTGAAATATAGCCTACTTGGTACTGCGACCACTTTATTAATGCCATCCTTCGATATCCCGTCCAAAATTGAGTACCTATTTGCAATCAACGGTCAGAACTGTACAAGGAGTGAATTTTTGTACTCATTCCGGGATAGATTCTTAGGCACTAAAGCCGTGTGGAATGCTTGTAAATGATCTTCATGAAGCCTATATGCCTCAAAGACGTGCATACCCAGGAGAAAATAAGGCCCACTCGGGATGATAGGTTCAACAGAACTTTTCCCATGCGGCATTCCACTGGGTGACTTGATGCTGCACTGAGAAGCGTTAGATTTGTCACGAAACAGGTTTTGCCATGTTCCTACTTGCGATGGTGAACCTAGGTAGAATTGATCTCGATCCACGCCAACGGTAGTGATCATGGCTAGAAGACGCGAAAGAAGTAAATATCAGTCAGTCATTGGCGATTATGATGAATTTTGAGAGCAAAGTGAGAATCTCCAACAGCGACGCAGATCCTCTTAGGATAAGTGCGCGGCACAAGGTGGCCAGGGTTTGGGGGTGGGATTTCAAGTGTTTAAGTGGTGACGCAAACGTGAAGGGAATGCAAATCGGTGTTGGCACCGCAACACTCGGATACGTTACTTCGGTGCACAAGGAAGAGACCAACTATACCCCGTATATACTAAGATATAGAGGTTTACTTTCACACTAATTCCATTTGCTCAATTATGCTGTCATGTCAGGGATTTAAATGAGCAGAAGCGGGGAGCCTCAGCGAACCCAAGATTGGACAACGTTGTCGTATGCCCATTCTCCATGCGCCTCAGGTAAATATTTGTCTCCCTCAATCTCTTTTCTCACAGCCTCGGCTTTTTGAGCCCACTGCCCAGCTTCGCCACTGCCTTGAAGAGTCAAAGCAACCGACAGCATGTAAGAAGCTCTCGCAGTCTCACAGTCGGCTACCTTCCAAAACTCCATCATTGTCAACGCTTCTTTGAAGTTGTCCCTGCCATATTTTTAGCTCTTGTTCTCCTCAACATGGCAAAAGGAACGCGCTCACCCTGCCGCCTTCAATTGCTCAGTATCTTTAGATGCAAAATAACGTCGCAGGGAAATGATCCCGAGCTTGTACAGGCAAGTGGCCATATCAGCAGAAACCCCCTGGTTTGTTGCCCTTAGACGGTCTCTTCCTTGTAAGTACAGCAGCTCCGCTTCCGAAAGATTTCCTTCGGACAAGTACAAGTTGCCGACCCAGTAATAGAAAGTCCTGCAAAATCGGCAAATTAGTTTACTGATCGCAGTGCAAGGAGAGCCTCACCGAAAGCCTGGTTTCCCTTCACAAAGCTCTTTTCCCTTTAGGAATGCATCCATAGCATCATTATACCGCCCTAAACTGGTATATACTCTACCTAGGTTTAAGAGGTTCATTTGTACGTTCGTCTGCACGGTGAGCATTACAGTCTCTTTGCAAATGAGGTGAAAGTGCAAAGCATCTCCGTATTTATGGCGCGAGAGACTCAGGTTTCCGAGGTTATTCATGACAACCCAAATATCTTCGTGTCCGGTAGGCAATTCTCTGCATCGAATGTCCCGTGCGATTTCAAGCAGTCGCTGAGCTTCAACAAAGTCTCCATTCATTTCTTTCTCAAGCGCAGCTGAATTGCAGAAATGTGCGTAGGCCAGAACATCTTCTCGAATTAGGTTGGTCGAAGTGAAAGCTAACATAGTTACCTCGATCATTGCCTTTAGCTCCTTAGTGGCGCCGTCCTCCACAAGATAGTACGCTCCGTTACACATCAAGCGACAGAATTCCTTCGTCGGCTGCAAGTTCATGGACTTGTTGACAACATGATCGCGAATATAGTAGAGGTGTTGTATGAGAGTCGCACATTGTCCAAAGAAAGGCGCGAACGTTCGTCCATGGACCTGCTTCGGGAAAGACTCATAGAGCAGATGTGAGGCGTATTCAAATACCTTTTGTAGAGACTGCTTGATGTGGTAGTGAAACTCGGATTGAACAAGTCGATGGATAGACAGTTTGTCTGTTTCAGAATCCCGCTCGATGAGGGCTAGAGATACGAGCTCTTCGATAATATCGGACACTCTTGGAGATATTAGTCATAACGAGGTTTCGTGGGATTAGGATATTGGTAGCACCCGCATACACTTACTCGAACTCGTCAGTGCAGTATTGCAACTCACTGGGAAGTGCCGTCTCTGAGCTCACCGAGAACAGAGATTCAGGAATGCTATCTGGTGCTAGAAGAGACAAGATACCGAGTGTTGTTGTGGCGGACGGAGTCAAGCTTTGAAAAGACATCAAGAAGATCGTTTTGACGCCGTCCGTGTACCCTGCGTGCATCATTTCCAAACTGTGGGCATCTCGAAGTCGGTCTGGGTATCGTGAGTACATTTCAAGATATTTGGAAATAGACCAATTCTTCTTGAACATCAAAGAAGATGCTTGGGTCAAAGCCAAGGCATGGCCGCTAACGAGTGTAGAAAGGGCGGTCGCTGGTGCGTTACCATCGACGTTGGGAGAAGCATGGCCGCCTGTCAGGTTTAATAGAAATTTTACTCCTTCTTCAATGCTGAATGGCTCGATATGAATGCTGGAAGATGCTGGATGCATCCCGAAAACTCGTTTCCGAGTCGTTATAAGGGCGGAGCCATGGTCTGCGATTGGCCAATGTTGGAGAATCCACTCTGAATTTTCCGCATTGTCAAATACAAGCAACCAAGTTTTGTCTGGCCTGGTAAGCACTATATTTTATATCAATAATGGAGACTTCATACCCGTATTTTGAAGCCAATTGAGAAATATAATTTGGTTTTGAGTGTCGTTTTCCCCGGCCTCGCCCCCAGCTTCCGTTCCCAAGTTCAGCAAATATACTGCTTTGTCTACACTCTGTTCTAAGCTTGCCAGTGTCTGAGAATGAATCCAAAAGATACCGTCATATTATTGAACATGTCGCTGCGCATACATAAGTGCGATCTGACTCTTGCCAACACCTCCAAGGCCATATATTGCCGTTGAACGTAGACCACTTTTCCCAGAGCCAGGAACAGGAGTGAGAAAAGTGTGCAAATTCGAGAGCTCGACATTTCTGCGTAAAACCGGGAGTTATTGGTACTGGGTAGGTAGCATGCAAAGTCTGACGGGAGCGGTAGTCGGTGGTGTGTCGGGAGACGCTTCGTGAAGAAGTGCCTGAAGCCTCTGGAAATCGCTTTTGTGAAAGTTGGAAAGTGAGAGCGACAGAATTCTACTTATGCGCTCAGTAGATTCCTCCAGCTGTGATAGAACCTTGCCAAATTCGTTGGTAAGTATCTCCAATGTTGTTTCCTTGAGGCCGGTCAAATCACTGTCTCTAAATGCCGATATGATGTTGAGCCAAAGGTGTACCAGCTCTTTGGATACTTCCATGTAGACATTCTTTTTCTGTTCGATATTCATCATATTGGCCATCGTTTCGTTCATGAATTCGAGTTTGATACCAATGGACTTCACCATTCGGTTGACCCGGTCAAGAGCGCCTGGAGAGCCGAGAGCCAGCTTTAGGAGTAGGTGTCAGCAAGCTTCTTCGTTTTCTTATCATGTGAATGAACATTGGTACCTTAATCACTAAATACAATAAACCCCACATCATGGTGACCTCCACTTTGTTTTGCATTAATCCTACAAAAGAGCGAGCAAAATTGTCGTAATGTTCGAGTATTGGTATCAGAAGCAGTAGCACGTCGGCTTCAACGGGTCCTTCTGGGTGAGTTGGTAGCATTGCATTCAACAATGATCTGAAATTTTCAGCAGATTTGACTTCCAAAGCTTCCCTCAAGTCGCTTTGCTCTAGTTCTTTCTTGCATCGAGCTATGGTAGACTTCCAAGCCTCAATGTATATCTGATCATTGCACCAATGCTCAGTCAACTGACGAGTAGAATTTTTAGCCTCTCACTAGTCAAGACCAGACATGATCCCTTTGAGGGAGCTTTGGCCATCGTCAATCGAGTCTGGGGAAGGGTTGACGCCAAAATCTTCGAGCTTCATTTTGGCGGCGAGGCTGGGTGAAATAGGAAACGAAACAGATGCCGAGCTGAAGTCTTCCCCAGCATCTGGCGTCGGAAACATCAAAGGGGCCACCAAAGTCTATGGATGGTACAAGGGGAGTGATTGAGACTCGATAAATTGCTGAGACAGATATGTAACCAGTAGGCCTTGGGCCAAGGCGTGGTGGACTCGTGGTGGGTTGAGGCGGTGATGGAGAATGAAGGCTGCTAACTGCCAACGAAGGCAAGTGGGGGGCCCACACTACCCAAAAAACGAGGCTTTGTACAGGCAAAGCAAGCATCTGCACCACCTCTCCATCCCACAAACAACTATGGCTTCTACTGAACATGATTCAACGGCCACGCTTGAAGCTCTTGCGGCGTCATCTAGCCAGCCAGCAGAGCTAGAGCAACCATGGAAGAAGCTTGTCCAATTGACGGACAATAAGTCGCTCCAGCCAACAACGGGTGAGGTGAGACTTCAGCTTGAGAGGGACCAGCATAAAGGTATCGGAGGCCCAATCTGTCAACCTAAAGCGTAAGTGTACCATGTTGTAAATCCAAACTTTGTCAACAATAAGTTGGCGTTCGTCTCCCAGGATACCTCCAGAGTAAGATGGGACGAAAAGCTGGAATCGACCGCGATCTTTTCTGGATTTCTGATTTGGTCGTTGGGGACATGTAGTTTGGTTTGGTTGGATAGCTGCTGGCAATGGGGTGTTTCCTGTACGGCCATCGTTCAGTAACTCTGTGTAGGCCTGAAGATTTCTTGACCAACATTTCTTTTGCTGAAAGTTATTCTGTCGTTATAATATTGAGAGCAATTGAGTATGCTGTTCGCATTTCATCTATTGAAGTACGCCAGTGCAGCCGACCTCGGGAATTCCTGGAACCAAGTGACTGACCCTTCTTCCCCATTTCCGGCCCTGATGCATTCCACAAGCTGCTTCTTCGCATATTTACAGATGCAGTCGGAGTAATCATACAACTCTGGACACCAGCTCATGACAAACCAGATCTGTCACTCAACCCCAGAACTGTTGGTCTGTTTTATAGAGTATACCAATTGCAGGCAACCAATGACGATTTGTAGAAACCCGAAAAATAAGCTAAGAATTCCGAAGCCAATGACAGCCTTCAGGTTGAGAGATTCTAGCGGATGTCGACGATCCTGAAGCATGCGTCGTAATGTCCGTGGACCCTCGCTGTTATTTTTTTTTTGTTTTGCAGCAGCCGGTTGCCGAGAAAAGGGAAATCATCTTTTGCTCGATAAGTGTCCCTGCCGCTCGGATCTGGATCCGCGATACATCCAATTTTGGTCGATGGTTGTTGTTTCTGGCAGAGTTGAAGAAGCTCAGGATCGATCTCTCCATTCACTTTAGCCGACTCTTTGATGGTTGTCGTAAAGAGTTTCCGCGATGCAGCATTGCTGAACAGTAGCTTGTATGATTGTAGGATCTCACACAGCAAGGCTTGAGAGGCAAGGGGAGAGCAACCCTGAAAATTCTGCCGCTTCAGGAATCCTTGATTGTATTCAGAAAGTATACTGCAAGTCTTGTCAGTCGCAGCAAAACTTCTTTGGATGTCAGCTGCACCCACGAATTATAGATGGATTTGCTCGAAAGGGCACAGGAGTTGAGCACGCAGAATGTCGAACAACGAAAGATATCCACTGTGCGGGTGGCGGACTCGAAGTGCAGGTGAAAGCTTATATTTTCCGTCCATTGAACTCTGATATGTCCAATATGATAAAGGGAGTCGTAGCTGAGCCGGGAACCATGAAGAGTATTGGTGGCGTCCTCTTCTGTCGTTTTCGATGGGGTTGCCGTCGTCGTCGAGGACGGCATCAGATCACCGAATGCCCTTAAAAAGCCGTAGAGCCTTCGTTCTGCAAGATTCAATGGGCCTTTCTTGACTTCGAACCTCTGTCCTTGGTTGGCAATGCTGAACGAAGTGGCGTCTTTCTCGTCCGTGCTGGCAGCATAAAGGGTCGTAAGTAAGCCCAAGATGGCGAATACGCCTTGACGCATCAGCAGCTGACCATCCTCCAGTTTCGACAACTCTGGCTTCTGCCTCGTGCTACAGAGCTCTTTGATAATGTCGTCGATGGTTTGATTCGGATCTTGATTCCGCCGGACCGTTGCGCCAACTTGCAAGACGACTTTCAGGTAGCTCTGGTCGTTGTCTTCTTCGCCGAGTAGTTTTACAAATTCAGAGAAATAAAGTGGTGCTAAAGTTCGAATGCTATTCTGCAAGAAAAGCTTAAGAAATTGAAGGTCGCCAGGCAAGAGATTTGGATTGCCACTGTGGCCAAGAATGTTGTCGCAGAATTCTGCGAGGCCTGGGTCGACCTGTAAAGGATTCCTCCTGGCTTCGATGTCACCTTGGACTGTGAATCTCCGGAACATACTCATTTTTCCCACCCCTGAATTGTACCGAAACGTGAAATGAACAAAGAAACAATGACAACGCTGGTGCGAAAGGCATTGGATATATTACATGAGAGACGTCGTACTTCGACACGGAACACATCAATTGCTCTGCCCTGCAGGCTGAGCCATTGGCGCCTTCTTAGCGGTTTTCGGGGGCTGAGTGGTTAATCTAAATCCCCTAGCGTAAAATACCGTATTACAGCAATTATTTCAATACAGAATCCACTAGTTGCTAGCTCCGGGTAGCAATTGGCTGCGAAGCGAGCAAAGTAGGGCAGAGAGAAGCCTTCAGATAAGGTTAGGCCTCAAAGTCAGCCCGCAACACAACGCCTCCAGGATTCTACCCATTGAAAACCGCAGCTCAAGTCCACCTTTCAAGCCAAACCTGGCTTCACAGCCAATTGCTACTAGTGGGTCCTATACTGAATCAATTGCTGTAATACGGTAATGAGCAGTCTACTCGTATGCAAGTTGTACCGTTTTTGTCGCGTCATCTCATACACTTATCTGCCAATAAGAGATGTTGCCTATGAACAACAACAACCACCAGAAGTCCAAAGAACTTTGCTCTAACTGCTCAAGGGTAGATGTGAGGGGTCTTTTCTTTGGCGATCGCCACCCGCACGTCTACTTCGAAAAGCTTCGAACGTTTGTGGGCAACCTTGGAGAAATCCTCGCAAATCCAAGCTGTCCTCTATGCCGTTTGATATCGCATACCGTATCGCTGGAGACTTTCAAGGAACTGCTTGAAGAGATCTCATTGAGTTGCGATGGGATCGATTGTTTTCTTGAGCCCTGGCGTGCCGATGCTGCAGAAGGCACCCCGTTCCTCTCTCGTTGCGCGCAAGACTTAACTGCAACTTCTTTGGTGGTGCATCTTCAAGTTCATGAAGGAGATAAACAGCAAGATCTGGAGTTTTTTCATCCGGTCGATATCAAGCTGCATTGCTCCAGCACCGAGCACAAAATACGGCCGCTGCTCAATGGCGCCGAAGTCGCATATCCGATTGCAGATTTGGGACTTGCAAAAGCGTGGTTGCGGAAATGTCAAAATCTCCATGGGGAAACATGCGGGAATTCTCAGACTGTTTCTAGTACCCCAGATACAGCATACCGAGATTCTTTCCGCCTGATCGATGTTGCAAACCGGATGTTGCTGCAAATTGACCCTACGGAAATCAAGTATGCAGCTCTCAGTTATGTGTGGGGTTCTAATCACGACGAGTGTGTTACCATCCAAAACGATATTAGTACCACTAGATCGCTTCCTATCACTCTTCCAAGCACAATAGAAGATGCTCTGACGGTGTGCTCCCAATTAGATATTCAATATATATGGATTGACCGTTACTGCATTGATCAAACGCCTTCAGCAGAGAAAGAAGTCCAGTTACAAAATATGGGTAACACTTATCAACGAGCAGCAATCACAATCATTGCAGCTTATGGCGATGGCTCGCAAGCTGGTTTGCCAGGTGTCAAAGGCTACCCACCAAATCCAATCTTGCACCAGCGCCGTGAACAGATCGCGGGCTTAGATTTGATAACCGGCTTACCAACCCTTAGCGATTTGATGTCTGATTCAATATGGTCAACAAGGGGATGGACGTTTCAAGAAGGTCTTCTCTCTACTCGATGCTTGATATTTGGAGGCTATGAGCCAATATTCTATTGCCGAAGGGAAATATCGAGACAATCACTGAGACCTTCTCCAACCGATTACATTCCTCAAAGTAACAAGCTTGTCAACACAGCCATGGGACAACTGGAGAACTTTCCTCTAAGCACTACAATGTTTCATCCCAAGGGGGCCAACACTGATGAGTGGACTTTTGGCGATTACACGCAAATTTTGAAAGGGTACCTTCTTCGAGACTTGACTTTCAGCTCAGACACCTTGCTTGCGATTAGTGGTTATCTTGATCTCGTCACCCAAAGAGTTGGCGTCAACTTTATATGGGGACTTCCAGCTCATCAGATCCTCGATGGACTTGCCTGGTATGGACGTTGTTACTCATGGAACCGGCTGGAAGAGGCGCCGAGTTGGTCGTGGGTTGGATGGGGCCTTAGCTGGCACAACTGGCCTTTCTTCGAGAGCGCTAGATATAGTGACAGTGACCTCACGAACACGAAAAGCCACCTTCATTCATGCATGGTCCATCTATCCGGTGACGACTACCCCGAACACCTAACCGCGAATCGTGTCCTCCAAACTTCCGCAATCGTCAGCGTATGCCCTGGACACTCTCAAAGACGCCTGAGAATCGAATCATATGTCGCAACTTTCGAAATCGAGCCTCTGGATCTGGAACAAGAGTTGCAATATGACGGATCTGAAGAAGCCCCGCTGATCACACCTGAGATGACCATCGTGGGTGAGAACGGGCCCACCGCCATCCGATCTTCTTGGAGCGAAGTCGCCAACAAGGATTTGAACGAATTCAAATTATCGATGCCATATAATATCTCGCATGAGACGTTTCAGTGGATCATGACTTCGAAAATGGAGTTTCTCTTGCTGAAGAGATGGGTGGAGGTTGTTGAAGAGAAAGGGGAAGAGGGATATGTGCCTTTTAATTACGTCTTGGCTATGCTAATTGACAGGAGAGCAGGGGAGGTTGCGCAGAGGCTAGGTGTTATGGCTATTCCGGTTGCGGAATGGGATTCTAAGCTTGCAGGAGCGAAGAAGGAGACAATATTTTTAGAATAGAATAATTATTACCCCTTTATTTCTACCGACTTTCTGAGTTGCTAAATTCTTGTAAACTTACTCAGGGTCATGCCTAAAGCCACATGAACAAGAAGTGGAGATTAATACCTTCACACACAGGCAATACTCAAATTGGCGTATTGGGTCAACGGTCTAATAAATCAGATAGTATACATGGAAATGAGTTTTACGATATATTTACGTCATATCTGTTTGACTGATCAATATGACGCTGATAAATCTTCATAACTAGGCCGTCTTCAGCAGATCTGAAGGTCAAGACACCTCCCGCATGGAAGAGCGAAGCGTATTTGAGACGGCCTCCATGTGACTTTGCCACACAGTTCAATCATTTGCGAAATTGAGGCTGAGCATTAATGAAGTAACTTGGCTCATACTTATTTCTTCGAGTCTCTCAAATCCTGCTGGATCATTTAAGCGATCAGATGTTCTTGGTTCTTTTTTTCTTTGTGCTTCCAGGTTATCGAGTCGAGCAAGTGCAAGTTTTGCATACTCATGAGCGTGTCTGATGAATCCAGGCTCTTGCCATTGTTCCATTGTAGGCACATGTCCCATTCCATTTCGTTCATCCCATACTGATTTCCATCGTTCAATTGCCAGGCGAATTTGCTCGAGATTTAAGTGCGGACATAAACCTAACGTCCGATGCTGGAATAGAATAGTGTGAAATCCTATTACAAATCGTAAGCGTATATCTTGTAAAATGTATTGATATTACACACCTGATATGATCGTGAATAGATTCAAGGTACTCATCTTGGAGAAAATTTCTGCATTTGCAGGAGAGTAGTCGTTGCCAGCAAGAATATCTATTGCTCTAACGAGGGGAAAAGATCCCCAAGGGGAAGGGATTAGACCAAGTTGGTGGGATTGCCACAAGTCATAACATGTCTCAGCTGATTCGACTTGGAATATCTCTTCAGGGCAGGTCAGATCCATTTCAAATTCTTGCACCATCAATTTCGGTGGTGCGTTATTGAAGATCAGAAAGGCTGAGTCTAACAAGAAGATATATGTCAATGTCCTGTTTTGTGTCAGTTTCATTCCTGTTATTGAATAACATCGGTAAGGCCAAAACATAATGACTTTCTGTCGATATTATATACAGCTAGTAAGGAATTCTCACCTGACAGTCTCCTCTCTTTCGATAAAGGAGGTCCAACTAGAAGCATCTAGCGATTTGAAATTGTGATTCCCGGAAGAGAAACCCATGTCTCGTGCAGTCTATAAGTTTTATTGATCAGTCAGAGCCGTGTTGTTGGGGGGTTCGCATACAGCTATGAGTGTAATGAAGCAGTATTGGCGAATCCTCTTTTGAGCAATGCTGTCGCCTTGCCAGTTCTGCAGGATACACATTAGATAAGCTGCTTGCATGACTTTAAGAGGAGAGAGGTCAATCGCATCAACTGCATTTTCACTCGAGTAGAGTGCAAGAAGAGGGTGCGAGAAAACTAAATTTTCGACAAGCTCAGCATACAATCTTCCTTTCATCCGTTCGTTCCTGTCATCCGATAAGCAAGCACCCATCAGTATAACTGGTGCAAGAAGCAAAGTTGGCGCTGTTGCTGGGTTAAAGGTTGGCTTGTGCAAGATTGCACAATGTGGGTACCACTTATTAAAGAATAGGGCGACAAATTTTCTAATCTTCGGCGGGCTGAGAAAGTCTAGACATTGTCCAGCAAGACTTTCATACTTGTCTCCAATCATAGCGTGTTTCTTAGAGAGAGGCGGTAGGCGCAAGCGAAATAAGTTCCAAAGCTCTTGCGTTTTCGTGAACAATGGATCGTCAAGCCGGTGAACCATCTGTTCCAGCTCTGAATAGGAGGGGCCGGGCTTGTCACTCTTTGTCAGAATTGAATTGTTTCGGTGTACGGATGACGCCTGGTCATCCACCTTCTGTTGTGAGCTTCCATCAAAGGAAGAATACCAATCTTGTGGTGTCTTGGCATCATCTGTGTGCGTCGATATATATGTAGAGGTCGAGCTGTCTCGTCTTTGGTGAGCATAGTTGAACACACTTTGTAATCCTGCTGTTTTTGTGCGGTTCAGCAAGAACTCGAATTTAGATCCTCGTTGAATCTGCCATGGTGACGGCGACGTATTTTCATGGGTCTTTGGTACTGAGTAACTTGGACACCCACTCTCCAGTCGCAGTGGCCTCTCCTGGCTCCGGTTCCACCATTCTGGGGTTGTAGAGTCCGAAGGGCCGTAGATATTGCCCATCATAGAAGCTTCGAGGAAGTCAAAACTAAAATCAGAAGAGGCATCTAGAGTATCTTGGTCTATTTCTTTCTCCTCCATGCTTCCAGATTCGGACCATCCCGAAAGACCGACTCTATCATATGTGCATACCTGGCCGCGGGATAAACAGGTCGTACACGGTAACTTCCGGTTGCAAGCTTTCTTAAATGATGCGCAATGATCGCAAGACTTGACTTGCTTGCCCAGACCATTTCCTGCTGGAATCTTCTGCACTGATGCTATTCGTACAACGCACGATTTAATATGGTTTCGCAACACATCGCTGGCAAGTATGAGACAAGGACAGCTTCTAATTTCAATGCAATACGGACCGTCGTTTGAATTTGGCAGAGCAAGATATGCACTTATGGGGTCTCTGTTCAGAATCTAATTGGCATATCAGCGCTGCCACCAAGACGAATCGGTCGGCGAAACATACGCGCTGCTCTGTGTCGTTGGAGATGCTTGCGATGTTTGAATTTTGAAGAGCATGCGCTACAAACAAATTTATCTCCGTATTTCTCTAGCGATGTCATTGCTCTCGATCTGAAGAAGTACAAAGGAAGAAAAGAAGAGAGGGCCCTAGATCAGAAAGATAAGGGCCTTCAGGTTCCACAGGTCTAACGTGTTTGCGGGGTGTTGCACATACATCATTGGCGAGTCATGATGTAACGCAGCTAAATGAAGCGTGCGAATCGATACTCGTCGATCCTGTGCATTGCGTGAGGAGGCTGGTGGGGCAAAGCCGACAGGTACTCTTGACTTTTTTCGGCAATCACTCTGCGAGGGCTCGGAGAAGTCAACAAGCAACTCAAATTTCTATCGGTGAGTCCTCTTTACCAAGCATTAATATAAATCTCTTCAAGGTTCATTTCAGCCCTCGTTCCAAATACGATCCGAAACCATGGCAGATGCAATATTAAGTGCTCTCTGACGGTCTGGTGGGGGCATCCCGACCTTACTCCTCACCAAGTACGACCGCCGTCGTCATCTCGGTAGGTTTCCTAGAATCAAGCACCGTGTCAAGTCGAGAAATTGCTCCATTGAGAGCTCTGACAGTAAGGGATTTGGCATGGCCAAGAGAAAGCCAGACCAAGCAGCCCGCATTGCGTCCGAGCCCGACGCCATATCCTTCCCGATGCCGCTGTTGATAGTCTCAAGACATTATATTCAAAATCCGACGCTCCACTCACAGACGAAGAGCTCGACACAATTGCCAAAAAGAAGAAACTTGGCCGATGGAAAACTTTTACCGCGCTTTATACGGTCCAGAACCTGTCCGCAATGTCCTTTGGTCCGTCATCAAGCAGGCTCTCTCAGCAATCGAAGGTGTCCAGTTCATTTGCCAGAAGAAATCAACGAGCACTCAGTTTTGAAAACTCGAAGCGGGACTTTCCAGGGAACCTCTTCTTTGGACGAACTTGAATGGATCAATTGGCAACCGAACGGTGCTCACCTGTTTTTTCTCTCCCATTGCGCAGATCTTAGGTGATAGTGTAATATTACCTACAGTATTCAGTGACCAGAAGGCATTGCACCGAAGCCGGGGTCAACTTCATTGGAACATTCGTAAGTGGTACGGCTACCGTTGAAATTTCCCAGAACCTACCTTCGACTAATTATCATCAGGCATGCGCGGGGTGCGCTGTATCGTTTGCAATTTATTTGACCGCTATGATAAAGCCAAGCGCGACAAGGCACACTGGTTGATACGCACGCTAATTCAAGACTGTGCTGAACATGGGTGGGGAGAGTACCGCACGCATCTGGCTCTGATGGATTGAATCGCAAATACGTACTGCTTCAAGGATAATGCGCAGATGAAACTCAATGAGCAGACCAAGAATGCCCTAGATCCAATAGGAGGTTGAGGGCGGGAAGGGTAGAGCGAAGAGAGGGGAGATATTATGCTCAAGCGCTATTTAAGGGGTTTATTCCTCGGTGTGTTTTACCATGATTGCTTCAATGAATTAAAATCAATAGAAATCGGGTACTTTAAATTGTTAGTAGGGTTGGATCATATCTTGACATCATTAACGTTAATGCTTTCAACGTTAATTATAATTCTCTCGAGTACTACTTATCAAGGTGGGATTTTGACGTCCTTAAACTTAAGTTAGGTACCTCGAGTAATCCAAGTACTCTTGATTACATAGTAAATTATCATAAGTAAATGGAAATATTCGAGTGACATGCGGAGTCGGTTCATCTCTCCATGCGGCTCGGTTGTCCGCTAGCCAGCCACATTCACTCTGAATTTCTCAGCCTTGCCAACCTACCTATATATAATTAAATAAGGATACTCAACCAAATTCCAATAGAGGCTACGAGTTGCTGGTAGAGTGGGGACGCTCAATCCCCATTTCTAACAAGCGGAGCCGGCACCAGGTGGTATTTACCTGCTAGTAGCCATTCAAGACTCGGAGTTACTTATGTTGGTGGAGATTAAGGGATACTGATCTTTCTAGGCGGGGGCATAGAATGCGCTATCCGTATAACTCTTTTTTGCTTCTGAGCTGGATTAATAATGATTTTTTTTGGGGGGGGCGACGCGTTCTGGAGGGAGGTGTGGAGTGAGGTTAAGCGAGGCGCGTTTTCACTTTTGATGTGTGGCGGGAATTTGGGATGCGCTTCCATACAGCTGTAGTAGATTTCTAAGTGGAATTGAAGATCTCACTTAATTTGGGGCATACAGAAGAAGACGGTATCGACTCTTGTAATCACTGAAACGTGCCGAATTTGAAGCAGTGACAAGCACAGCGAATTGCGACGAGTTTGTTTATTTGTTGTTTCTCCTCTTAATCCTCCAAATAAGCGAGACAAATTTAAATGAGACTAATTTGGGGAGAGCAAAAAGCTGATCAGGCCTCTTGAAGGAGCAGAAGCGGTCACTGTTCCATCTATTCCAATAGTGGTGTTGATATTGCTCATCTCATGGCTACCGTCAACCAACCATGCTTATGCGGGAACCTCCGTAGTGGAGATAAGAGAGAACTCTCATAGAAACATATCTATACGGAGATAAGGGCAGTTAAGATTCCAAAGATAGGGAATTCCTCGCATTTCCCAGTAGTTTGAGAAACTTGTCTTTCCATCCTAGTATCTGCACAAAAAAGCACTTCTTCAACTCAAGGACAAGAGCTGCAAGATCAACATCTGGACAGCAGGGATTGCAATAGCTCCGTATTGCACTGTAGAGGAGCTTGCTTTTTATCAGAGAACATGATTCGCCAGTTTACAAGTTCTTCCTCAAACTGCATATGCTATTGATTTGATTCGATCGTTTCAATTCCACAACGCGAAGTACTATCTACTTACCAAAATCCTGTCACTTAATGTATAATATCACTCAATCAGTCTCTGGACGAGAATCTGGTATGTGCTCTATTGGTAGTGGTGATAACTCTGAAGAAGAAAGCGAGAAGTGAGCTCGTAGCTCCTAAATACTACTACTAGCTAGTGTAGCTAGTGTAGTAGGTGCCTGAGGCCACAACATGCCTTCTCTTTTTTAAGGCGTCTCTCCAAAGACGTGAAAATATTCGTACATAAATCTTTCAATTTCTTCTTACTATTCGTGTCACGAACTAGACACGTGACCTTCCTAAGAATAAGCGAAGGTAGTAGAACTCGGCAGTATTCTTGTATTTAGCCCTGGTCTTCCCCAGACCTTTCTTCCTTCCTTGCTTTAAATAGTCTTAGGCCTTGTTTGGATTACCACTGAGTTGCCACTGATAATAGAATTAGAGACTCAGCGGCCTAATCCAAACAGTCAGCCTACTGAGTAACTTTTTTACTCAGTAGAAACTCAGTACCATACAAAATTTACTCAATACCAAAAACTTATTGCTAACTTACTGAGTGATTACGTAACCTGTGAATTTATCGTCAACACTCTACTTTACCTTCTTTACGCACTTATTACTATAGACGAAGACGACTTTGCAGAAGAGATAATATCAATAGCTCTTCTAGAAGCTATTAAGAAGCAGTATTTAAACAAGAAACCTTTTTATTTAAAGAGTCTTCGTAGCTGCGACTACACTGCTAAACTTCTTACTTATAACTACGAGCAACGAATTTATCGAGTTCTTCGTATAAACATCAAGTCTTTCTATGCTTTACGAGATTAGTGCCCTACAAATACAAACTTACGAGTAGGCTGAGCAGAGACCCGCGGGTACTCGCTAAAACATGGACCTAACCCGACCCAGAAGGTAGGTAGCAGGTTGTTACGATCACGTTCTGACCTAGAGAGGGAAGAAGCGGTACATCAGTTACGTGTAAGGGTTCACGATTGCACGGTCAAAACACGTGAATGATGAATCTTATGTATTTCAAGAAGGTAAAGCTGAAGAGCACCAAGTGCTTGAAGCTTTCTACATATATCCTTCGTACGAGAGGAACATCTGAAGATCGCCCTGCTGATCTTCATCCCTTCCATCAAAGAAGTCAGTTGAGGGTGTTGCCTCAGTTCCTGCCTAGGTCCTGACTACCGGGTCCAACCCGTGACAGTAAAAGTCTTACAGCGAGAAAGAGTTTACAAACTAAGCTTAAAAGCTGTTTTATAGAGTTACATGTTATTTTTAGAGCTAAAGACACAAATCAAATTATCCTATGTCAATAGGCATAGAAACTATCGTTTTCAGGTAGTAAAAGTAGTAAAGGGTAGGTAGCATTTTTCGGTTGGGCGGATGTCTAGGGCGGGCGGTTGTCCGGTAGATCTGAGTAACGCCTCCACTTTTAATCCTGCCGCTTTGACGTGCAGAATTTGGAATTTTTTAGGAAGAGAATTTATGATCTTATTATATCTGTTCTCTTCTCAATCAAAATCAATATTTGAACGTCTTTTTATCCTATTCATTGGACGAGATCTGCGAGGTAATTTGATCATGTTCACGTGACTTTCCTAGGTATCAAATTCTACTACATTTGGCTATTACTGCAGTTGTGAAATCAATCCTCCAGTTAGGTTAACCTTGATTCCTCAGTTCAATTTGCAACTTCTGCGGTCCCTATATCAATTTCAATGGTGTTGATTTGATATATTATATTTGAATAACTCCGAACAAGCCGTGAATGAGGAAAACCAGCTTCAAGTTCCATAACAACGCCATTTTCAAAATAGATGAGGTCGTCAATCTTTAACTGACTCCATCTATCTAAGATTGATTCATATCATATCATGTTTCGGATTACCAAAGGAACCAAAATGTTGCTAGTAGCAGCGCATCATCATCTAAGTCCCTTCTCCATTTCGACCACTTCCATCGACCAGAATCTCAAGCCTGACGTTTAGATACAGCAGAAATCGCAAGGGAATGGACACGGAATGATGAAGCAGAATCGTCCCGGACATGCATCGTCTCCTCCTCTGAGTCTCATCTCCTGTTGCTCGTTCCTTGGTGTGGCTTGGGTATTATTGCCTTGAACGGGACGGGTGGTACCTAGATGTATTGTGAGTAATTGAAATAGGAAAGGAGAGGCGGTTGAGAAAGGAAGAGGAGAAGAAAGGAACCTACTCATAGATTGCTCGGTAGTAGGTTGAGTAAGCTCCAAACCCACTCCTGTTTGAGGGGCAGATGTGGATGTTGGTGGGGCCATTGTCAGATGTTGTGGAATGATATGGTGGGATGATAGGAAGTGTTGTAAAGTTGAGGAATCGGATTAGTTGCGAATGAGGAACGACCGGTCAATTGATTAAAGATGGAAGTTTGTGGTGTGATGTGATGAGGATGATGAAGGGTGAACTTCCAAGAATGTTAGACTGAAACGTGAAACGTCAACCGTGACGTAATTAGAGACTAACCTAATATGAGTATGAACTCGGAAAGTTGTCCAATCATACCCCGAGTTGAGCCTCCGCACTCATGTAGAGCCAGGCAAAATAAGATATAAGCACATTTAAAATCATAAATTAGAGATGAGTTCTTCAGTGGCGATATTCGTCTTCGGCTTGGGTAGCTGGCCGAAGAATACGACGTCGTCGTCCGTAAATAAGTAGAATGTTGTGTACTGAACTGCTGCATTGATCGGATCTCTAGCTTCAACAACGGCATCTAAGTCTTACATGGACTGAATCTTGGGTTGGGTTAGAAAATTGGCGGTTTCACCAGCCACATCGAGGGAGGACAAGCTGTCCATTGCTATGGTTGGGAGGAGGGTGAACTTGTACAAAGGCAGAGCGCTGAATTGTATAATGACTGTGATGGAGAACAAATCAGGAGATAAATTCTAATTAATTGATCTCTTGTTGAAAGGAGACTTATTTAAAGGAAATTTATTCTACATGTGCTTGATAAGACTGACCATTCCTAGAGCGGAAATTTTCAAAATCGGCTTTTGAATTTCTAGCTTTGACAACCCGACTTGCTATCGGTGTAGAAGGGAACAAAGAAAAATCGCAAATAGGATGAATTTAAGTTTTTTCTGCGTAAATATTCAACCTAGTCACGTCACCAGTTTTATAACAGGTAGGTACCTAGGTAGGTAGGTAGGGTAATTCACAATGTCACCTGATGAAATTCCACGTGATCGAATTTCATTGACAACTTTTGTGTATTTGAGGGTGCTCAAGTCCAATCTTAATCATTTTGTTCCGAATATATTTTGAATGAATAGGCAACCCGCCAAAATTTTTATCGCCTTTCCATGCACAGTGTTGTGGCCTTGGGTTCCAGATACCCAAGGCAGAAACCGCTCGAGTCGCCTCCATGACTACAAACACAGCCCCAGAGTTAGACGCATGCACTTCCGCTTCGAAACTTCCAGAGGTTTCCATCAATTACAAAAAATCCATGATTTTGCCTCTCGAATCATTCTTTCATATTCTACGCTGCGTAATGTTTCTTCAGCTTTTCGGTCACTGATTTGAGTAAGCCATGAAGGAAGCCTCAGGATGAATTGCCAACGGTGGAAGTCGGGTCATCAAAATGGCTATGCATCCAAGTTTTCTCATATCGTTCTCCTTGTTTCTTTCTAACTTTTCATTTCACTCCAATCTTACGCCGCGGAAATTATCGTTCAGACTACCCCTCCAAACTTTTAATACTAATTAGAATTTCATTTCGATTATGGAAGGCCTAGCTGCAGCCAGCGGAGTCATAGGGGTGGTTTCACTCGCAGCCCAAATTTTACAAGGCTGTAACTATGTGCGCGATGTTTTCGACGATGCGCACAACGCTCCCACAGATATTCGGCTTCTCGCGAATGAACTCGCCATCATTGAGAGGATTGTGCGAGATACACCTGAGAGTCATCTGCATCACGAGGAACTGGATTTCTGCAATGAGAAAATATCAAAATTGTGGCGAGTCGTTCGCAAGTACGGGGATTTGGAAAATGCTGGACGCAGGAGCAAATGGGGCAAGAGATTAGCAATGGCGATGAGTGCGGAAAAGATTCAAAAGCATCTTCGAGCATTGAGAGAGGCGAAGGGCTACCTCGAAAATATCCAAAATAGGTATGCTCATCTCATGATACCTTCCCTCCTACTAACCCTTCCTTTTCTCTAGGTCCGCACATCAAAAGACAATTACTAAGTCGCACGAGATCCTTGAATTCATCGAACAACTCAGTACTAGTCAATCGGAAGCCGTTCGAATCACGATTCGGTCAGAAGAGAAGCTGGATTATCTTGCTAAAATCACGGAGAAAATGCAACAAGCACTCTACGAGCTTGCAAACCGCTTTGCCCATCGAGATACCCTGGCAAGCCCATGGGGTGAAGAAAATGCCCAACGTCTAGTAGTTGCTATGGAAAAGATTATACGCTGCAAATTGGAGGAGCATAAGCTACAACTGAGAGATCTCGATTCTCGGGGCTTTCGGCCAAGTGTTCATAACAGCATATCGACGGACTCCGTCGGAAAGCGTGATAGACGCGTAAATTCAACAGCTCTCGTCGTGAGGAAGCCAGAGTACACATATCGGAGCCTGCAACCTCGGATTGTAGAGTTACCAGAAGAAGCCTATTCTGAACGTGCATCATGGGGTCAGAAGGATGTTCCATTATATACAGAGAAGAGGTCTCGATACAGTACACCCATGGGCCAGATTCTCATACGAACTTGTTCCACGACATATTTAACTAGTTCTGAACTTGCCAAGGTAGAACTACCGACCGCCTTGCGTGGTTGGGCTCAACCTGCCCAGTTTCCTGTCACAGTGACACAAACAAAGATCGTATTGATACCCCAGCACTTGGTGCAAGCTCGTGGCGCCGTCATCAAGTGTCACCAGATGTCTGGGACCGTCTCGACGGTATTCGACGTTGGCTACGAGATGAAGGATCTCGTCATACCAGCTTATCCGCCATTTCACATGAGGCATCAACCCATGGCAGCTGCCGATATCCCTGGGAACAGCGGTTCGACAGAGACTGTTATCGAAAAGTTGGCTCTTGGAATCGTACACCGGCTAAGCGACTTCCTCGCTAGTCGTTCGTTCGGCGATGAAAAGATTTCTTATGTCCGAGATGCGCATTTGAGCTGGAGGTTGAAGTCGAAGCCGTTTTGGCAGTTAATAATAGGCCTGAGCAACCTTTTTTCATGATTCGAATGAGGAAGCCCAGACAGCTGGTATCGTAGAAGGTGCGGATGGGGTTAGCTGAATGACCGACCCAGGGGAGAGGCTCGGTATTATTCCCGGATCCCGACAACTTGGAGGTGAGCCACATGGTTTGGTGTTGTGGGCAAAGCTTGACCCCACCTACCATCTCATCTTTCGTCTCATATAAAACCACTATTCTATCCATATCTCGTTTCGACCTTACTACCCATCAACTCTCAAATCTCACCGTCACACATCACTACTCATCCCCAATACCAGCCATGACAACACCATCAGGACTTGCAGGACTCAACCCCCCTCCTCCATCCAACAACACAGTACGGGTCCGCATGCTAGACACCACATCCATCATGTCACTCGACGCATCATCATTCATTTCCCCCGTGATGCCAGGCCACGAAACCATGAGCGTGACCACCGTCGCCTTTCTCATCGAGAACGAGCGTCTCGGCAAAAAAGCCATGTTTGATCTAGGCACACGCAAAGATTACTGGAACAGCCCGCCGTTCACGCTGACGCGCATCGATGCTGCTATCCCGGGTGTGCGGGTGGATCAAGATGTGACGGAGATTCTGGTCGAGCAGGGCGTTGCGTTGAGCGAGATTGATGATATTATATGGTCGCATAGTCACTGGGATCACATGGGCTCACCACATCTCTTCCCTCCAACGACGAATCTGTATTTTGGCGCGGGAACAGGTCCTTTCCCAGCATATCCCCAGAATCCCTCATCCAACCTCTCAGCCGTCGACTTCGAAACCCGCAAATGTATCGAGGTAGCGTGTACGGATCTGAAAATCGGTCCCTTTCCAGCAACCGACTTCTACGGTGATGGATCCCTCTACATTCTCGACACACCGGGCCACTGGCCTGGTCACATTTGTGCGCTGGCTCGCACAACCCCAGATACATTTATTTATCTAGGAGGCGACATGTGTCATTTCCCGGGGCAGTTTCGACCCAGTGAAGCGATCCCGTTACCAGATATTATTCCATCAGAAGCACTTCTCTCATCGCCCAAATACCCCGTCCCCTGTCCATGTAAATTCTTCAGTAATCACCATCCTCAGCTACATAATCCCTCTTCCAGCATCACCGAGTCCGATCCCCGCCCCGCCATCGACCCGCGGAAAACGCCCTTCTACAACCTCTCTACCACCCACCATTCGACCTACAAAGACCCCGCAGCAGCAATCCTCACCGCGCAGAGAATGCGGCAGTACATCGATTCCGACCCCAACATCCTGGTCTGTCTCGCCCACGATCCCGCCCTGTTAGCTCATCTCCCGCTGTTCAACACCGAACCAGAACGGGACCTAAATCCGTGGAAGGAGATGGGTTGGAAAGAGCGGTGTCATTGGGGATGGCTTGGGGAACTGCCAAGGTATGGTGAGGAAGGTAGGGTGCTGGAACCGGGCAATCGAGAGAGCCCGATTGTGGAGGGACTTTGGAGGGAGGGGAGGAAGTTTGAGTCGCTGAGATGATGGGGAGGGGATTTTTGGAGATTTTGGAGAAAGTTAGATCAGGGAATGGATTTTTTTACAGAAATTTAGGAACACAGAACTATAGTACATGTCAACCATGGTATGATAACGATTCAGTGTTGAGCTTGAGACAACGGTGATGCATTCCATATAAAATATGTTGAAAAGATCAATATTCCAAGGAACGTGTAGAGTTGCTATAGTAAAGACAGCAGCTGAGAGAATCGACGAGCATCTCAGCCACGTGAAGCGGAAGAGCACCGCGAGAGATAAAGTTCTCTTCAAGTATGTTTGTCCTCGAATTGGGATGAGTCTTCAAATTCCTTGGTAGTTTAATAGATTATGGGTTTTTGATATTCAACTGCCTTGTTTACATCGATGTGACGTATCTCATTCACCAAGCTCTAAAATGATCTTCTCAAAATTACCCACGTCATGCGCAAATCTCCCTAAGAACAAACCATCCACCCCATCCTTCATAGGACGAAAGGTCCCCGGCGCAGCACTCCCTCCGTATATAATCCTCACCTCTCTCTCGTTTGCCGTACAGATATCCCTCAAGCCTTTGGCCACAGAAACAACATATTCAGCATCCGCACTCTCCTCCTGTCCAATGGCCCACACTGGCTCATACGCGAAAATAAGATCCCCTTTCGTAGCATGAAGCACGCTTTCAACTTGAATTCGACACTCCTCAACAGCTGACTGAACAGTCCCGCACACCCTCTCCCCAACGCAAACAAGAGGGGTGATACCATTCCGTTCGGCCGCCCGCGCCTTCTTCACGACCTGCTCATCCGTCTCGCCAAACAGCCTCCTCCGCTCTGCATGTCCCAGCTCAACAATAGAAACGCCCAAGTTGTTGAGACATGCGGGAGATACCTCGCCTGTATAAGCACCGCTGTCTTCCCAGAAGCAGTCCTGGGCACCGAGACGGATCGATGGCACGGCTCGTAAGAGAGCGCTTGCCGTGGCCAGAGAGAGGAAGTCTGGAATGATGAAGATGTCGACGGATCTTGACGCGGCTAAGACGTGTAGTGGAATACACGATTCGATGTATGCGGCAGTCTTTGAGAGAGAGAAGTACATCTTGAGACTTACGCCGACGATGCGACGCCGTGAGTGGGGTAGGACCATGATCTACTTTAGTTGTTGAGCTTTGAGGGAATGGGAGGTAGAGAGTCGGGTTTGAACGGTGACGAGAAGAATTATTGTTTTCTCTCCGATGCAGTTGCAGGTCAGAGAGGTGAGCATAGCATGCTGTGGAAGGTTAGTCTGCGCTTCAAGATGCTGGATTGGTTCCACATCTCACCGCACTGTTCTTTCTCATCCGAGTTCCAGGTTATAAAAGCGGTCACTTCATCCCGAGCCAGCTCAGAAATCCAGCATCGCTTTTGCGTAGGACGATACATCATATACTACCCTTCTTTAACAAAGTCAACATGGACTTTGTTTTCGCTCAAGAGTTCATCGCCATTCACCGAACGCTTATCACACAGATCCAGTGGGGCATCGTGAACCACGGCGACCAGAGGGCGCCAAACACAGCAAAATTTATTAGTAAGTTAATTCTGCGGATAGCGATTAGCTTTTTTGATGATTTGAATATGGTATTTATCTAAGCTATACTCTGAAAGCTCACTTGTCCACCCTCGAATGAGTAGTTTTCAATTCATGAGATTTCATCACGATAACGTTTGAAATTTAGAAACGAGATGCGTACCCAGGTGAACGATGCCTGCTGTTTTTAAGGCCTTGAAACTGGTGTCGCTTTGTGCTGCTGCTGCCGACGGGCACGACGAGCTTTTTCGTATTTAGCGAAAAGTGAGATGGGTGTCAACGCGGTTTAAGATATGAATTTACCTTCCAATCAACACAGAGTACTCGGGCTAGTTTGATATATTCCTTGATTAATTGGACAGTCTCTCTGAGATAGGCATGATAATCGAATCTCCGTTACCTAGCATCTCGAAGTCTCTACTTGAACCATGTTGCTGAGATTTGTGTGAGACAAAAGCAAAGCCATGGGTGTGGAGAGTAAACTCTGCCTCTTGTCCACGGGCATCTTAAACTGGACCATCACTTTGAATAACATATTCGCAGTTGGTGAGTTTCATGCCTTCTGCGGTGTCGGAAAGGAATAATAATATAAGATTTCTCTTTTCATAGAGAGAAGATCCTACAAGTATAATAATTAACCCAGCATCTTGTTCCACATCAAGTTGATCAATAAATAATCACAGGTAAATCAAGGTTGTCTTAAAATCCATATCATATTCTGAGTCTTTTCAGCCTGACTTTCGTACACTACAGAATCCGAAGATTGTTTTACTGAATGCTTGCTATCCTGACTTGCAGCTTTTGGTTGCCCAACTTCAATCTATAAAGCAGCAGCGAGGGTATGTGGCATGTTCCACAAAATGAACCTTTTGCGCTCAAGGAATGGATGAATAGAAGTCATCGTTACTCGTATACACCTAGTGTGCCATTATGTGAAACTAAGATGATCTGATGCTTGGGCCGTATGAAGTTTTACGCTCGCATTCTCGTGTTGGAGCGTCTGTGGACGAAGGCGCCCAGGTAAATCTTCTCTCGCTTTTTTGTTGCACATCGCAACCGCGCTCAGATTTCCAGGCGCCGCTGTGCGGCCGCATAATCCGCGTCGCGTCCCCCAAAACGCCAAAACCGCGATAAAAAAATAAGTTGTATCAAACCCTCGCCGCAAGCGAGATCGGGGGAACGTCGGTAACTGTAGACGAATGTGAGGGAGGGAGCAAAGGGGAGTGTGAATGTCAGAGAATTCCCTGTGGATTTCGTCTTGAAGGATCAACATCACTTTACCACTTCACAATCTTGCCCCTTTTTTCTGCGTCCATGCCAACGATTGCAAAGTAAGGCGAAGACTCTCATCTACATTAACGCGTAATGTCCCCCTCATGGCTGCTAAGCTGAGCTTCTTGTTTGCATGAGTGCAGCAAAGTAGTCTTCGGCCTCTCAACAGCAATCCTCCAATCATTTCCGTATATTGGCGGCCTGCATGGTTTTACCCCGGCTAGAAAAACAACACTCGAAGGTGCGAAGATGGACCGGATGTCCGTCGACGATACGTCGACTACGAAAGGACCGGCAACACCGACTTCCGAAAGGTTAGAAACTGTTTCACAATGATTTTGACACATGATGCACATGATTCAATAGCTGACTTGATGACAGAGAAAGTCCTTACCAACAGATATGGAATGATGCCCTCAGCAAGTCCCGTGAAACTCTGGGGGAGGGAGATTATGACGCTATAGCTGATTGTGAGACATTCAAAACCCTTATTGGCCGACTGCGAGAACTATGTGAGAAATATGCAGATACAACTGTTGCAAGAATACTCCGTCCCCTAGAGAACCACCTCCTCCCTTTGCGACAGCTCAGCTATACCATTGGTATTGCCATGCGAACTCCTGACATCAAAACAGGAGTAATATAGGGATTGGTGAACTTGACTATTGAGGTAAAACATCTTTCCTAGTAAAAAGTTACATCTATTTTAGCCAGTCGCTGACGCACCAGTTGCGATGGACAGTCATCCATCCAGTCTGATAAGGTCCTGGCACTTGTTGTTGAAATGATCGAAGAGTTGACTCATCAACTCGAACTTCTTGTAATTTATGAAAAATCTGAGCGTGAGGCTGAAGATATGAAGCGGGTATTAGTGGAGGTCTTTGTAGACATCATCCTCTTCGGTGCATGCTCTGTGAAGTTCTTACGTCGTCACCCTCTAGGTAAACATTCATTTGCAGCCACAAAAACATGAAGTAATCTGAGAGCCAGAAAACTTCGCTCTTAGTGCTTGGCCAGGAACGGTTGCTTCTAATCTGGCGAAAGTTCCAGCAAGAATTCAGAAGAGGACTACGAGGATCAAGGAAAATGTTCTTGCAAAAGATGTAGAAGAGATTCGCCAAACAGTCTCACGAACTCGTGCTGAGGTGGTCCGAGAGATGCCATACGCTTTTACCCCAAATTAAAGAAGAAGAGGCAACGCTACCTTGCAAGCACCTCCCCCTGCCATTCAATGAAGACTTCCATGACAGAATTGATATTCTGTCGCGACTACATAGCGAGCTTGGGCAGGTCGAGAGTGGGCAGAAACAAAAAGCTGTCGCTATGTGGGGTACCGCGTGAATTGGAAAGAGTCAGATTGCACTAAGTTATGCTTGGGCTAGGCAAGCAGAGAACCTTCCAGAAGTTCTCTGGGTCAACAGCGAATCCTCCATGGAAATCGGACAGAGTTTCACAAAAATTGCCTGTGCCCTACAGTTGCAAGGTGCTGTGCCAGAGGGAATGATGACCAAAATTCGTATTTGGTGATAAAATGGCTCGAAACAACGAGTAGGTTATAATTGCTTCAGGAAAACTTCAATAATTCACTGCTAAATTTCAAGCAGCTGCTGGATGGTTACTTATCTTCGACAACGTTGAAGAAATCAACGTAGTCCTGGATAGATGGCCTGGTATCGTGAGCGTAGAGGTTCCAGTTCTTACTGACAATCAGGGAGCTGAGTTGCTGATGAAACCGATCCATCCCACCTTGCAGGCAGATGAATCCACGGAGGATTTTTGCTCCGCCACAGAAAATATCACACATGCTGGGGGCTCCCTCTTGGACCAACCCCGATAGCTACACAAATTCGCCGCAAACAGAAAATTGTCTCTATGTTCCTCCCATTCTACAAGCAGCATTGGACCAGAATTCACGAGGCAGATGCTAACAGCCTCAGACCGTACTATAAACATGGCCTTGCAACAGCATGGGAATTGTCATTCACGCAATTAGCTGAAGACTCTGAAGACGCAAACATTATTCTCTAGATCCTCTACCTTTTATCCTCAGATGATATCCCGGTGGATCTTTTCAGAAATATAGACATCAAGGAACTTCCAGAATCATTAAATATTTGTGCCGATACTTGGAGGTAAGATCCTATCTCTTACTTGTCGTTCTACCATCTAACAAAAGCAAGGTTGGAAGAAGCTCTGGAAATACTCTCTGGAACGGGCCTAGTGCGCAAAGATCCAGAGTCAGAGACTCTTCTTGTTCACCGTTTGATTCAGACTGCCTATCAAAATAAAATAGGCAGCTAACAGCTTCAACAGAACTTCAAATTGGCATCCAAGCTATTGTTGGAAGCTTTTCCCAAACTTGGAGACAAACTGACTTTGCGAGGCCACTAGATGACCTGCCAAAAATATTTACAGCAATTAATAGCGCTCGCAAACAGATTTGACGAACGAAGAATGGAAATTGAAGCCCCAAATGAGTTCTCCGACTTTGCTGAATGTATAGCGAGCTGTACCTGGTAATGCTCTTACACCTGCTATCTCTGGCCTCAAATTTTCATACGTGATTTAGGTACTTGTTTGAATGCGGGGCATGGGCGCAATGCTACAAGTTAGTCGAGAGCGGTCTCCGGGCCTGTGACGACAAGAGCTCTCTCCTTTATGCCAACCTGCTGAATACAGTAGGTATCATCACTAGTTGTAACAACAAGGGGGTAGAGGCGTATGACATCTTCTTGCGAAGCCTTGAGATTCGCAAAGCGCTTTTACCTAAGAATCACGAACAAGTGGCGAATTCATACAATAACTTAGGAAACGAAGCCGTGGCTAAATGTGAATATAGCAAGGCTTTGGGTTATTATCAACAAGCTATTGAAATTGATGATGCGAATAACTGCAGTCAACGATTTCATTTCGGACATCTGAATATTGCGAATGCACTGATGCACCAAGGCGAGTTTAAGAAGGCCCACCTTGAGATCGAAGTGGGTCGTAAGCATGCTCTGGGAGATCTTGACATCTTCACAGATACCCGAGACTGCAACAATATGTATGTATTTGATTAGCCCCACTCATCTTCTTCGTTACTGACAGTCTGCGAGTGCTGCTTTGGACATTGCCAATATATACTACCGGGAAGGAAACTTCATTCTTGTCAAGGAATGGTATGAGCGAAATTGGCAACAATATCTGAATGAGACGCCTTTACACCCTGCGACCGGATCGGCCAGGTTCAAGATGGGCTGTGCGGATCTGAAGCTTGAAAATGTGGAACAAGCTATTTAAGTACTTACAGTCCACCAGTGGACAGCAGTAGGAGCTAATCTCGCTCAGAGCATTTTTTCGGGAAGCCAGGCTTATTGCAGAATTCAACGAGGCGACTCAGGCAGACAAAGGAAATATTGCAAGAATAATACGAAAGCTTGCAGAGGTGTTAGAGATGAAGCACGATGCGGCACTTACAGCAGAGGCCCGGAAGCTTCACACAGAGGCTGAGAAAATTCGAAAGGATATCCAAGGGGTAAAATACTCCGCACAGACCGATACAGAAGACGTGTACGACAGATTGGTTGCAGACTATTCCTACTACTATCGCTAAGTCTGTGTCACGAACCAGGCGGTGGGCAAACTATGGCGATTCAAGGCTCGTCTTAAAATGTTATGGTCGGTTCACTTGGGAGAGATTTGGACTGAGGAATGTAGACAGTAGGAAAAGGGGTCGCTACAGTCGAGGCGTATCCATTTTTTTAAGGTAGTTAGCGAGATTTTAGGCGAGATTTTCAAAGAGGAAACATCGATTACCTTATTACAACGCCTTATTGCGTTTAGAATGAGGTGAGAATGCATAGGATCTCTTTAAGATATATTTTGTTCATAGACAAAGTTTGAAAGCCTTCTAACAGTTATTCCTGTTGCTACGAAGAAAGAAAGCTGAAGATTGAGATTTCGCGAAACTACCATCACTGTGGACACAAGGAAGGAAGGAGGAGCTAGAGGAGTTTGTTTATAAGAGAATTCCCGTTCAATTCTCTATGAGGAATCCACATCCTTTTACCTACCTATCGATATCACTTCTTTTTCTATCACGAAATGGATTAGCCTCGAGTCTGAAGCATAAATACCGAGCTCCCCTTCGGGAGTTAAGAGTTAGTTTGACTACTGAATTAAACTGCCGGCATCTAAACAGCTTCACTCTGTCTACACCCGTCCCCGGGCTCGATCCTCAATATAAATCCTTCTTCTTCCCCTGCTTTGAAAATTATTAATTAAACTCAGCCCCTTTGGGCTACACGAGCAAGCGTTGCCGGATCAGGACGACCGCCGGGGGTTGGACTTCTGGATTTCATCAGCCAATCGGTAGCTATGCAAGGCTCCATCTTTATCGCTCTCGCTCCAGAAAGTTCAAAATAAGTATATCTAATCTATAACTATTTACATCTGCTCATTGCCAACTTGAACGATGATCACGAGCCAACAAACTAAGTCATATCCTTTACCTTTCACAACGAGATATCTATCAAGCCTCTTCGCCATTATGAGTCCTTCAGCAATTATTCCAAATCCCTCTGCCTCCTCGAAGCAAAACAAACGTCCCCGAATCGCCTTGACTCCAGGGGACCCGGCTGGTATAGGTCCAGAACTAGGCGCAAAACCCCTTGTCCATCCTCAAACCCGCGCAAAGCCGACCTTTTGGAAATTAAAGCTGCTGCTGCAGTAGGTAGTGTCACAATCCCGATTTCTGAAGTAGCTAGGCCAGACGGCATACCGATGCTTGACGACGGCAGCTGTCCCACTACCCCATTTACACTCCGTAAAGAGACGAAAGGAGGCGGAGAGAGATGTTTTCATCAACTTCGGGGTGTGATGGATATGAAAAATCGGGATGAGATTGACGCAATTGTATTCACGCCTTTAAGAATCTCGTTGCACTTGGCGGGCATGGGCGAGATGGATAAGCTGCATTGGTTTGCAAAATACTTCAAACATGACGTCTTTCATTGCGAGATCAATATGATGGAAGGTCTTTGGACGGCGAGAGTCACGAGTCATCTCGGAATCAAAGATATTGCGGCCAATATTACAGAGAAATCAGTTGGTGATGCTGTTGAGCGAGCTTCTTCATACCCTTCTGTCAGTGCCTCCGCTTTAGTCTCATACTGCCGAAAAAGATTACCAGATCTCCAGCTACAAATAGGTTATCGATGACCTCCCGTTGGTGTCTGCACCCTCAATCCTCACGGCTAAAACGGCATCTTCGGCCGCGAAGAACTCGACGCCATCATCCAAACCGTCAAGGCGATGAAATTCAAAGGATCCGACGTCCAAGGCCCCTATCCCTCAGATACAATCTTCCTCCAAAAGAGTCGCCAGAAGTATGACGGGATTGTGACCATGTACCATGACCAAGGCCAGATCGCTATCAAGATGTTAGGTTTCGATGGTGGTGTCTCGGTGCAGGGAAGATTACCGGTTGTGATTTCAACGCCGGCGCATGGGGTCGCGTTTGATATTGTTGGAAAGAACATTGTCAAAGTGAAAGTGACTAGCTAGTATTTTCACATACTTTTATTTTCATTCACCCTGGAATTACGTTTCAAGTCAGACAAGAATTGTGTGATTGCTGACGCAGCCTTAACAAGTCTTAAGCTACACTAATGCTACCCTAGATATAATGAAATGATTCAACTCGTAGTATGATAAATCACATATAATAACTCCGGGTGCAAGTATGAATGTAAAAGTGAAGTGACTGCATCTGGGATTTCTATTTCGGCACAAAACCTAATTTGGGCAACCAACACTAGCGAGGAGCCAATTCAGAGAATTTTCATTGAACTGCCAAATCGATCTAATAAGACTGATCGGAATGGAAGAAAGAGGATTGGCATGGATTGGAATGAGATTGAATGTCATGTGGCCTTGAAGACGGCGGAGAGCCCACAAAGCGAATTTCCAAAAATAAAAATAAAAATAAATAAATAAATTCCGCCTCATCGCAAAAGAAAACAAAGCAAATAGCGTAGATTAAAATGGCAAAAAACGAAACCACCGTAGTGGAAGCACAAACCCCCATCCCCGGTTTTCTGCCTTTTTATGGAAGCCCTCCTAGGGGCCCCCTCGCTCGACTTAAGGGCTCAAAACCGTTAAACGGGGTTCTTGGCGTGGACTGAAAATGGTTTATTTAATATTATGTACCTGCTACTGATATGTGGGAGTACTTCGGCTTAAGCAGTCCTCCTTCCTCACTTAGTACTCGCAGTATTTGTGATCAGGAAAAGAGAGTGAATTGGATTCTCCTACGAGCCTAGGGCTCCTACAATCTAGGAAAACCGCTTCTACAAAACATGATGCTTGTGTTTGTATCATAGCGGATAATCATAAAATAGCAGCAGAATGAGCTACAACGCCATCCTTATCCCGCGCCGCAAACCATTTGACATCTTTAGCATTGACCAACTTTGCCCCCTTCATACTCACCACCCCTTTATCCTCTTTGCGGTGTGCCAAACTCTTACATAAGACGGTTGCTCCTAATTCGGAAACAAATGTCATCTCCAGCATCAAAATTCTTGCCCGCCACAATCTAATCAGCGCTCGTTCCCGCATCAGGTGCATCTACAGACGCAGAAACAAACTTATTACTCGACCGATTGCACACTCACCCACTACCCATAGTGGTGTCATCGTCATCAGTGGCCCAAAGCCAGCCCGTGACGAGGTCGCCAGGACCAACGAAAAAATCGTTACAAATATGGATATTCATTGTATCTTTGGCTTTACCACGGAACAAGATCGCCGCATAGCTATAACGCTTCTAGATTATCGCCTTTATTTACCACCAATTCTAGTGACTGACTACAGTGGATATCAAAAACAATTTCAACAGTATGACTCTAAGATCATAACTTCTTTTCATTTCTAATGGGGAGAACTTCGAGATTTAGAAGACTTGTAATTTTCAGTTTCAAGGCCATTTATCTATGTTTTATTTTAACAAAGAGATTTCAACTGTCGCAGCGCACATTACGGAATTGGGAAGAATTCATTATTAGGAATCTTGAGAGGCTTTCCTCCCACTGCCCCTTCTTCCCGATTTCCTGTACTCGCCCACCTGCAGCTCTGCTCTAGTGCAAAAATTCCTCCTAGGCACACGGCCGCTATCCAAATACTTAAGAAAACTCCCACTCCCCAAGCTACCCGACTCCTATCCACAGTTTCCTTATCACTGGCAAAGAGGACGACCCATCCTCCCGCTCTCCCTCGACTCACAACCGCGGCCGAGCACCAGCAAGTATCGTATACGTTAGTGAGCTGGAGAATGTTGGTAAGGACAAGGATGAAGGCGTTCAGGATAGCGCAGAGTTTACCAGCGAGGCGGAGGAGAATAGTGACTGTTTTTAAGCGGGAGATGGCTAAGGGTGGTGGAGGGAAGGCCCTTGGGGATAGAAGGGAGCGTATAAATGAAACATAATGGTGAGGTCGGTGGGTGAGGTCGGTGGGTGAGGTTTCGCCGAGTGAGTTGATAAGATGAGAAAGGCGGGCAGAGCTGGTTAAGAGGAGGAAAGAAGCAAAAGCGGCACAACCGTAGATGAGATAGGCCCCAGAGTCACATGAGAGACCTGTTGTGGGAGTTCTGGGGCAGAGAGGTAAGTAAAGTGTCTAGAAAAGGGAAGGGAAGGTAACGCACTTGTAGCCAATGAGAAGTCCACTGCCGATAGTTCCCCAACCGAGAAATATTGCCACTCCAGCTGCTTTGAAACAGTTAAATGCCACACCCTCGAAAGGATGGGAGTGGACTAGAAGGTCCCTGTGACTAGAAGAGATATATTCCGAAGCCTCTAGAAGTAATTCCGGGTCTCCATTGAAGCTGGCATCTAATAGAGCCCCATCCCAAGGCAAACCATTGGAGCGTGGTTTGTTGACTAGATTATTGAGAGCTTCTTCAACGAGATGAGCAGTGGTCATATGGCTCCATGCTCGCGAGTAGTTGAAAATAGGACCTGGCTCAGAATTGTCTCCTGTTACCGAAAGTATCAATCCCCAAAAGTGTGCAGGAACCGGCTGCTCTCTATGATCATCGTTTTGGAGTTGGTCAACATTTCTCACTCTATCGATTGGCCCATGGTCCCCAAACGAAGCTGGCGATGCAATCCAACGCCAATACTCAGCACTATATTGAGATCGATCTCTGAAACCAACACTTCGCTCAATAATCTCTTTGCCGCTCAGATTTGGGACCGGGACTGACTCCAAAGCCGTCTTGATTGTCCCGGCTGAGGTTTGAGTTCCAGCTTTAACCCATCCAAATGCCACCGGAACCAGCCATATCCAGAGACTGTTGATGGCAAGTCCAATGGAGAGCGTAGTATCATCAGCAGGAGCTGTGAAATAGTTAGCAATAGAAAGAGTATGTACCACAACTGCAGCACACAGTTGGAATATCAGGGATTGAGTCCATTGTCGTTTCGTCTTTAAGATTTTTCCTGCTACTGTAGTCCACCAGGGCCAGTTCGCAGAATTCATAATGAGTTGAGCAAATTCTCTTTTTTCCCCATTCGTGGCCCGAAATGGGATATTTTGGGTTTCAAGCATCAATACCTGTGCAGCACTGATGAGTTTTTCGACTTCCAGGGGGAGCGTGAGCTTCCTGGCATCATTTTTGAGCTTCGAAAAGGCGGTATTGATAGTTCTAGCATTAAAAATTGTCAAGGCTAACGAATAGATAACCAAGAACGGGTTTCCAACAGCAAGTACCAGGGACTCGGTATTCTTCCAGCTTGATCGGGTCTCAAATGGTAATTGAGAGGTGAGGATAATCCACGGCAGCAACCAAGTGCCGAATTGAGACGAGAATGTACTCCAGGAGGTGAGCTTATATCCTTCTGAGCAATTGGCAGCGCACCATTCATAACTGATACCCGCGGCATTAGAAAAGTTGTTGGTTTGATGGCCGTTCCAGTCGTGCAAGAATACTGCCTGGGGGTTCGCACTGAAGGCAATGGTAGCAGCTTCAGCGCATGATGTCCAGTTGATCAGAGCAAGAACTTGAGTTGATTTTGGATTGAGTGAGGTGATGTACGTAGTAGCCAGAATGTATAAGGGTAATTTGGACTGTACCATGGTGTATGCTGGTCTTGCCTCCGTCAGAGTTTCAATAACTTTAATAGAGAGAGATTGCAACAATATTCTTGGAAGACTGTAGAGAGGGGTATAAGAACATATTATATGGGTAGGGGCGTTGCTTCAATGTTTCAATATGTCTCGCACAGCCTCACAGCCTCGTTTGGTGGCTTGAAACTCGCACCATTGTTAGAGCTCCCCGTACTTCTTACCCATGTCTGAACAAACGGAAGCAAGTTACCGATGGAAATAATGGGAAGTGTTACCGGATTCTGCAGCCCACCTGCCATTAAACATTGTTGGCTGAAATCACGTCAGCTGGTGACATTCCCGCAAGGCTGGCTGGGAAACTTTTCAGGTAAATCAGCCCAAGCAGAGAAGGCTAACTAACCAATATTTCAAATCGAAGCCAGCTTGAATAGAAAGAAATTTTCAAGGTCAGCCGAGAACTTTATCTTCAATAAAATGATAGAAAAAGTTGAAACCCCCTAAGAAAAGAATAGCCCAGGTAAAGAGTGCACCCGTAGGCTCGTAATAGCTCACGACATAAAAGATGGCAGCAGCAACAAGTGAGAGTCGATACGGATAGTAATCTTGGTTTGGTGATGGCATTGCTTAACCAATGAGATAACGAATTGGAAGTTGGTAAGTCGTGATAGTTTCGTGAGCTAGTGATAGAAGGATAGGAGGATAGGGGAACAGTAAGGAGAAGATATAGTTGAGAATATTCATGAATTACCGTGATTCATATCACAAAAACCTGGGCATATGAATGTCTAAACTCACTCAAGACAACAAACATGACTGTACAGGGTATGAGAATCGTTAAGTAATTTGCAAATATGGTGGCTCGAAACAGGAAAACGATTTATCTCCGAATCTGAAGTTAATTTCCCATTGCCAAACCCCTCAGCTAGTCTACAACGAACCGTGAAATCCATTCCATGCTGAACAGCAGTACTAGCGGGTCACATACCACCAAAGCCCCCCAAGAACAATTATTGTTGAGAGGAACCATAATAACAGAATGACAGCGTAGGCCGCTACAATCAACGCAACGAGATGAAGAGCGACGTCTCCAACTGTGTTCGAGCTCAGGTAGGTCTTGGTCATTGTTTACTGGCGATCGCTTTTTTTGGTGAGATTGAATCTTCTGGATATGAGAACCTTAAAGACGTTTTCCAAAGTTTATAAAGCGACGGGGAAAGGAAATCTTGAATCAAGAAGTGATGAATGTGGTATGATTGATTGAATCACAAAATTAGGGAAACCTATCTCACTCGAGGTAATATACAACAATATGTAGGGGAGAATGGATAATATGCCTAAAGCGAAACTCAGAGATGTAGCACAGAATACGGAGCATAAACAATATGGGATCTGAGGTGGCATTTCTGAAACAAAAATAATCATTGGTTGTCTGAGTCATCGAGAAGAAAAGGAGTCACTGTCGCTCTTTAGTTCCATATGAGAAATTGGTAACCAGTGAGGTTTTATCAGAGTTTAAGTTGCGTATCTAAGAGGCTCCAACGTGACTCCCTATTCCATGAGACCGTAAGTTATGTTGGATATTACTGTTGAGAGGTTAGAAAGAGATGCAATATGAAGCTTGGTGTATTGATACCTAGCATAGACTTGGATGCTAACCTTTGGACTTAATTTGAAGAAGCGGTTCAGAGACTCTGCTAAGGTAAATCGAAAGGTTGCAGGGTAAGATATCTTGACTGCAAACTTGTGATGCATCCCGGAGCTTTGGCTTCTACCTCTTTGACTCGACTTCATTTTTCAGCAGACCAAGTTCCAACAGGCTCTGGCCGCAAGGAGAACAGAATTTTGTACTTGATAATCTCCACCACCTCTAGCATGCCACTGCTCTCTTCACCGTCTTCTCTTTGACTAACATTCTCATCCTTGACCCTTTTGATAATCGCAATGGCCTTTGGCAGCCTTTTCACCTCTCCTGTAAGCCTTTGATGTTTGCCAACGTACATGTAGACCTTCTTCATCCAAGCTGTGCTGCTGCTGTCTTCCGGTTGGTAATCAGGGAAAACAAGACGTCCTATATGCGTTTCTTGCGAGTTGACACCAGAATGAGAATCTGTAGACGTGACTGTCCCATCTGGGAGGTTAATAGTGCCTTGTAATTCTAAAAGTGAAAGTCCAGCAGGCGTTTGGAGAATGATGGGCATGGGATTGCTGCCGATGTTTTCAGGCACAAGTCTACTAGTGCGAAGCAGAATATTCGTGGCCATCTCCGAGTTTGTTCTGCGTGTTTTATCAATACACAACCACAAACCCGATTCAACAATTACACTCAAATTCCAACACCATTCCTCGTTTCCGCGCTTCGACAATCAGATCACGGATAGTAAGTTAATCCGAACACCGATTGATGCCTTCGTTTAAAACTGACGCCTTAGGCGCCAATGTCCTTGGAGGGTGTAGATACTTTCGTGAAAGTCGTACTTGCTCTTGTACTCTTACTTAATGTTGTCGCGTGGTGTTATCTCATTGGTAAGCTCCGACAATCAATTCACAAGAAGCCATTTGGAATGTCAAATCTAATCATGGACTCTCTGTATAAAGGCTGGTGTTGTTCTCCACTTAGTCCAGAAGACGAGTAAGTCACATGGTCGCTTAGTAGCGTCTGAATGTCCCACACAGACTTGAACACTAAAATTTCCCAGACTTCAAATCCGCCAAAACCTGGAAGAACTCTTTTAAGATGAAGTTGGTATGTATCTCTCAATTGCTCTACTATAACAATCTGCTAAACTAGTTTTTCTTCTAGAACATCTCCTTCGTGAGTCCCAACCCTCGAAACCGCGATCGCGAATTCGAACTGACAAGATCTACAGCCTGCCAATGGCAGCCAGAAGCTCATCGATGTTGAGGACGAGAGAAAGCTACGTGTGTTCTTGGAGAAGAGGTATGATTCACACATGGAGAAGCAAGGTTCGCGTCGGATGCAATCTGACGGGTATACAGAATGGGAGCAGAGGTTCCTGGTGACAGCGTTGGTGATGAATTCAAGGGCTACATCTTCAAGATCACTGGAGGCAATGACAAGCAAGGTTTTCCAATGAAGCAAGGAGTTATGCATCCCACTCGTGTTCGCCTCCTCCTTGCTGATGGTCATTCTTGCTATCGCCCACGTCGCACTGGTGAGCGCAAGCGCAAGTCTGTCCGTGGCTGCATTGTTGCGATGGATCTTTCCGTTCTCGCTCTCTCTATCGTCAAGCAAGGCGACAATGATATCCCCGGTCTGACCGATGTTGTTCACCCCAAGCGCTTGGGTCCCAAGCGTGCTACGAAGATTAGGAAGTTCTTCGGTCTCACCAAGGAAGACGATGTACGTATTTCCACGTATATCCTCTTTGCCTGTCCTTCTGGCTACTACGTAGTCAGGAGGTGCAGAGTGTGAGAATGAGTATGCTAATTAAGTTTTGCTGGATTGTGTAGGTCCGCAAATTCGTCATTCGCCGTGAGGTCCAACCCAAGGGTGAGGGCAAGAAGCCATACACCAAGGCTCCCAAGATCCAACGTTTGGTTACACCTCAACGTCTTCAACACAAGCGCCACCGCCTTGCCCTCAAGCGTCGCAATACTGAGAGAACCAAGGATGCTGCCGTGAGTATCCTCAAAGCACTATTCATTCCTCTTTAACACTCCACAGGCCGAGTATGCCAAGATCCTCTCCAAGCGCGTCTCCGAGTCCAAGTCCCACAAGGAAGATGCCCGCAAGCGTCGCGCTTCCTCCATGCGCAAGTAGACCTGTCTAGCTCGTTTTCCGCGGTAGCATTGGGGTCTTGTTTTCGGATGGGATGGGATGGATATCTTTGCTATTGGCTGCGCATCTGCGACTGTGGTATAGCTGGATCGCTTTTCTCCTTTGATGACATGGGGGCATAAGACTACGATGCGTCACAAATGCATGTAGCTAGGCGTTCCTAAAAATGGTCTTCGATCCGAAAACGAAGTGTTGTCCAAGTGATATAATCATGCTCTAAACCTGTTCGGGGGGGAACTATCAGTGTAGAGCACCCTCGTTCAACTTGAATTGTACCTCAGCACATGAGTTACATATCTGTTTGCGTACAAACTCATCAAAGACTTTTCAGCAGTCGAGTGACCGCATCTTCAATTCCCTCTTGCTCTCAACTCCTGCGGCCCATAATCCACAAGTAAAGAGCGCTGGCAATTACCAGAATGGTGCAGCTTAGCTTGGTACTTCAGACATCTACAAGCACTTAATCTCCGATTACAAAGTTTGAGAGGTATTCTCAACACTAGATATCAAGCTCTACCAGGTAGTCAATCAAATAGTTATGCGCTGGAATTATTTTCAATAAGAGATGTATTCCAACCTCCTCTCTTACATCTATATATCTATCTACTTCAAAGCAGCACACAAATAGGATGCCTAGCCCGAACGCCGTTGGAACGAACCCCATCTCTCTGTGTCTGAAGCAGCAAGAACATATGCGCAATTTACCTATGCAATTTATCATATGTTTATCCAAGCCTAGTAGCTTCTATTTGATCTTGCTTCTTTCCTCATTGCTGCCGCTAAGAACCGACTGTCAATCATCAAAACCCTTAGCCAACCCTTTGATCCCTTCTCTGCCCTCAACTCAATCTGTAGGAGCATGCGTAAACAAGAAACTAACGCTCTCTCCATTATGAGTCCTTCTAATCGCCTCTGCAAGCGTAGGACTAATATCCATAACCTGGAGCCTCTCACATCTCTCTCCCTTATCCCCAAGCGGAACAGTGTTCGTTACAACAACTCTAGAAAGCTTACTCTTATTCAGCGTCTCGATCGCATTCCCACTGAGGATACCATGGGTGACAATAGCAACCACTTCACGGGCTTTATGGTTCATAACTGTTTCAGCGGCTTTGACAAGAGTACCACATGTGTCGGCCATGTCGTCTACCAAGATGGCGATCTTGTTCTCGACGTCGCCGACTAAGACCATGCGGGAGACTTCATTGGGGCGGGCGCGCTCTTTGTGGATTAGGGCGAAGCCGAGGTCGAGTCTGTCAGCGATGGATGTAGCTCTGTCCTAGGATCAGCTTTACTCTTTCTATAATTTGCATTCCTCTTTAAAGTTCAAATATAGCGAGGGCGTAAAACTTAGAACAGGGAATGAAGAAAAGGAGCACACCTTTTAGCCCCCCCAGCGTCAGGACTAACAACTACACAATCCTCGACCTGAAGATTCTCCCTAATCCACCTCAGCGTACTCGGTTCCGCATAGAGATTATCAACCGGAACATTAAAGAACCCCTGTATCTGGCTCGCATGAAGATCCATCGTGATAACATGATTGCAACCGGCCGTCTGGAGCATATTGGCGATCAGCTTAGCGGAGATGGGAGCTCGCGATTTGTCTTTCTTATCCTGGCGCGCATACGGGAAGTTGGGGATCACGGCTGTGATTCGACGTGCAGAGGCTGTTTTACACGCGTTGATCATGATGAGGAGTTCCATAAGGCCGTCGTTGATATCGCCGGGGGCAGTAGATTGAAGGATGAATACTAGAGAAGCAGACCATTAGCTTGCGCTTCTTTATGCATCTTTCCATCCTTGGAGTCTTGTAGTTTGACCGGCATGTCTTCCACGTACCATCTTCATCTCTGACACTCTCTCCGACTGTAACACTTGTCTCTTGGTTTGAATAATTTAGACTTAATGTCTTTGCGAGTTCTATTCCCAATCTATTTCCAAGTACTAACATCAGTCCGATCCCCTTCAATCCCCTCAACCGGGTTTTGTAATTACTCACCGATCTGCCACCAGCTTCGCTAGCTGCGGATGACTATTTCCCGTGAGGAGTTTGATTGAATTTGTGGCCATCTTTGTGTTGTCCTGTTCTGTCCTACCCCACCTCCGATCTGGCTTGCTCTTCTTTTTGCTCTCAACAAAGAATGCTTCCGAGACGTGTGTTTATAGAAAAGTCGGAAAGTTTTCACTTGCCAAAATCAATCGCTGGCTGTGTGAGTCAAAGTGATAAACGGGAAGGGAATCAATCGTAGAATAGAAGGTGACGAGCTGTATTTCCCTAGTTAAAGCTTGCTCATGACGGTTGTCGAAATTATCTTCGGCTGGCAGAATATTTCCTTCACCGCCTTAGGTAAAACCTGGTGGGGTTATCACGAGACTCGGCCTCATCCGCAAGGGCTGTCTGTAACCCGTCCAAGTCACATTGGAATTAAACAAACGTCATTCTTTGTAATGATCTCTATTGCTACCTATTGGTAAAATCAGGCGGCGATGCATCCATTCGAGGCACCACCTGATCTCCATCTACTTGTACATCAGCCAACACTCCATACCCATCTCTAAAAACTCCCTCGGCTAGCTATAATTGTCCATTAACGACCTGCACTTCGTCATGAAACATAGCCAGCTAGTAGAGCAAGAGAGTTAGGAACCCAAAGACTTTAGACTCAAGCAATCACTTCCTATGCACAAGAGAAAACCCATCATGCCAAATACACCCCAACGAAATGAAAGAATATTGGGTTCGTTTCTGACGCCGGAGAAATGCTTATCAAGGCCTGCAATGCATGATATTCGTAAAATGAATGAGATGAATCGGAACGAGCTTTATGCAAAACCAAAGTATTCGCTTCCCGCAGTGATGGCCGTGAGGACTTGTTGACGGAGTGCCTCATAACTTTCATATTCGGGAAGATCAAGTTCTATTTCGGTTAGCCGGAAGCAATTAGATGAATAATTTGGCAACGACTTACGGTTGAAGCAAGTATGCGAACTTGGAAGTCTATCCTTGTTGCCATAATCACGATGAATATTGAATCGGCTAAAACCGTTCATACCCTCGAGTTCCTTGAAGCCGTTCAGAGGTACCTTGCTGGTTCCAGTAACGAACTGAAGCAATTTAGCACGCTCTTCCTTATCGTATGAGCGAACTGCGCGCCAGAACCATTGGATCTGTGGAGAAGAAGCCGAGTAGTTGTGGTACTCTGTGTTGCTCTTCCAGTCATCAACGTCAATCTCCGGAAGGCCAGAGATCAGCAGCTCTAATTCCTGTTCGTTGAAGATGGAGATGAGGTTAGCAGGAATGATATCGTGGAAACCTGTAAAATATTAGCACTCTGAAGGTCAAAACCTAGAACATTAGACATACCCTTCAAGAACTCATCCAACTGCTCTTTCACAGAACCAGTAAGCTTCCATTCAACCATCAGTCTTACATATTCATGCTTATTCTCTTCAGTAACAGCAACATTGCGACCGTTAGGAATGAAGTCAATGGTTTCAACAACACCAAACTTGTCATTATCGACAGAGAATGTTTCAGTGATAATGTCGGTGATATCGTTCTCCAGCATCCAAACAAGTGACTTGTAATAGTCCGGATCCAGAGACTCCATATCCTTGACTGAAACAGCCTTGCCCAAGATTCGCTTGTAGACAGCACGAGAGAAATGGCAGTCCAGAACACGGCCCTCGTAAAGAGCCTTACCAATGATACGACCAATGAATTTAAAGAACATAAGATGTTCCTCGTTAATGCTACTAAGCTGATTGGGGTGAAAGGTAGTGCGATCCGAAGAAACAGGGATGAAAAGAGCATATCCTGGATCAAACATCTGCCGAGAAAGAACTTGGAACCATTCTCGGGTAACACCGCCAGCGTCAACACCCTCCTCGCCATGGAATCGGATACTGAGTTTGCCATACTTCATTTGGTCACCGGTTTGGAAGTATAGAGACTTGAAGGAATCATGGAAAACCTGATCTCGACGAACAGAGAGTTGAAGGGGTGGGAATGATTGACGGCTGTTGGGAGCCTTATTATGGATGCTTCGAGTGAAATAGTTGCGCTTGTTGTCGAATTCTAGGACCTTAGGATTCTTGACGAGTAATGAGAAGGTACCGGACATGAGCTTAGGTGTATGTCGAACCAGGTCATTCAGAATCTTGCGATGTTCCTCAGTAAAGGTAAAGAAGAGATTCTCCATATGAGATTCTGGAGGGGGGCTTGTCAAGATCATCTCCTTTCCAATCTGTGACTTGGAGATAGGAGTCTCTTTTAAGGTAGTGTTCTTACAAACAACCATCAAAGACTCGATGAGAGGTAGAAGAATTGTAGCGACATTGAGCATGTGTTCTCGCTGTCTGATTGCCTTCAAACAAGCACTCAATCGATCCCACATGCGACTAAAAGTTGGATTCTCGTAAAGGGACGAGAGCAAGTCGAGCTTTTCTACGAGTTGTGATGATTCGACATCTTTCTCGTCCTTCTTCTCACGCTTAGGATCGAAGAGATGGTCAAGAGCGGTCAAGACACGGAGCAGCTTGTTTTGATCAGATCCGCCAGGAGAGAATTTAGCCAATGCAACACCTTGGATTTCAGTACCAGTTGTAGCCTTCTGGATTTGAGGAAGAAGCTCCTCAAGATCGACCAAGATAATCTCGCCTAGGTCTTGAGCTTTTGTGATAAGTTCTCGTCCAAAAACTGCTTTTGCACCTGGAATAGCTGAAAGATTCTTAATCGTTGATAGAGTCTCACGGAAAGTCTTCGACGAACATTCACGAGCTACGAAGATGTTGATAACCAACTTCAGATTATACTCAGGGATGACTGGAGGATTAATTGGTCGTTGCTTTTTCTCGGCTTCCTTCGGGGTTTCAGCTTTGGTAGTTGTTGCATCAGCCGACGTCGATGCTTCTCCTTCAGGAGCAGATGTAGAAGGCTCGGCAGGGGCCGTGCTTGTATCCGTTGGTTGCTCAGAGACCGTTGGCTCGGGTTGAGGTTCGGATGGTTGCTCGGCTGTTGTAGTTGTAGTCTCAGGAGATGCAACAGAAGCTGCGGTGTCGGTAACGGAAGGAGCTGCGTCTGTTTTCTGAGCAGCCTCCTCTGCCTCTTTCTGCTTACGGTGCAACGCTTGAAGTGGCGAAGTGATCATATTCAGAAGAGTAGATAGACCCTCCATGACAGACGAGCTCTCCATAATTAGGCTACGATCCAAGAGACTCAGCAAAGAGTTAAGGGCAAATTTATTTGCTCTATTCTCCTTGCCCTTTCCCTTTCGGCTCAATGTGCGCTTAAGGCCTCCAGTATTGTTGTCATGCTCAGACAAGAAGAACATCGGTACGTGCGGATTGACTTGGTTGAGATGAACCAGCGCGCTCAAACACTGCTGTACAACCATGAGAGGCGATGCCTCGAAATTTGTCTGCGCGAGTGAACTAAGGCCTGTGAGAGCTCGCTTCAATGGCTGAGGTATTTTTGGCTGAGCCCCGTCCTTTGGTTGCTTGGCTCGAAGAGATAGTTGAGCAAAGCTGCGTTCGACAGCTGGCATATCGACACTACCGTCCTGGAGAATGTGAAGTAGCGTGCTTAGAACCTCCTGGCGATTATGTCTATTCATGGAGACGTTTTGGAGAACGGAATTGAGAGTACTTTGAAGACTGCCATTCTGAAAAATGAACATTAGCCGCAGGAGTGTGGCAACCCCAGGCTTGTCGAGCATTTGTACGATTGCGCGTCGAACGGGTCGCTGAATAGCATTATGGGGCTCAGAAGGAGCATTCATACGGCCAAACGATGGGATTCCTCTAGCTCGCATGGGATGCATTGGATGCTCTCTCAAAGCTGCACGAGCTTGGTTAGCAATCTCCGGTGGAAGAAGAGCAAGCGTCGCGTCGTCTTGTTCCATGAGGACTTGATTTCGGAAAGCAGGATCAAGCGTAGCCAGAATCGTTGCGGCATCCATGTCAGGTTGTGCACCATTGGCAGCAGCATTTTGTCTATTGCGTTCTTCTCGTTCACGTCGGCGGCGGTCTTGTCTCTCCTGTTGAATAATCTCGTCTCTAATATCATCTGGAAGAGCGTTTAAAAATTCTTGGTCGATATCCGAAGGTTGAGCACCAGTTGCAGCAGCTTGTGATCTGCGTTCAGCCACTGCCGACATGATTACCTCTTCTCTAAGGTCTTCTGGAAGTTCTGCCAAGAAATCGGCGTCGATACCCAAGTCGGTAATATCGTACGGAGTTCCACGGATAATAGTGGTTATACGTGGTCGATCTTCAGAAGATGCTTCTTCGGTAGCTCCAGTTGAGGGTTCGCCAGCCTCGGTTTCAACACCTTCCATGGATTCTGGCACTGCATCGGTAACTGCGCTACCCTCATTTCCAGCCTCTTCAGCTTCGGCGCCTCTGGCAGCAAGTGCTTGAGCGGCAGCTCTCACTGCAAATTCGCGTTCCACGGCTTCCTTCATCTCTCTATCAAGCTTTTCTTTGGCCTCTTTTGCTTCTCTCGCAATACGTTCTTCCTCGGCTTTCTTCTTCGATTCTTCCTCCAATTTTCGTTGTTTCTCAGCTTCTGCGGCCTTGATCGCCTTGTCAGCTTCAATCGCGGGGGGAACAAGAAGGGATAAAATGGCGCCTGAAAGGTCAGCAGCTCTCTCTACCCACGACATGCTGAAGAGAATTTTGGACTCTTCTTGCCATCTTGCGGCCGTTGACTGGGGAGAGAAGAAAGTAGCACTTCCGGGCTCCGGTGCATTGTGTCTACCTTCAATTCGAGAATGGCGACTACCAAACAATGCTTCGAGATCAGGTGGCAAATGACGACCAGGACTAGTCGTAATGTGGAATTGAAGTGCATGACCGTGCCGTGAAAGGTGACCTGGCAGTGGTGGTAAGGATCTCATGATTTCTCTCATAAATTGTGATGCTGCGGGACTCTCACCAAGGGGTCGCCCAGCAATCCCGATGTCCAATATCTCAGCGCCTGGTCCACTCATGGCTTGGATCCAGCTACCCATTGTTGGAGGAGGACGTGTTGAAAGATCTCTGCTTGACCCAGCAGAACCGTTCCGTTGGAGAAGAGGATTCATACCGTCATCGGCAGAACGTGGAGCCTGAGCACCTGGTCTGTGTGAACGGTAGGATCCTCGGATATCGTGTACTAAATTACGATTAGTTCTGTTCACACCAACAGCTGCCAGAAAAGCTTCGACGTTTTGGCGAGTTGGACCTCGAGTAATTTCTCTCGTTTCAAAGCGTATTGGAAGACTTGACCTACCACCTAGTGGGTCGCGAGCACCACCAGGGAATGACGGGAAGGGGGAGAAACCGCCACGAGGTCGGCGATGCATGACCATGGGTGGCTCCTCGTCTTGCCAGCCACCACCAAGTGTAACCGCTCCGCCCATATCAACATCAACTAAGCAATCTTAGCCAAATTATAAATGAAAAACGGATGTTAACTTACTGCCATATTGGTCAAACATGTCTTCCTCATCCATTTCATCTTCATCTTCATCATCCCCTATTAATGAATCAATATTAAGATTGAACCAGAAGTTTAGTACCAAACGACATACCTTCTTCATCATCATCCTCAGCAAACTCTCCAACGACGTGTTCATGGTCGTGATCGTGTCCATGCTCCTCGTCATCGTCGTCACCTTCATCTTCGGGATCACCGCCAAGTATTTCCGCAGCAGCTGCAGCAGACATATCCAGACCTTCTGGGGCACCAAGAGCGCGCATTAGGCTGCCGAGAGGTCCATCCATGACATTTTCCATAACACGCATCTGCTCTTCTTCGACATCAGCGGCCTGGCCCTCATAATCTTCTTCCTCACCCTCTTCTTCATCTTCATCTTCATCTTCCTCACTTTCCCATTCGCCTGCATCTTCCCCATCAGCGCCTAGTTGGCGAATAGCTTCGTCTTCTTCAACAATCTCATCATGAGCATCATCGTCATCATCGGAATCGTTTTCATCTTCATCAGAATCTTCGTCGTCTTCATCTTCCATGATGACTTCAACGTCAACGCCATGAGTTCCGGGAAGACCTTCAATAGGGCCCATGCCTTCAATTTCATCTTCTTCACTGACGTTATCTTCATCATCCCCTTGCTCTTCCTCGTCATAATCCATCTCGTCGCCATACTCTTCGTAATCCATTTCTTCGTCTTCTGTATTTGGATTAGTAAAGTCAAATAAAAAGGTAGCATTGAAAACAAACCGTCATCAGAATCAGAAGAGGAATCTCCCTCCCTACCAGGCTCAAACATGCCCAGAGTAGAGTTGCGGAAAAGATCTGGAGTTTCTTCTCGCTCATCCTCTGGATCGGAGATTGAGGTTGCCGATTCGATTTCTTCTTCATCGGCTTGGCCCGGGGTGGTGGAGATGAGTGACAGATCACTGAGGTTGATGGCAGTCGTGGTGAGTGTCTTGAGAGGGCGCAGGATGTATTTGACAGCTCGCTTTGCGCCTGGGAAATTCAAATCAATATCCGCAATAGAGCCGGTCAACGCAGCGACAAAACCCTTGTCAAACATAATTCGTCTAAGTTGCTTTTGTGATACTGCTGCTAATGCTGTATCTGCCATGCCAACGTTTTCCTTGCCATGCATGATGTGATGCATGAGATCGGCAAGGGCAAGCATTCTAGAGTACTTGATATCCAAGGGCTCGTTTGACGAACTTGCTTCCTTGTAAGCCTTGAGGATGTTCTCTAGTACAAATTTTCGTACAAAGAGAAGATCAGATTCATTCTCGCTCTCGTAAGGATCACGAGTCTTATCAATTGGCTGTTCGCCAGTCTTGCTAAGCAATGCAGTCAAAACAGAGTCTGCCCATGACGAAGTGACAAGCTTCTTTCGGAGGACTGTAGTTTCGGCATGGTCCAGAGTACCAATCGGGATAAGATCAAATAGAAGATAGTTGACAACGTTTGAGCGAGGCTTAGATGGTGTCATTGCTTGAGGTGGGGCACTGCGTTTGAAGTTGATGAACTCAATCTTGGTGCGATTATATGAGAGTAGCAGTTCCGTAAGACACTGCAGAATGAAACATCTGTAGATGTAGATCGGATGATCTTCAGCCTTGAATTCTTGCTTTGCTACAGACTTTGTCTTCGTGTCCTTGTTGGCAGAAGCATCTGTAGCAGGGGGGGTGCCACTCATAGCAATATCGCCATTAGTAGTGTTCTTGTCAGTGGAAGCAGATGAAGCCACGGAAGGGTCCTTGTCTTCGACATCTCTATAGTTGAGAAGTTCGCAGAGCAAGAAATGAATAACACCATCAGGGTTTTCAACAACTGGTAATTTATTCTCTTGTCCGACTGGCTTCGGCGCATCAGGCATCTCGCTATCTCCGGCCTCAGTAGATGGCTTCACATCTTGGATTGACAGGTCTTCGGTGGCCTGAACTGTCGGTTGGACGGCGTCATCAGTTGGTCGACTGCTAGTTTCAGTTACAGGCTCCTTCAAGACCAGAGAGTGGTGGCGACTCGGCGCATCCGCACTTGAGTAGGTCCAGCGATTAAACTTAACCATCTCATTTGTGACCTCAACGAAAAGTTCGGGATTTCGTAATGCAGTATGAGCAAGTCCTCGCAGATATGCTTTCTCGTCAGTGTTACGCTGACGGCCTGGCTCAAGGAATGCCTTGATATCTGCGCGCATAATCTGCTTAATAGTCTCATCGTCTTCAATGATATGTCTCAAAATTAACATCAATGGACTTTGAATACGAGCAGAGCTAGCTCCAGCTAACTGCTTAGCCATGAGAAACAATCTCTGAATATTCTTCTTTTCGCCCATGGTCTGAGCTACTGATCGAGCTCGAGTTAAGATAACCAAGATACGAAGTACTGCAAGCGCGAGTGACTCTTCCTTGCCGATCCGTGGAAGGATTTCAAGAATAGCTCCCAGAAGTTGACTTCGCTCCTCTGGCGGTACAGCGGTCTCTGGTACTTCAACTATTGGCGCATCGGCGACAGAATTATCATCTTTGGGCGGTGTCCACTTTGTCTTTGTAGGTCGAGAGTCTTCGCTGAGAAGCATTTCTACGATAAGAAGAATATGGGCGATCCATGGTGAGGACTCTTCAGAAGAATGGTTGGGAGAAAGCTTGACAAATGTGAGCAACATCCCAAGATTATCCTTGAGCTCGTCCACTGCTGCAACATAGAACAATCTATCTCTAAGCATTAGTGCCAGAAGGTGAGCATATGCAGCAATCTTCTTGCCCGATGCCCGAAGATCGTCTTCTCCGGCGAATGACATCAGGGCAATAACAAGAGTTTCACCCACAACCTTGCGCTGGGCTGCTGGGTCGCTTGATTTGTTAACGACAGTCGTGATTAGATCCGAAATCTCGAAGGTTACATCCCCATGAGCGTTGATCACATCAAGACACTTATCAATGAGGTTATTGCGAATAGCATCTCGCTCTTCGTTCAAGTCTTCAATGGTGATTTGAGTCTTTGGTTGTTCAACCTGCGGGACTGAGGAAGCAGTTGCGGGTGAAAACCCAGGCACAGTTCCAGCCAAGATCTCATCAAAGTTGAACACGCCATTTTCTGCACCGCTAGGAGGAGCTTGAATTTCATTGAATGCCTCAACAATGCTTGCAACTCCATCATCCATAGGATGGTCGTCGGGAGTTGCTGTACCAGTCGAATCTGTAGCGTGACGGCCTGATGAAGGCTGGGCTTCTGGAGGTGTATCTGTATCCTCTTCAAGGATTGGATTTCGTCTGCTCTGGTCTTCACCTTGACTCAATTGATGACAATATTCGAGCGCCATTGGAAGATTATTATTGCAGCGATGAAGAGCCTCGTTTGACAATGATGGAGAGTATCCATGGCCGTCATGCTCAATCAGCGTAGAGTAGGACTCGAGATTCTTATTAAATGTCTTATGAGAAGCTTTAGCAGGAGTGATGGGCTTGTCAGATCTCTTAACTGCATTCTGTTCAAAGTCGGCAACTGCGATTGTTCGAATGAGATCGATAAGTTTCTCGGAAATTTGACTCGAGCCTTTTTCAATGAGATCGGAACCCCAAAGACGGCGAACAGTTGGCAGAACAGCCATACGGAGTTCAACCAGAAGTTGGTTAGCTGAGAAATGCTCTGATCCCCTACGATCACGCTCAGACCGGGCGACAAGAGAATTCGTCTGAACAGCTTCGACAACATTCTTTCCATTGACAAATTGGTTGTACATGATGAGGATGCTTGTGATCCCTACAGAGGCAAGTTCGCGTTGAAGATATGTATCGGTGGTCTTATCTGGAGTACTGGACTCGGATGAATCCTTTGACTGGATCTCGAGAGCGAAAGCATCTAGCATAGTATTGATCACGTCGATCCCGCCACGGTTCTTGAAAGACTGAAGCACTAGAGTCATGGTCTGGACAGGGCGCTCATTTTGGCGAGACACTTCAATCAACATCTCGTTGACAACCCGGATCATTTCAATCCAGTACGAGAAATTCTCTACGGAAGAAACTACTCCGAAAGGCTTTAGCTGGCTAAGGATGGTGTCAACTAGGGCATCAGCGATCGCGACGTGATTTTGCTTTTGAAATGAATCAATGCTACGCTTCGCAAGAAGGGCCTTGCCAAGGGTATGAAAGAACGGGGATATGATTCGAGACATCTTGCTAAGCAAATAGCGAAGGGTGAGGTAATTCTTAAATGTAGGACTTTCTCGTTCTTCTTTCGTAGGAGCACCTAGTTTCGATTTGGCCAAAGGAGCTTTGGGAGCAACCGTTGAACTGAGCGGGGCGAGAGGAAAGTCCTGCGACGTTGCGCTTGGCGGTAGTACTTCTTCAATTTGCTCATCAGCAGGAGGAGGCGATGGCTCAGCGCCTGCAGGTGTATCAACCTCCAGAATGCCATACGAAGAATCCTTAACACGATTCGCATTTCTCCAATGATCTGGCACACATTTTCGTAGCTGCATCTCTTCACGAAGCGAAGCACCCATTAAAGGCCCTAGAATATTGACCAGCCGCACATAGTAATCTGCAACATTGACCTGTGTAAAGATAGTATTCGTGCTCCTATGGTTGTAGGGCGAAGGCTGGAAACAACCAGATACAGTAGAGACCAAGGATTGAACTGAAACAAAGGCTTTGGCATAAGATGTACCTTTCGCAAGGTTGTCCGAGTTGGATACTTGTTCTGCATTTGAAGTGATAAATGAAGCAAAGAATGCTTGGTCATCCTGATGGGCTGCAAAAGTTTGCAGCGCATCTGCAGATTCGGCGGCTCTCTTTAACAAAGATGGGAGGGTGAGATGAGGTTTTGATTCAGCGAGAAGGGCGATGACCTGGTGGATTGTCAAGCTTGCATCCGAGTCCCAAAAGTCATATGGCAAACAAGGTGACTGTGCCAAGTTAAGGAGATACTCAATGCCACCCTTAGTGCAGAATTCCGCACGGACAGAAGAGTTGCTGAAAATGGCGGACAAGAATGTAACAACAGCGGTGATATATGCGGTTGTGCTGTTTTCGGGAGATGTTTCGCCTAGAGCTGGTATCGCATTTGTTGGCGAATAGATGGATTCAGCATCAGCGTCACGCATCTCAACATCATCTCCATTTTCAGTCGCCTTCCCCTTCCCCTTGCTAGTTTGATCAAGAACCTGGGAAGGGTGTGAATCCGCAATGACTGCCTTACCTGAAGCATCAGTCATCCAGAGCTTGGCTCCAACCTTTTCATTCTTCGCTCTTGCAGCACAGAGAACATCAACACGTGCGACCATGTTGAGAATAGCATTCATAATGGCATTCTTCAATGGAGGATGGTGGCGAATTAATTCGTCGAAAGAACTACCAAGGCTTGACGGGAGTTCTTTGTTGTTTTGCATACACTTGACGTGCTCAGGGCTCTCAAAAATTTCAAAGAATGTTTCTAACGCCTTGGAGGCCTGGAACATTTTCATTCCAGCAGAATTCAAGCAGATTGCTCCAAAAGCCTGAGGAATGATGTTGATAGTGTCAGAAGTTGGCAAGATGCCTCGAGCCAGTGGACCTTCTCGCGGAGCTTGGAGCATGGCAGCTGATAATCGATTGACATGGGGAGCCTCGTCGTCGCTATCATCGTCGTCATCATCATCATCATCCTCTTCTTCTGCTGATGGATTTGGAGAGCTGGTAGATTCAGTAGGGTCTGAAGGCTTGTCATTTTCTGCATGCTCTTTCTTGGGCTCAACAGGCATTGTGATAGTGGTTCCAGTGACTGCTTCGAGTAAAGCCCTGCTAAGTCCGGCCTCTGCAATGACAGCAAAGCTAGTTGGCTCATTGTTGATGAAATCATTGAGAATGTGAACAGCATTGGTCCAGATGATGGAGCCGAAGCAGTGGGCGTTCCCAATGATTTGACGGAGGCACGCCAAAAGCTGAGAGGAATCAATGAGATTGCGTAGGAGCCGATCAAAATTACCACCAAATCCTCCAGATGCTTGCATCAAATGATGGATAAACTTCAAAAGCCATTTTAGAGTTTGCTGCTGGAAAAATGGTATGTCATAATCGACAGATGCAGATCGATATTCAGGACGCATACCCTTTTCGGATGCTGCGTTTGCCGAAGCAGTATTGACCTCATGAATAATCAAATCGGAAAGTGCATCAAGACCTTCTGCGCTGACGAGAGTCTGAAAAGCGTCTCTGGCGCTGTACATGATCATATCGAGGAAAGTCAATACCTTTGGATAATAACGTTCAGCAATGCTTGTCCGCAAACTGAGGATTTCGATCAAGATAGGAAGCAAACCAGCCGTGACCAAGTCGCCACTTGTGCGTGGAGTAACGGAGAGGCTAGTAAGAAGATCGAGTAGGGAGTCACGCCATTTATCATCAGCCGTAAGTTTATCTCCAGCATCATCTGCACTCATCTCTGCAACAGCTTTTCTTACAACGTAAAGAAGAACACCATGATTGACATTTGTATTCAGAGCTGCGCAGATATCTGGCAACTTCAACTGATGGCCTGTTGCGATTGAATCTAGAGCAGAGAATGCAAGTGTTTGCAGACTTCTTGGAATAGCAACATCGCCCTCGACGGGAGGATGTACCAATTCTGCAAGCTGGTACACAAGTTGTAGACGACGCGGCTCATCGCTATCTTGCTTCATCACATTATCCTGAAACGTCGGCTCTGGGTGAATATATGCCAGATTGGTGATCGCTAATAGTCGAATTGCCAAAATCTGACGCCGAGTCTCGAGGGATGAAGTCAGTGCTTCAGCAACGCGGAGCTTTGTTAAGAGCTCATATTGCAATTCTTGTGGTATACCTGCAATGTTCTCACGTAGGAGTGTATGTAATCCAACACTCTTAATCTTGGAAGATGGAATCTCAATAACCTTGAAAATAGGGCGTGGGGTATCATCGGAACTAGGAAAGGTAGATGCACGTTGTAAAGAAGCAGAAGGAGACTCTTCGGAACCGGCCTGTCGGCTGCTTGTACGGTGACCGTGAGGTCCAAGATTAGAAGAGCGTCGAATAGGTGTTGGAGTGACGGGGGTTGTGGAGGAAGTAGAATTTGTGGAATGAGAAGTGATGGCGGTTGGTTCTGGTTTTGAAGGCACTTTTGGATAGTATGCGACTTTAACATCGCCCCAGTCATCCCACGAGTCCTCTACCGTGGACGAAGAAGCATTCTCGGCGCCGTTGCGGACGGTCTTAGGACTGCTACCGACGCTGCTTCCCCCCTTCACCATTGAAACAAGGTCGCTAGCATAAATGATAGTAGTAGCACCCTTTGACGCAGCCGTCGGCAAGGTGAAATACGCCTTTTCCTTCCCCTTCGCGCTTGGCGTTGCAGGAGTGGTGGGTTGGGCTACGTCGCTCGATGTCACAACCGTCTTCGAGAAAGGCAATGCCAATTGGGTGACTCTGTCCAAATCGATATGATAGTGGTTGGCTAGAAGTGCACTGCTGACGTGGCGAACCGGAAGATTCATTCGCTTCATAGCTGCCTGATATCGTTGTGCCAACTCTGAACCAAGAAGAAGAGTACTTTCGAGAAGCGATAAGGAAGTAGTATTCAGGAGGCTGTTGAGATGATTGCTACTTGCATATATGCTCCGGTTGCCACAGTTCTGCAGTAATATCCGCGAGAAGCTGAGAATGGACTCAACCAACTGTCTATCTCCATCTTTCAAGTAACCGAGAGACTCTAGATGAGCTCCATTCTGCGAAACATCTTCTCCTTGTTCGTCTGCTGTCGTGAGAACTTTGCAAGCGAAATCGGTAGTTTGTGGGCCATCCTCGAGCTTGTAAGCCCTACAAAAACTCTCTAGAACGACATCGAATCGGTTTAACAGGGATATCCAATGGTAAAGGTCACCTCTGGGGAACGGCCATCTTGTAGGGAATGACTCGAGATGTTGGGGAAGTTGAGGTAGGGAGATGGAACATGCTTGGTCTCGAAACTCCTTGATCCATGGTGACTATGCCAAAGATTAGGACTCTTTCTGTATTTGAAATGTCATTTGAGTCTTACCAAAGATTCGGCATGCTTTGCCTGCATAGTCTTGGTTATCCGGACCATGTTGAAGGCGAGAGCGGCAGGACCGCTGAAAAATCGTGATCGACCCCCTCCACAGCCTCCGCGTCTGTGCTAGTCGTCGACAGCTTGCCAATGCACAGAAGGAGCGTCCTCAATAGGACAGCCCCGGTTGGTCAGAAGAATCGACAGAAATTGTGGCGCGTGGGCAGATGCGTCTGAAGGTGACGATGAAGTAGTTGCGTTGGACCTGCAAGTTAGTCTGGTGCACGAGAAGGATTATCTGCTCGCAGATGAGCCGCTACAACCAAGAGGTATCAAGGAATGTCGCAAATTCTCTGAAGTCGTAATGAGGCGGTTGTGATGGAGGGCTCTGATGAGCTTGTTGGTGGTCGAAGGAAGTACCGAAAAAGAGCGTGTCGAAAGGGAACGGTGCAGGCGCCCTCCTAATCGCTATCGGTAGAAAGTAGTGGATCTGGCTAGTATGCGGCGCCAGAAGAGAGGATGTCAAGGAATAGTGAGTGCGTTGGTGTTATGGTTGGGAGGTGGGGGGGTTATTTGGAAAGAGGAAGCTTCGTAGAGCTTTCGAGATGCACGCCTTGACAAACGCGATGGGATATTTTTCGCTAACATAGCAAAGGCTCTACGTCACGGGGAAGCGTAAAGCCGATATTCATTCACCTCGATTAATGCGTTCCCTTTCTTTGTTCAGCCCGATTTAGGATGAGTCTTGCCTCATCGAGGTGCGCTTCGATAAAATCGACTCTTTTCCTCTGTCCGCAAGACACAAGATGCGTTCCATCCTCAGCCAGCCTGATAGGCAGATTTCCAGACTCGGGAGGAAGGAGTCACGACCGAAGTACGTCCAAGGCTATCTGATTCCCTTACCGAAAGGTTTCTTTCACCTTGCTAAGGAGCTAATCACCTTGATGCCTACTTACCTAGGTAGGCCTGGGTTTGTAGCCTCAACGCCAGCAACTACCGCTACACTTTACCTAAGAGAAGCTGCCAGAGCGCATCGATACGAACAACTCGAAACGATCATCCTCATCAGAGACTCGGTGGCAGAAACCTCAGTTGCCAATCTTGAGTGAGCAGGAAGCTTCAAGCAGCTGTTGGAGCAGCCAAAGCCACGTGATACCTCGCTCATAAGCAGCTGGACTTGTCGAGCTTTTCCAGGTTCCATTCAATACCGGACCCATTGACACGAGTTTGTCCAAGATGTGGGAGGCCTACCTACCTTAGCCCGCTCTTGTCTCTTGGACCACTGTATCACGAGATTTTGAATGTTTGAACTTTGATTCGATCAGACTGGCTTGATTCAGGATGCTGAAGAGCCACTGTCGATTGGCTGTCCGCTTGGTACCTGTCCTTGCAGCTTGTGGCGTATGTCTGGGACGCCGTTCACTTTGCCTGTTCGCCGACGAGCCCTTCCAATTCGCTGTCCAGATTGGAGCATCTTGGGAGAAAATGTCTTGAGACCAGCAAGGAGCTCGTATAGAAGACCATCTGTCTTTTAGATAATATGAACAATAGAAAATAATTTACAATCTTTTACTTCCCAAGCCCCTTTCTTTGGACTCCCTTTGATTTGCATAACATAATCTCGATAAGGAGGTAGTCAATATTATCGCCTTCCCTGTCCAAATTTAGCGATCTGGTACGCGTTGAGAGATCGAAGGAAGACCACGCATATTCTATCTTCAGCTCTTCCTCCCAAACGTCCTGGATCAACGTTCTTCGGTGACGATACGATTCTCTTCGCCAGCCTCTCTCTCGCAAGCATCGCTACGATCGCATCCAGTAATCAGGTGGGAGACCGATTCTCGCAAATGGCCTCGATCGTTCCCTGACCCTTTCAACGTCTATCGCAACGCCATTGAAGGAGACACTGCAGTCATGTCTGACCAGGATCATACCGATACAGCAGATGCTACATCTGCGAAGGAGAAGCGGGAGTCGACGGCAGGGCATTCAGATCGAGAAAATGTTTGTCCAGCAGTCCATTTTGTTTGCGACCATGTCACACGACATTCTAGCCTTCCTTCTACCACATACAAAACTCGTACTAATAGTATTATTTATCTCAGGAAACATTCGAAGATGCTAATGACACCACACCTTCTGAGCGTCCTCGGACGGCGTCCGTTGAAAGAACGAGATCCTTGACCAACGGGCGTTCAGCATCGATCAAGAGCATCTCCCCGAGAACAGAAGATCCTCCACCGGTCCCAGTCGTCCTCGAAAATGAAACAAATGGCGATGGAAACCATAAAGATGATACTCGCCAACCAAATTCTCCTCTCTTGACTTCCCATCGATTGTCAACCGGATCCCTGGACAACGTTAATTTAGATGAAGATGGGGCACCCCTGAAACCCAAAGCATCTACAGGTAAGCTTTTTTAATGCAATTAAGATCTCGCAGGTGGCCTAATACACGTCGTGCAATAGAAAAACCCCCTCTTCCAGCAAGAACCTTATTGAAACCTTCATTCCAAGGACTTTCTGGCGTCCTACCATCAGTACCTTGGTCCCCTCCCCCACAACCACCACCACAATCGAACACTCTTCCACCTCCAGCGGTGCCGCCACCAAGAAAGCTGACGAGTCCATTTTCTTGGTTATCTAGAAATACATCACATAAAGAGCCACAAACTTCACCTCCCTTACCCTTACCAAATCCCGAAGCAAGGAGGAACACCGCCTCCTCAATAGCAACTGTCGGAAGCAATCCAGAAATGATGCTGAGCAAATTAGAAGAGAGCCCGGGGTCTGATAGTACAGGTGGAGGGAAACGACCATCACGAAGCAGTTTACGAGACAGGTTCAAATTGGTACGAATGCGAGAAGAGGCTGGAATAACAGCCGTACCAGAAGATGATAAGCCTGTTGATGGAGTCAAGGGCTTCATGGAAAGAAGTGCGAGTTTTGCCCTCAATCTTACGAGTCCAACAACTCAAGGGGAAGGGAAAGAGCCAGGTTCACCATTACCACCTAGTCCAAACCCGGCATTGGCACCGGGGACGGCTGCTGGTGTTTCTTCAGGCCCTTCGCCACCAGTGGATTGGGATCTTTGGCAAGCAGTAGTCGATGAAGGGCCAGCAGCAGTGGCAAGGACGAGTCCCGAAGAGCTTAATCGAGCCATCATTGCAGGAATTCCAAACGCCATTCGAGGTGTGGTATGGCAAATATTAGCCTCCAGCAAAAATGAGGAATTAGAGGGTGTGTACCGAGACCTGGTAAATCGCGGCACAGACAAAGATAAAGATAGAATGAGTGGCTCTAGTGGTTCAGCCAGTATTGGACCAACCCCAGGCGAGAAAAAGGAAGAATCAGTAGCCTCTTCTGCATCATCGGTACATTCGGATCGATCCGCACCAATTGGCTCAACAAGTGGTTTAAGATCCCCCTCGCCACCCAAAGATCCAGAGAAATTAGCAAAAGCGCAAGCTGTAGCTATTGCAGAGCAGAAGAAGAAAACAAAAGAGGATGCAGCAGCATTGCTGAAGTTGGAAAGGGCTATCAAGCGAGATCTTGGAGCTCGCACAAGTTTTTCCAAGTTTGCTGCCAGCGCGGGTTTGCAAGATGGATTATTCGGTGTATGCAAGGCTTATGCTCTGTTTGATGAGGGTGTTGGTTATGCGCAGGGCATGAATTTTCTCGCCATGCCTTTGCTATTCAATGTACGATATCTTTTCTCTTATTTGTTAGCTGCTAACTTTTTAGATGCCCGAAGACGAAGCATTCTGCCTGCTTGTCAAAATTATGAATCAATACCAGCTGCGAAGTTTATTTATTCAAGATATGCCAGGGTTACATAAACATCTTTACCAGTTCGAACGCTTGCTAGAAGATTTCGAGCCTGCTCTCTACTGTCATCTTCATCGCCGACAAGTCACACCACATCTCTACGCAACCCAATGGTTTCTCACACTCTTTGCGTATCGCTTTCCTCTCCAGCTTGTTCTTCGGATATACGATCTTATCCTGAGTGAAGGCCTCGAGGCCATCATCAAATTCGGTATCGTTCTTATGCAAAAGAATGCTGCCACCCTCCTTAGCATGACAGACATGGTCGCTTTGACCAACTTCCTCAAAGATCGCCTTTTCGATGTCTACATTGATCAAGCACCGTCTTCTGGGTCCATTCTCGAATCCGGTTTCTTTGGTAGCTCAGGGGCTAGTATTGACAAAGAAGTCTACCGAGCTGATCAGCTGATCGAAGATGCATGTTCAGTCAAAATCACGCCAGAAATACTCAGAGCTTATGCTCTTGAATGGGATGAGAAAACACTGAATGAAAGAGTACGTGAAGCTGAAATTGAAGCTTTGAGATCGAGTAATCAGTCCCTGTCCCTCAAAGTTCGTAGACTAGAAGAGCGGGTTCAGGAGCATGATTCTGAGCATGCAGCTCTCGCTACAGAGTTGGTACGTACGAAAGTCGAGAACGAAGAACTCAAAGACGAGAATGAGTCCTTGAAAGGACAAGTCAAGGAATTGAGAATGGTGATAGAAAAGCAGCCAGAGGAAGTAGAGGAAAAGTTAAAGATGGAGATGGAACGGTTGCTTAAGAGAAATCAGGAAGTGCATGAAGAAAATGGCAGGCTTGAGGAGGAGATGAGTGAGATGGAGAAGACACTTGTAGAGACAAAGATGCAGTATGCTGAGGTAGGTTATTCTATTATTTGTTCGATATCTCACACTAACATGCACTACTCAGATCAACTCAGCACACGAAACTCTCAACCGCAAGTGGATTGATCTGCGAAAGGCTCTAGGCGACTGAGCCCCCTCACCTCTGTACTATTTACCTATTTCTTCCCTTCATTGACGATCATTGATTTCAGACCCGGCATAGCGACGCATCACGATATCCCTTTCTTTCTTATCTCATCCTCTCATTGGCTTCATCCTATCCTAGAGATGGACTCGTATGGCATTGCTAGGCTTGTTTGTAAGACGGCAATTAATGTATGTTATGAACAAACGACAAAAAAGAAATATTCAGAGAGGCTAGCCGTGCTAGCTGTGGGGAGGATGGGCTGTATATAACTATTTGTAAGGGACTGAGACGCAAAATCAATATCAGAGCGAGCGAGATAATGAATCACGGATTTGCTCTACTTGCTTATCAGAGCGCCTTTACACTTGTCTTCTCTAGGTTCTTGGAATGATTTTTGGACGTGAGAAGAAAAGGAAAGTAAATTTTAAGTTCCATATTTCCTAGTTGTATTTTTTATGCTCTCATCAACTCTCTACCTTCTTTCGAAGGCCAATTCTCAAGCTCCTTCCTGTTCTCATGGTCCCTTCCATCTCATTGGTCGGAACCTTGGTAGAACAATAATCCGAGGCTCAACCAAGTCGACCCAGCAGCCTGACACAGGAACAAAGTGTACGTCCTCCATGTGAGTTGGTTAGTATTGACACAATTCTCATGCTCGTACCAGTTTTTGCTACTGCGGATCTAACTCGCACGGCTAGCCAGGCCGAAAAGGCGATATTTTGCCATGTACCGTTCGTTCTCGGTAACCCCACTCTGGATCAGCCTCATCGATGCAACCTCGCTGATGCCGCTTTCTAGGATAGCATGGAGCTTGTAGCACGATCTGTTTACAAGAATGGCGTCCAATTTGTCGGACCTCATTGTCGATTCGAGGCTTGACATCGAATTCTTTGCCCATCACACCATTCAGACGACCTACACCTCGAGCCCCACTACGGGTCAGCGGCGCAGTACAGTCTATGAAAAATGGCAGAGGACAAAAGAACTCGGCAGAGGGTCGTTTGGGGTTGTCTGGTTGGAGAAATGTGCTGATGGGCCCAGTAAAGGCAAGCTTCGAGCTGTGAAGGAGCTTACGAAAGGCGCTACAAGTGTGGTTCCGGACTACTATAAGGAACTTGAAGCAATAGCTAAATTCTCGCCAGATAGAGTAAGCTCTACTCAATATCCTGCACAGTTTGATAGTTTTTAATTATGATAGTCCTGAATGGTGGGTCAAAATTGCGGATTTTGGCATCAGTAAACGAATCGACAACCTATCTCCGAACAGTTATTGGCACGGAGGCTTACCTAGCGCCAGAAGTGAGAGGACTCTATCCAGTAGACTCTGATGAGGGAGATGAAGACAAATTTACCTTTGCCGTAGATATTTGGGCTATAGGCGCTATATCATTCCGAATGATCACCGGCCAGATAGCATTTTCATCACCAGGGCGACTCTTGTACAACTACGTCGTGCGTGGGTCACCTTTTCCTATCAACGATTCAATGAGTGCAGCGTATGTCAAATTTGTTGAGGAGACAATGGCTGCATCTCCACGTCTACGACCAACTCCACAGCAAGCTTTGAGTTTTCCCTGGATTCAGATGCAAGAAGTTCCTACCCCAAACTCAAGTTTTAAGCCTGCTACAAGGTACCTCACCTTTTCAAGTCGACTGTATCACAAGCTGATAAGAAAAGTCATAATCTGGATTCCATGCAAACAATTGTGCCTCTGGCTTCAGCACAATGGAACACTTTGAATGAAGATGATACTCCTAGCTTACGGCTACAAAATCTCGATTTATCGGATATTGAAGAAAATAAATTATCTCTTCAGAGTATGGCCGGAAAGAAGCTAAATCCATTCCGAATTCAACAGACAATTCAGGTAGGCGAGAGCCCTCCACCTCGTGGCACAGCAATCGCCCTCTCAGGAGATGGACGCTTGCTTGTAAGTAATGGAGATGGCAAACACCTCGTAGTCTGGAAGGCAGACAGGCATGGCCAATTCCAGCAAATCCAAGAGCTCGATAGCGGCATATATGACATCTTCGTCCTCACCTTTTCATCCCAAGGCTGCCGGCTCGCGTGTGGTGGAGATGGAAATTTTCTCACGATTTGGGAACCAGACAAGTGGGGCAAGTTACAGCGTGTCCAAAAACTCGAAGGCTACATTAATGGGACATGCTTCCTCGAATTCTCGCCCGATGGACGTCAACTCGCAACCGGAAATTCCGAGGGTGAAGTTCTAATCTGGGGTGTGAGTAAGGATGGTCTGCTATCCATTTCCCAGAGTCTCAAGGGGGCCGACCACGAACCTAGACAGTTCGCATTTTCACCCGATGGACGCTGGCTCGCATGTGAAGATAGTATTGCGAAGGTAACTGCGATCTGGGAGATGAACGAGTATGGCCAATTTCATCAAATCCAGAAACTTGAGAGCTACAATGCCTATGCTAGGTTACTCGCTTTTTCGCCAGATGGGCGCTGGTTTATAGCTAGTTCCAAGGATGCAGCTCAGGAAATCTGGAGAAGAGACACTCAAAACAAACTACAGAGAGTGCTACAGCAAAAACAATACCCAGACACATTCTATGATGTCAAATTCTCACTCAGTAGCCTTTGGCTCATCTCCAACGACTACCACAAGGGACTCGATGTTTGGGAGATTACCGAGCATGGTCAATTATTTAAGGTACAGGAGCTGCGGGAGGAAGAGGTATCATACGTCTCTGAAGATGAAATTGATTCTTCTGCGACCGCTATCTCATCTAGTGGCCACCTTGCATATTTTCGAGGCGGCAGAATAAGAATCTATAGAGCAGACAAGTGATATAATATCATTCATCCTGCACTATGCTGGTATGGCCGAAAAGTCTCGACCGCCTACCACCACTTAAAATTAGAGACTATAGACCACAGGAAAAGTATCCATCAATTAAATACTCCATCGAAAATTCTTTCTGCACAGCAAATCAGCCACCTTCGAAAGCTCTGACTAACTTGGATTGGTATGCTGTCGGCTCTGTTATCTTGAAGACTGCTATTGAACTGATTGTTACCGAGACTCAGACGAGCAAGGTTAAGTTTAGGAAAGTGAAAAGAGAAGGAGAATTTTGCGGCATGCGAAGAGCCAGATTTCAGCTCGTAGCCCTCCAATTTTGCCATCTATTAAATAAAGTTTTGTTTTCGTATCGCTGCTCTCTGACATAGTAAAGACCTGTATGATGAACTCACTCGGGTACGCTAGTTGAGATATGGTTGTTTGGCTTCGCAGGATAGAGAGGAGCATGTACGAAAGTCAAGCCAAATCTTATATCCTTCGCTAGGAGGCAAATTGGTTCGTCACTCTCAATTACAGCTGCTACTTTTGTCACCCTATTTAACCATGAACATTTAAAATGTACACCGACAGTCGATATCTAATGAATATAACACGGGCAATATCGCGGTATTTTTGAAAGAAATTGCTTTCTGATCTTTGAACTATTGTTCAAGAATGTCAAATAATTCTCACGTTTATTTATTTCTGTGATGGGTAAAGTCAGTGCTTGAACTGTTAAATAAGATTCCTGATACTCTGGTTCTCAAAGAGAAATAAGCACCATATGTATTTCTGGTTCGGGATTGAGGTTGAGCGAGAAATCAAAGTCTTCGAAATTTTGCAAGTGGTCTATATATTATTTCAAGCTCCACTTGGAATTCGATTAATCAATACAAGGAACTGAACCGAGAAGAGGGGAGGGATCTTTTTTTAATAAGTAAAAATTGGTTGTGATGCCCTCGGAATTGAACGACTTGGTTGGTTGATAAGAGCGGATCACCTGTTGGAATTTTTAAGAGTAGTGCCAATGTGTTACTTTTCTTCTTGAAGTGACAAATGATAGATGGTCACTGAACAAATTTGATGTTATAGTGCTTTTGAAGAGAGCTGGATGTGTTTTATAATTCTAAGATGATAGGAAATGGCAAGCAGTAGTCAAATCGTTATCATAATACATTTATTTATATAATATATCCCGTGGTATCATCCAACTCATCTATCACTTCATAATTTCATCATAACCTACAAAAGATACACAAGATAACACGGCGACGCTAAAATGAGAAGATACAGCAGATTTCCATGACCACTCACCCTACTTCCGGGGCTGGCCTTCGTTGCACTTGCTGCACTACCTGTCGCCGTGGCTGTAAAGTTCTTTCTGGTCCCCTGCGCGCTGTAAACAGGTATGTTCGGATCACTCGTCCCATTCCCACCATCATAAAGCTTCCCACTACCATCATAGGGAGTCTGGTCACCAGCAGCGCTTTTCCACTCTTCTAGTACGCTGGCGTCAACTCCTTGTCCTCCTGCACCGATTAGTTGCAGGTTAGGGGCTGGAATAGGGAGATATTGAGCGGGATGGCTATTCAGAAATCCACCGTAAGAGAGGGAGTTGTTGACAATTGATAGATCAGCCGCGGGATTGTTGGCGTAGTTTGTTTGTGAAGCGACCAAGGAGAATACGTTGGCACCTACATCGTAGCGGCCGAGGTTAGGGAGGTCCCAGTTATTTTCTAGGGTGGATAGAATCGAGTAGTGTGTGTAGAGTGTAGAATCTGTTGTTCCTTGGAGGCTTTTGGGGATTGCGCCGCCGAGGAGGAGGGACACGATTCGGTTTGGGATGGCATAGGTTTCAGATTCATCGTAGGTGAGGAGGATGAGTGTTCGTTCCATAAATTGGGGATTGGAGAGGAGGGGAGCAAGGAAAGAGGTTGTCCAATTTGTAGCATAGGCTAGAGTGGTATTGTGTCCGTCGTTGAGCATGTTCGGGGAGAGGTGCATGTATTGTGGGAGGGAGTTGGCTTTTACATCATTCGCGAAATCGTCGAAGCTTTGGAGTTTGGCTAGTCGCGAGCCATTGAGGTTTACGCTGTCGAAAGAGACGAAGGGACTTGAAGTTATCAGCACGGGTCTTAACCATGGTCCAGACAATGAACTTACTTGTGCTTCCTAACATAATCCCACCCGCTTCCATCAAATGCTGTGCTCCCTTGACCCATATAACCAGGGCCCGGCAGGCCCTCAAAATACCCTCTCCAGTCGATGTTCTTAGTATCCAGCAGATCCACCAAGGTGCTCACATTCTGCGGTATCCGTACGAAGCCATCATGATTCAGACCAAAGTAGTCCCCTCCAACAGACGCGATGTAATTGGGCTGACTTGGATGCGTGAGCCCATAGTATTCGGTTAGAAGGATGCCTTGTTTCGTCAAGTGAAGAATATCTGAATCTGCGTCTACTTTGGTGAAATCCTATCTTGATCAACAGACTGCATGGACCGGAGCACAAGAGGTGTACCTGGTTCTCAAGCCATATGGTTATGAATCTATCGAATGCCTTACCTGGAACATAAGCTGCTGCTGCTAAGGTCACGCCAGCGAGATAGAACAGACAGCGCATGCTGAAATAATATAGATGTAGGAGGAAATACGGTGATATTAGAGAGATAGCATCTTTAGAGTTGTTATCAGCCTCCTCTGGAGACAAAACATGTTTCAAGCCTTGTCCGAATGGTGACATTACAGGGGTGGATATTCTCAGCCGCGTCACGCGACTTGATTACCTAAGTTCCATGGTCCTCCTGGAGCCTGGTATTGCTTTTAAGTCCATCCTCATGCGAGATTCACACTTCTGGGGCATTCGCTTGGTAAGACTGCGACACACGAGTGTATGTTGAACCGCCACCGAGTTTCTTCCAATTGATGCGTTTGATTCCCTGAACTCCGGCAGGGTGAAATGTGATGGGGGGCCTCCTGTCTGAGCCACCAACATCGGCAAGGCTGAAATCAGGGTGCCTCCACAGCTTCAAATTGAGGATAAAGGTCTACATATGAGGTTTCTTTCTTATCTTCTTGTTCCCAGACGTTTCATCGGAGAGCCCTTGACTTTTAGTTCTGGGATTTCAAGATGTTTATAGTTATTGCAAGTGCTTGTTTGGCTATAGGTTCATGCGCACTTGAAGCTACAGCAAGTCAATTGGTTGACGATGATGATCATTTTCTGTTGACCGAAATTGAAAATGTATGTGGCCTAAATGAATCGTAAGTCTTCTGCATCTATATCTGTTTTCGAGGCTGGACATCACCTCTAAAAGTTCATAGCCATCCGCCAATCATTATATCAAACCCTGCTTTACTCCTGGCATGCGAACCGGGATCTCGTTGTCGAATATCTCAAGCGCGCTCAGAAATTGGAAACAGTGTTTCTTCTGACCCTTTCGAATCACTTCGAAGCAGGCTCAAAGATTCTTCGATTTGTAAGTCTCTCAAGCTTGATGGAGAGCAAGGTGATTCAAACCATTTGACCTGGGCAGATCCGTCATTGGAAAACTCGAAACTATTTGATCTTGAGACAGATGATCGAAATTCTAGTGTCATATTTCCATGGAACATTCAAGAAAAAACACCAGCAGAATGGGCGAGTATTCGATTAGGAAAACGGCCGTGGAAACCGGATGGTGACGATGATTCCTATCCCAATGGCGAGGGGAACTTGAATAGGTATGATTTGTTGATTGATCATGAAGGATATATCGAAACTCATCGAGCTGTCTTGGATTCTACATGCGCGACCGAGACTGGGGAGCGAAGTGACGCAATCCAGACTCCCCGTCAGTCAAGTGGGCATACTCTGCCCATCGATGAGCAATTATTGGCACATGCGGGACGCCAGTCACCGGAAATGTTTTCGAAAAGGCGTCGATGGAGATCAGAACAGTCAAATGACGAGTGGGTTTATACTAGACCCTCTATAGGGAGTGCATTTGCTGCTGGAGCATTGGCTTTCACTTCGGACCTGGATCACAGAAGGAAACGCAGAAAGTATATGGCTGGTAGCTCTATATCGAGTGACGTGGATACAAAATTTCCAGCGAGTCTTCCTGCATCTCAAGAACAACTAGTTGCTGAAGTCAAAGGTATATATGTGGGGCTGGCCATGGTGGAAGCCAAATGTATTGAAATTTATATGAAGAAATCAACCCTAGCAAGCACAGCATTCCCAGGGGATCCAGAGCTCCTGGGAAATATGTATTTCACTTCTCCTGAAAATGGAATGGATGGCGCCGATTCAAACCCTACTAGTGTCATAGAACCAGTCAATAGCACGGAATACAGAGTGTCTCAATCAGAAGAAGACCTCACTTGGATTCACGAATCATTTGTAGAAGACGGCGACGACTGGCTATCCGAATTTATAGGCCTCGAAATCAATCCTCCAGCCTCCTCGCCAACGTCAGAGCCTGGAATCCAGAAATTCTTACCACCTCCCACCACTCCTAAAGCCTGGACATGCGCACAATGCACAAAATCTTATGCCAAGAGGCACCTCTTGAAGTGAGCTTCTGTCTCCCTCTCCAAAGTCTAGAAAGTTAACTAACGAAACAAAATTCCAGCAAACATCTCAATTACCACGCCAAACCAATACGCTGCTTCGTACCAAGCTGCGAGTATGCTCGTGCTCGTGATCTCGGTCGGCACCTAAAAAAGAATAAGCACCGAAACTTATTTGAGGGGGAAGTGCATTTTTGCGGCCATTTAGAATACCTACAACGTGGGGTGATGTTCACAAGAAGGGACAACTTGCAGAGGCATTGGAAGAATGTCCACAGTGAAGAGGGAGAGTTTGGAGATGTTGAAGAGCAGATATCTGCAGGCTTTCAGTGATTTGCTGAGAAGGATATGGTTATCATATGAAAACTTGCTGTGAATTCACTCATTTTTCGGATAATGACCATTCGAGTATCGAAAATTTAGCAGGAGTATATTTGGTTGTCGAACGCCAGAAGCTTCATCTATAACTTGATCACTGATATCAATCCATCTTTCGTACTTTATATCTCTCTCTGAGTAGTTCATTGATACGCTACGATACAGGGCTATGGATGCGAAGATACACGCGAAGACGCTTTCAGGGTATAATGCTACATCAAACAAATCCAAGTCTACTCCTAAACCCTTCAAATTCATCGGGGTCTACAATCTCCACCTCTCCATTCTTTACACCTTTCGTTTCCCACTCGGGGAGTCTTAGCTGCACTCTCGCTGCTACATTTCCTTTCGCCTTGACCGTGGTACGATTAACATCCCGCTCCTCGAGGACTCTCACTTTTTTAACAACCGAAGCCTTCCAACTACTCCAGGATGCATAATCTTCTCGCTGCTTCGCGACGTGGTACTGGGGTGTTGACTTGGCGGGTTTCCATGCCAGTCTATTTCTCGGCATTGTGCTGAGGTCATATACTTTGGCGTTGCTTGTAAGATTAAGGAGCTCGTTGAGGACATCTTGCCCTTCTGTAAGAATAAGGTTCTTTCGTTGTTCTTCTTTGGTCTTGGGTTTGATCAACGGACCATCTAACCAATCAAGATTGCGAGGTTCAGTGAGGCGTGCACGTCTATTATCTTCGCGAAGATAGCGAACAGCAGCTTGAAGACTAGTAATCTCAGTCTTAAGAGCTTCCATTTCTCGAGCTGTGGCAACAGCTCGTTCCTGTCCGGCTTTAGAGCCAGGCGCAGCAACACCAAGAGCTCTGGCATCTTCAGCAGTCTTCCTCCACTTGTCTCGGTCAGCTTCAAGAGCGGTGAACTCTTTGTTCTGAGACTCGAGTGATTCGGCTAATTCGGCCTCCCGCTTCTTTGCCTCATCAACTCTCTTCTCAAGTTCGTTGATACGCTCATTCTTTTTTGCCGCATCTCTCATGCGACTTTCTAGCAACTCTATCTTCACAGATGCTTCTTCCAGGGTTTGGTCTTTCATAGCAATGAGTCTGGCACGTTCGTGATTGTCATCTTTCAAACGACGCATTTCCTCTTCCGCATCGATCGGAACCATCTTGGACAATTTAAGTTCTTGAGAGCGAATAATCCATGGGGCCTGTGCTCGTTCAAATTCTTGAGTCATCTCAAGATCAGATGCAAGAGCAGCAAGGTCCATCAAAGAGGTTGTTAAGGTGCGAAGTTTGTTAGCATAAGTCGAAAAAAGATCAGATTCCGCTGAAGCAAATAAATTCGAGGTTGTGCGATGCACAGAAGTTTGGACCTCCGAATAGGTGCAAGGTTCAGCTTTGCCCTCTTCGTGGAGAAGAGCGAAGAGATCATTCCCGATTTGGCGTGAGAAATTTGCGAGTTCTTCGGTAGCTGCCTCGCATTGCTCGAATGATTGCACGGTGTCAGGAGTGAGCGATAGAGACCTAGTCTTGAGATCTTCAAGAGCTCTGACCGCTTTACCAATGATGACCTTGGCACTTCGGGTTTGACTGATGACTGCATCTGTTTTGCGATTGAAATGTTGAGCAAGCTCGTCGTCTTCACCATCACTTGGAATCGTTGCCTGGACCATAGTTCGGGCGGTTGACATCGCAGCTGCAGCATTTTCGAGATGGCTCTGCATAACAAGAGTTTGCATATGAACTTCATTGGCATAACTCTCAAGACCACTTGAGATGTGAACTTCAGCCAGATGGGTCATGAGAGCAATAGTTCGCTGAAGCTCGCTAGCACACTGCTTCTCCTTAAGCTCATCTCGACGCAAGCCATCTATCCAGCCATTCAGGGCTCTCTCAACGGGTTCCAGCTCATACAAAGCACCTTCATATTTGGCAAATTCTCCAACAGAACAGTGACTGATGGCATTGACGAACCGGTCACACATTGCAGAGACCCAAGAAAGCTTATCAAGAACATCACAAGCGGCGAATAGGTCATCCTCGTGTCCGGCATTGTGTGATCCATTCAGTCGCTCCTTCACAAAACCATGAAGTAGATTGGCCTTGAAACCAACACGCTTAAATCGCAGAAGTGCGAGGACCGAGTCCCTATCAGCGCTGAAAGCTTCTGGCAAGAAGAGTTGCACAATAGCAAGGTGTTCTACCGCTTCCTGCGCATCGAGGCGTCGCATCTCTAAATCGATGGTCTTGATTTGCGTCTTTGCTGCTGAAACTTGAAGTTTCATATTCAAGTCCTGCATTGCTCGTGATCGACTGCTCAGTTGTTCAGACTCTGTTTCGGTCATTGCATGCGACGCTTTCATATCTTCCAAATCGCTTTGCAGATTCGTAACCAGCTCCCTGAATCTAGATAAAGTGTACTCATTATCCATAATGGTTTGCTCCTGTTGAGTAGCTCGTTTTGCTTGTTCTGCTATGACGCTATTGGCAAAGTCGATGTCTTCTTGTAGTTCCTTTTCGGTCTCGACATGGTTGATTTCCAACTCATCGCTAACTTCTTTCAGAGTTTCGAGACTCTCGATGACAGCCTTGAGCTCTTCCATTTCTTCCTCCATAGCCATATTCTTGTCGGCGAGCTCCTGAATTGTCTCTTCGGATCCCAAAGCGTTATCAAGTTGTTGTTTCAAGTCTTCAATTGCCGCCTCCGATTGAGCCAACTTCTCCTTAGCAGTACTATAATGTTCTTTTACCGAGTCAAATTCTCGAACGTCTTCCTCCAAGCTCTTTATCTCATCCCGATATTCTGCCTCGGTTTGCTGTGTCATATCTCGTAAACGAATGAGGGCTGCCCGTAATCTTTCATTATTGCGTTCCATCTGGAGCCAACCCTGGCTACTTTTTTCTTCTGGACTCATCTCGCTACTCAACTCGGCATTCTCTTCCCTAAGTACTTCCACTTCGAGTTCAAGCTCTTCAGTCTTGTACTTGAGTGCTTCCAACTCCGCCTTCACTGATTCAGCTGTTTCCTCTGCCATTTCTCTATCTAGAGTGGCCATTTCCAGTTGCATATCATGTTCAGCTTGGATATTTTCAATTTCCTCGAACTTAGTCTCTGCTTCCTTCAGTTGTTTCCGAAGGTCGGTGATCTCTTGTTGCTGAGGCTGGTATTTTAATTGCAACTTCTGAATAATACCCTCGAACTTATCTCTTTCGGCTTGTGCTTTCTCAAAAACCTTCATCTTGTCGCGATTCTCGATGGCTTTCTTTTCCATGACTCGGATTTTCGTCTTCAAGTCCTCTATCTCCCTTGTGGCTGCTGTGCTCATTCCTGCGCTCCTTTGTGCAACTGGCGAGGCAGTGCTTCTGGTGGAAGCTGGTGAGATTCGGTTTTTATCGGAGGCTAATGTGCGTGCTAATACTGGGCTTTGGGCCTTGGGTGATAATATAGTTGAGGGGTTGCCATTAATGGGCGAGGCGTCCCGCCCCTCGTCTCCAGAATGCCCGCTTCCCTCACTTGCATGACTGCTGCTGAGTTGACTACCGATAGAACCTACCCGTGCACCGGCTCGAAGGCCTGGTTTTGGTGCTAGTGAGGTTCGATTGTTTGTTGTCCTACCCACGGGGGCTTTCCCAGTTGTCCCAATACTACCTGTTGAAGTGTGTTTTGATGTGACTGTAGTTGGCTTTGGCGGAGGGGCCATTGATGTACGACTCCCACCTATGCTAGGTCGTGGTTTCGACAGTGTTACCGAAGGGTTTCTCGCATTCGAAGGTGTGCCGGTTCGAGGGGTAGAAGCATTCGATGTCGTTGAAGACAGCTGTTTCGTTGGGGACTTTGTAGGAGACTAATAGATAGTTAGATTAAAACATGAAAGCACAACCTATGACACATACTCGAAGTATATTCGATGTCCGAGAACCTCTCCCTGCAGGTGTTGGACTTGCAGAATTCACATTTTGTCGCTTTCCTGCTGCAGAGTCTGGTGCAGTACTCAATCTTCGTCCAAGAGGACCGCCAACACTACTGGGCCTTGCGGGCTTCTTGACGGTTGTTCCATTTGTTGGTTTTGGAGCCGGTTGCGCAATGATTGTAAGACCCGTGGGTCTGAGAAACATTCCCTTTCCCATCTCACAGTCGAAGTACCTCTCACCCTGAACGCTCCCATCATTCTTTCCATCATGAGAATTTAGCTCAACTCCAATCCAGGAACCTGGAGCGAATCGTGCCTCTCCGACATATCGAATTATGCCTTCGACGTCGGTCTCATTGATCCGAACTTTCTGGCCGATCGAAAACTCGGACATCTTTGCAGTATCATCGAAATGGATTTCGCATTAGGTTTAATGATATCCTGGCTCGTGCAGGAGTGCAGATGCTGTTCAGGAATTATGATGTTGTCGTCGCGTTGTTTGGAAAGGAGAACGCGACGCTGACTAAATAATTTGTCAACTTGCAGGAGATCAAAGGCTCAACTTCTCACTTCAATATTTTTTGATTATTTGAAAGCACCCTAATTTTAGGGCTTATGATTATGTCACTCTAGATTCCATGGTTTATGCATTCAATGGAATTAAAACTGGCCATATATTTCATTGACAGCTTTTACCAGTGGCATTCACGATCGGCTTCGAATTTTTTGGTGGTTGGGACTTCGAATAAAAAAATAAAAATAAAAAGTCCCCTTTCAGACTGCGGCTCAATTAATCCGCATATGGATTCAATGAACTTGCCTAGTGATGATGAGGATGTCCTTGATTATTCCATTTCAACTCGATTCGATGCGTTTATTGGCCTGCACTCTTTGCGGAATACAGATGGCTAACAGAATGTAGCTTCAAGTTATGACAGTCGAGAAGTTACTCAATAAATGAACTTCATAGATTTTTACTTGTTAAAAATTGCATTCCGATCAGATGTTAACGATGTGGCAGGATATTGGATTTGGTCTTTTTGATAAAGTTCTGATGATCACGCCAAAAATAAATTGGAACCTTTGAATGTACTTATCCAAGGAATTCTTCAATTCTCCAACTCTATTGAAAAAAGTCAACGGATTTCACATAGATGTAAGGTGGAAGCAACTTTAAGCTGTAGAAATACGGAAATGGTAAATTATAACTGCCCTCTCAAGTGGCTGTACTGGTTAGGGGCTTATCTACTTCGACACGTAGTCACAGAACACAACAGTGTTAAAAAGAACAAGAACATATAGAGTTCGTCCAAAGTCTCTCAGGCTTCGAACTGATTTTCGAGAAGTGGAAAACTTATTTCTCTTAGCTGGTGGTTGGAGCAGCTCAAGGTGGCTCCATCCATGGAGACAGAAGCAAATTGAACGAGAAAGAGACTGGAGATAGAACTACTATCAATAGTATGCGTAAGAATTTCATCTGTGAGAATTTATGCTTGGGTAGGTTGTGATGTTGGAATGGGTTGATGTCCATTTAGGATGCTGTGCGGCTCCTCGTTGTGGTCAGAGCTCTTCAGCCACTTGTTGACGCTGATTCAGCACGTGGTGAGCCTAATCCCGACCTGGATGTCCATGTAGATAGGATATCGCGTCCACGAAATGATGGAATTTGAAGTGAAGCAAGGAAGCTTAACAGCAAGTCAATTTATCACGGTGCATCTCCCTTGAACATTACATCTGTTTTCACGACAGGCATCACTTGCTCCTGCCAAATTCGTGGAATTCCACTTTTGGAGCTCTGAGGGAGCTTCCGGGAATATAAAATGGATGGAAACTCCTCGATTTCAACCGCCAGTCTGCGGCGTATATTGGACGTCTAGACTGATCCCAGTCCTTGCAATTTTCCTCCTCTATCGCGTCGTTGACGAATACTATTTCAGCATGCAAACCAGTTCGAGAGCGACTTGGATGGCAGCCGTTGCAGCTTCTTTTGCTAGACCTAGCAGAGCTGCTTCAATTGATCTCGGCTGGCATGCGCCGAACTCCACTGCCATCAACAACTTGACACAAGTCATTGGGGGCTCTGGCGTTTACGGGTTTATATACAACAGCTCGACGACGCCACCAGATGAGTATGGCATCTATAACTGGTGTAATATGCCCCATGTTCGAGCAACGGAGTATAAGAAGGCATCCTCGGAATTCAAGCTGCAGTATGTGGAAGTGGTAAGAAATTGTCAACCCTTGATTGGGCTTCTGCTAACCAAAGCAGATTCATAGACATCACAAACGAACTGTCTATGCCTCGAATGCTTTTCCTGTTGAATCATATCCCTGGAACTGTGATGATGAAGGCCTTTTCTATTATGGACAACCGAAAACTGGAAATAGGTCAGCACATGCATACTGGACCCAGTTCCAATCTCCGCAGAATCCATTCATACCTACTGGATTCTTGGGGAGCTGTCAGTTTCCGCAGATCACTGCTGATGGACTGGATGATTCATGGCAGCATGGGAAAGATATATATGGTGTATATCATGATCTCTTAGGATTCCTGCCAAACAATATCGAGGACAAGGTTACTTTTCGAGTCACCCAGAATGTGATTACAAGTGAAGTTGCTGGAATGGTTATTAATGGGATGTTTGCTACGGAGTCAAACTTTCCTCTCTTGATTGAAGCTAATGGTTACGATTCTCTTGAACCAACATATACTTGCACAACTTCCAGTAACCTTTTCAACGCGATCAAATCTGGTGCTAATTGGACCAATCATCTTACGGCTGCCAGCTCCTTATATTCAACTCTTGACAATATTTCCGGGGTTTCGCCAACAGATTCCGGCTTTCATGCAAGTTTCGATCATTATTATGACAATCTGTCTGCACGTCAATGCCATGGAAAGTCATTACCATGTAAGCTGGTCAATGGGCTAAATTCTACCACATGTGTGACACAGGCACTTGCTGATGAAGTATATCGATTTGGACATTATGAATACTCATACATATATCGTGATGACCCAAGAAGTCTGGCAGCTAGTGGTACGAGTTACGGTGTCTGGATTGGAGAGTTGACGTCTCACATCCGTGATTTCGTTGCTGGAAATAGCAACGTCATCTACAGACACAATGTTGCTCACGACGGTTCCATTTCGAGATTGCTCTCCGTTTTGCAACTTGATCAAATGGTGTGGCCGGGCATGGGATCTGAGGTTGTCTTTGAGCTGTACAAAAAGAAACATGCCTCCACTTCAACTATGAAATCTTCAGCCACATCTCCCTTGGGGTCTTTGATAACGAGCACCAGTGGTTATTTTATACGTGTTCTTTGGAAAGGCCAAACTCTGCAAAGTTCGAATCCAAGCCTGGGCTTAATGGACATGGTTCCTCTCGAGACTATCCTAGCTTACTTTGATGGCCTGGTTGGTACAGGAGCGAGTCTTGTTCTGGGAAAGTGCAATGGCTCAGTCCCATTGTGAAGTCATTCCTTCTGATTTCAAGTTGACCGATTTCGGATAGTAGTAATCATTAGAATATTCTAGCCCTATAGGTATCAAAGCCTTTGATCTTCTGATCCAACATAAATGTACTACGGTTGGTGGAAATCCTGGGGTATAACCGGAATCCTACCCTCTATTGCGGGGCCTGTCTAGCGACGTTGCACCGAACTCCTCTCTGTTCTGCTCACCCTCGCCTCAAGTCGCTCAAATATACCTACCTTCAAGAACTGGATAAAACTAGACACCTGTTTATAGACTCTCCTCCCATTACAAACGTTTATGTCAGACGGGCTACAGGCTTCTGGAGACGATGGGCTACTGGTTCGGCCACTACCGGATTGGGTTGGCTAAGCCGCTCATGCATTCTGCGCAACCTATAAAGGAGCCGCTCCCACGTTATTGCTTTGATGGTTGCGATGGTTTGGGAAGCTTCAAACGATCCCCCTTTGACCTCGTCTACCTATGTAGGTATTATCCAATCCCGTGATCACGTGCCAGAAACCTCACTCTTATTTTTAGGCTGCTACAACCTTTCCATGGCCCAATTTCTGAACACCTTCTGTAATGCTTTGGCTTCTTATGTTTGGAGTGATGAAACTTCCCTATGACGCATAGAAATACGTGTCAGGTTTGATTTGCTTAATATGCTCTCTGCTCTCCCTGTTGCAGATGTTTGCTGATAGGCATAGACTCACAGCTGCGCTCCGTAACTCTCTTTCCCGAGGAGTGTCCTGCCACCCCACGTTTCGATATAACCCGTGCTAAATGTCAACCTGGCTCTCTAGATTCTAGGCTGCTACTACGAGTTTGGGTATGCTAGTCCTTTGGTGACTGACGCCTTCGTCGGTTTGAGCACCTGCTATGGGCTGAATTAAGCTCCGGAGTGTTGAGGTCCGTGGTACTGTCGATAGTCGTCTCTCGGAATTACAGGGAAATGCTTCCTCAAGCGATAGCGTACTTCTTGGCTGGGAAAATTCCAGATTTGGAGGTATCCCTATTCAGACCTCGCACACTTGGACAGAACAAAAGATAAAAGTACGCGACGAATCTCGCTGCGGACTCTAACTGGGCACTTCCTCGATGAAGAAGTATTGTACCATCATTGTTCCTTTTTTGAGAGGCTTCTCACTCTGAAATCCTTGAAGGATTCGGGCTAACATCGGTACCATGATGGGACGGCCCTGTGATCCGGCACAACCCTATGAACTTACACCGTTGTACCCATCTGGGATTTGATCTCAACAACGTCATATTTCTTAATCGCAAAGAGTCAATAGCCTCTATGAGAACAATCGAGCCAACTCTGAGCCGTTTCAGGAATTGAGAATGAGGAAGCAGGGTGGATCGGATACGGGACTTAAAGAGATTTCGAATGATTTTGCAACTTAGGATGAAAGGTTACCGCGCTAGTAAAGGATTTACACACTTCTCGATCTCCTCGAACGCTGTATCCCAAATGAAAATGGGAGCACCATGTGACAGTTTCCACTTCGCAAGGCATTGCGGATCATTAGGCCACTTGTTTTGCCCAACATTGTGGAGCAGTAACATCTACACCAAGTCCGTGGGTTTTACAACGTCGGACTCCGACGAATCCTCCAATTAGATGAGTTCGAATTCATACCTCTGGAAACAGGATGAAACCATGCCGGATACGGGAGAGTTAAAGCAAAGGCGTAGCTCCACCCGCTGCTTACATCATTTGTAGCGCAAACATGTGGCCAAACATGTGGTCGTTGTAAAGACACGGCATTCAGAATACATGAGCCGAAGAAAACAAGAACCGAACAATTTGCCTGCCGCCTCCTTCTGACACTCCCGTTGGTGGCGTGTCTGGATGTCCCACAGACATTCAGAATCTCATCCCATTCAAGAACATGTGGGGCTTCGTTTATTAAGATGGTTTACCACCCTGTCAGTCGGCTGTGCTGCCTGTAGGCTTTGATACCGGCAAACTTTAAGTTACCGTTCCCCAAGTTGTAACTTGAGTAGCTGGGACGTCATAATATCTCGGTACTTGCGATACGAAACAGCAAAGTAGGACGAGGTTTTCATGAAAAACTTGTCATTTATCAGTTTAGAGATGAAAGATCTCCAAAAATTTGTACGCTTCTCTCTCACATTTGCTCAGCCCCCACAGGCGATGATCTTCTTACCCTGGTATCAACAAAACGAGCCTCTAGATCCCGTCGCCCGAATCTTAGCTTGGGCTTTGCTCAGGCTCTGGTGACGGCTAAAAAAAACTACTTTGCGGGCCCCCCAGGTGTCATCGCGTGGAGGTCCAGGGTCCGCTTAGATTCTGGGGTTAATATGGATAATCGGGTTTTTATGGGCATTTTCCACAACCGTTCAGGGCAAGTCACCTGGACTAAGCTGCAATATGACAGCACCGTAGCCTGTGGAGAGCGGCGCGAAAAAATATCGCTTCGAATATTTTTCTGACGACCTAATATGGGAAATACGGGCTCGGTGGTACTGACATTGCGGGTTTCAATTCCCTTGAGGCTTGAAGGCCCACCTTGCCTCCTCGAGAGTGGTGCCATTTGCGACTAGCCCGGCATATCCGTCAGGTATACTTTACATAGTTTATTTGATGATGGACGTTTATTCGCCCTTGGCACAGGCCAGTACCTCCATTTCTCATTTAGGGCTGGACCTCTCCACGACTTTCAGATGTGAGTACCTCATCCTGTCCAGACTATCAGCGCCTTCGAGATGTCTTCAACATGGTCTCACAGCGAAACCAGCACGGGAAGCGGCCACAGTCAGGACTTCGATAGCGCAGAGCAAGGCCTGTACGACCACACTCACAGCCTACCAATGGTACCTGCTCTGGTTCATGTGGACCAGAAAGAAAAGGGATTTATCACACATGTCGAGAACATTCAATCACCACTCTCACCAATTCATGAAGGCACCACGCCTTTCACTGACGCCCCAGTACTCTCACTCTCCTGGCCCACAGGGTGGAAGGCTCCCCCTGTCACCAAGAAAGCGGCGAAACCAAAACCAAAGATCAATCGATGGGTGCTCTTTCAACTATGGTTTAACACGTATCGAAAGTTCTTTGCCTTTGTCACCTTGCTGAATTTGACCGGAATAATCATGGCATCACTTGGTCGATTCCATTATGCTGACAACCATCTCGGTGCTTTGGTTCTTGGTAACCTACTCCTCGCAATTCTGATGCGAAACGAGTTGTTTCTCAGGTTCCTTTACATCATCGCGATCTATGGTCTCCGAGGTGTACGTCTCTACTCTATCATTCCGACGACTTAAGCTAAAGATTTCACTAGTGGGCTCCCGTAAGCCTCAAACTAGCAGTGACCTCAGTTCTACAACATGTCGGAGGTATTCATTCGGGATGCGCACTCTCTGGTGCTGGGTAATATAACCTTGCCACGCTGTATCAACCGAAACTAACAAGAAATCAGATGGCTAGTATTCAAGGTCGTTGACATCATCCAGCATCGTGCCATCCAGCACAAAGCTGTTATTGCCACTGGTATAGTCACAAACATTCTTGTGATCATCTCCGTCCTGAGTGCTTTCCCATGGGTTCGAAAGTCAGTCTTTGATTCTCTTGTTGGATGTTTGGTACTGACTCGATATCTAGCTACCACCATAATATATTTGAAAGGCACCATCGCTTTATTGGATGGTTAGGTCTAGCAGTATGTTCACGAAATCAGACTTCAGATTAGTACTAACAGAGACTAGGCTACCTGGAACTTCGTGATTTTGGGAAACACATATGATCTCAAAAACGGTGTGTGGAGAGTTGGCGCGAATTCTCTGCTTAGTGTACAAGAGTTCTGGTTTGTCACGTTCATGACAATATTGTATGTTTCCTCATGATCTATGGTAATTTTGCTTATGGTATATAGCGTCCTAATTCCTTGGGTTACTCTTCGACGTGTTCCTGTGGAAGTTGAAATTGTAAGCTATTTAGGTTTCCTGTCTGAATCTGACTCACACGCGGTTTTAGCCATCGCCCAGGGTTGCTGTTCTCCGTTTCAACCGTGGAATGCAGCAAGGTCTTCTAGGTAGAATCAGTCGCACTTCAGTCATGGAGTACCACGCCTTTGGAATTATCAGCGAGGGTCGGAAATCTCCTTATCATTATATGATTTGCGGTGTCCAAGGCGATTTTACCAAAGGTCTTGTTGAGGATCCACCAAAGTTTGTATGGACTAGAGAGCTGAAGTTTGGTATGCTTAATTTCTCATCCCCGAAATGAGTGCCACTGACAAAGCACAGCTGGTGTTGGTCATGCATCCGCGATGTTTAAAAGGGGAATTCGTATTTGTACTGGAACTGGTATCGGAGCTGCGTTATCCACTTGTATCCAGAGCCCAAATTGGTAAGTTAATCTCGATTACCTCATTCAAACCCTCTCTGATGTTCTTCTAGGTTCCTTATTTGGATAGGCTCAGATCAAGAGAAAGTCTTTGGACCAACGATATCAGGTCTGATACACAACCACATCGAGCCCGAGAGAATGATTCTCTGGGATTCCAAGAAACGAGGAGGACGACCAGACACTGTTCAGCTTCTCAAAGACACCTGGGCGAGCTTTGGCGCCGAAGTCATCTTCATCACTTCCAATATGCAAGGCAACGATGAAATGATGCAAGGATGCCGTGCCGGTATGTTGTTTTATTCTTCCTGGCATATGAAGTCACTAACTCACTACGCAGCTGGTTTACACGCATTTGGCACACTGTGGGATTTCTGACATTCGACTTTTCGGATAATACGTCGCGTCGCGTCAGGTCGCGTCGTATCACAGTGCATCGCCGCCTGGAGTTATTGTTTCGCAAAGATTTAAGGAGCGCAGCATGGAGTAGTAGAGTTTCGGTTTCCGATATAGCCTCGCAGCATGAGCATGTAGAACTTTGGTCTCTATTATAGTCTGTTATTGCTGCATGGTTCATGTAGATGTTTGGAGATCCTAGACCGCGTCGCCGGGCCGGGATATTTCAGTTAGAAAGATTTGTCTGATATTGATGAAATCTGATAATTGTCGGGAAATTACTCAATGCGGCTGTTTTTATTCCTTCTTTTAATTCTTCGTGCTTCGCCCCGTCAAATTTCCGCCCTTCTCTGGTCTCGAAGACTGGAAACATATTTGTCACCCCTCGCGAGTGCGATTCATTTGAGATCAAGTTTCGATCGCTGAATTTCTACAGGATCTCTATGTACTGTCAGCTTATTAATTCCAACTGGTTCCTTCAAGTGATTTTCTTCTCAACGAGTCTAAGGTAAGAACATCAACAAAACTTCACCGGGTGCGAGAGCCGTCACGTGCAGTACCCAGCACCATATTTCCTTGGGATGAGTCACGGATCGGAGAGATCTACCGGTATCTCGTCGAACCCATCCCGACAGATAGACTCGTGGACTTTCTCTTTTGTCTTTTCAGTGTTGGCTCGCTCTGGTTTTTATTTTCAAGTCACATGAAAGATGGCCGTTGGGGACGAAGTGCGGTAATCTTGAATAGGCTGAACTCATCTACCACCTTGTCGCCACTGCCGGACGGGAGCCGGACCGGGACCTGCTAGCGCAGGGAAGTTGTTCCGGACGTTTTTGCAGGTTTCTGACAGTCTTTGGCTTTCTTGGTCTGATATCAATAGTTTTTTTTTGGCTGTGGATTTCTCTTTCCAGGCTTTTCGACCGGTGCAATCGTCATACACAACGATTTCGTCACATTATCGAGGTTAATTAGTCTCCCTTATTCGGTCTCTAGTAGAAGAACATCACTCCATCTACCATCACCTCGCCAGCTTCCTTCCTTCCTTCATCATCCTTCACAAATCTATTGGCTAAGTTCATTTAGTTATTCTTCTTCTGAAGGAATTGGGTGGGCATGCTTCTTTCTTCTAAAGTATTTTACCCACGTGGTTCTTCAAATATTGCCTGTTTTGCTAGAGTGTAATGCATCCTACTATAGTCGGAGATGCTAAACGCGATACAATATTTCAGGCGGTGGGCTCCCTATCACGGCCACTGTAGGGTGTGATAAATTTCTATCACATCTACTCTTTTCTACGTTCTTATATAAACCTCTGTTCAAGTCACAAGTAACATTATATTGTACTTAGGTAGTATATAAAGAATTATGCTAGGTACTGTTGGGGAAGCAGTGCAAGTCACATGCAACTCTCGCTTAGCCTCCACATGAGGTGGTCACGGAGCAAGTTCATGGAGAAGACAGAATTGGGTACGTATTTTCGAACTCGTGCTGATATATTCACTTCACAAAAGCTAGCACACTGTACAGGATTTTCTAATAAAACCAGGCAAAACCATCCTTCAGGTGGGCAAAGGCTTTGTACAATTTCGCTTGAAAATCTCGGTTGTTGGTGGTATCAAAATTACTTCGATACAGAGACTAGAACAAAAGAGTGGTAGAAGCATGATTTGTCACATAACCAGCGGCATGGCACGGGAAGCTGCTCCGGACGGTTTGCAGGACATTAAAGACGTCATCTTTCTTCTCGGTCTGACATGACCGCTTTTTATTTTTTTTGGTTCCTGATGTTTTCTTCCTCTGTTTCTTTGAGGTTTACGACCAGCGTGTATTAATCCAATTACATTATCTAGTTTCATTTCCATCGTTGCATCTCCAGGAGAAGACTACGAGTCCATCACCACCCCATCAATTCTCTCTCATCACATATTGATAATCCTGCGCGCATCAGCCGGGGTCCACGCTTGCCGCGCAGGAGAAAAGGATCAACTTACATTCGGGCTCCATGGCATTCGGTTCCTCAGGTAGTGGCGATTCTGCCAGAGTGCAATGCTGGCCATCATGAAGGTCAAGATGCCGAAGATGAGGTTCATTATGGCGTCGGGCGTAAGCGAAGATTCGGAGGATGACGAGGGTGATGAGGTTGAGGTAGAGGCAATGTCGTGGAAGGCATCGGTTGTGTCTGTCTGTGATTGAGTCTGCTGTTCTGTTGTTGGAAGACGCGATCTTACTGTTTCCGAGAAACATGATGCGATGGTACATCTTGAGAGCGGAAGCGATGGCAGTGTCAGGCTCCAGCGTTATTTATGGAGGCAAAAATGCCAGTGAGAGTATGCATGAGTTGGATATACAGCCTCCTTATATCTGCCGTTGAACGAGGAAACTCCCAGTGGAGGCGTGTCAAAAGGAGAAACGAAGTTAAGTCGAGCCCCTTTGCTTGCATGCATGCATGCAGCGAAAGGCACCACATTTTCAGCATGATTCAGCTCGATAAAGCACGATAGGAGGAGATGATAGTTCTCAGCAAGATTCTGTCAGCCTTCATTCATGGTATACTTGTGCACTCGGTCAACTGCCGCGGCTTGCCTCGCTTCCCAATCGCGTTCTAGCGCTGGGGGAAACCAAGGTGTCTTCCCCGAGTGCCATAGCCTGCTTGAGTTCCGCTTGAGGATATCTTGCCTTGTTTGCCTCGCGTCTAGGATTGGTAAAGATGACCATCTTCACGTGTGTTTCAGAGGGCGTCTAGACCTCTTTTCGCTTCTCGGTAGTATTTTGGCGGCAGGTTCAGCTGCGCACAGGAGTATCGGCTCGCCCGGTAGCTAATCAACGTCCAGTCCCTGGATTTGGGGGTTTTTGCGCATTGTGTCATTGGGCGTGCTGCATTGGCTGCCTGCGGTGTGGCTGTGTGCCCAATGGGTGTGCGGCGATTCCACCGCACAAGAACCGGGGTCTGCGTAGCCTCACCCCCGCATCGCCCGCTCACTATGCAGGCTGCTTGCTTTTCTTCACTCCCATCTTCTTCTCTTAACAACTACCTTTCCGCATCGCACCATGGGCTCTCAGTCGCGTTTACTATATCATCAGGATATGACCAGCTTTCCACCCTCGCTATTGACCGTTCTCTGGTGGTGTGTGGAAACTCTCCGGAAGACATTGGCTCATAATCGTGTAAGGCTGCGATGCTGTCTGTTACGAGTAACCAAGGCGGGCGGCCGAGGAACGCCTGGACGCCGACCCGCGAGCGCAAGTTGGTGCGGCTCTATACCCTCACCAATCTCAGGAAGGATCAGATCCAGAGTGTGCTCGCAGCACCCAACTTTAACCCCAGGTATGTTGTTGACGCACCTGACAACCACTCTGCTGAATCCTGCCGTCCAAGCACGAGTGACATACAGAAGAAACTGCGATCCCTCTTTCCGAGCGACTACGCCAAGGATCACCGCCGTTTCCGCCCTTCCAATGGATCCAACATGGCCATCCGACTTCGACGAATCAGGCAGTGTGGCGGCGGCGGCGGTCGCATATCAAAGGCTCGGAAGATCTCTTTGGCGCGAAAAGCCTCGAATCAAAAATCAGCCGGCGTGTTCTTATCCTATCTCGATGCGGGAATCGATCTTCGGCTGGTCGACTGCCCCAAAAAGGCCTTCCGAGACTATTCGACCCTTGACGACAACCCATACCCACTCCCGGTTCCCATTTGTGACGACTCATTTCCAACCATACCAGAGCGGGTGATGTTGGACGGGTCAACCCTTCCAGGACCAGTAAGACCCCCGTGTGTTGAGTCGGAGCTGGAAGTGGCCTCACGCCCGATGGAAACGGTACTGGAAGACAGCAATGTTGACAGAAAGCGTGACTCAGCTCGAAGCTCAAACGCGTCCTCTCTGAGACTCAGCATTCGCAGTATTGCAAGAAGACTCGGCCGTCCCTATTCTCGAACCTCCTCCCTCGAGCAGATTGGGTCCGTACTTCGATCTTCTTGTAGTGGGTCCATCAGATCGAGCCTCCTGTCATTAAAAAGTCTTGGAAGTTTTCGCGATTCGATACACGATCCCGTTCCTGAGGACCTCACAGAGCTCTCCACGAAAAGCGGCAGCAAAAACCGGATCTCTCAACCATTGCTCAAGAAAGACGTTGTCGAGGAGATGGAGTCAATAGATGAGATGGATCTCAAGGCAAACGAAAAGTCTGTTTGGAATGAGTTGGTCGACGAGACGCAATTGGCTGGGCCACTTCTCTACAGGTATTCTGATATATGGCTGAGACCTCGATCTTGTTGCAACAAGCATTGGCATATCTTGCAGGAGCCAGATTTCTTATGCTCGGTTTGTGGATTCTCATCAACTTTGTTTCTCGCCTCCAGATGCCAGGAGATCGATCTCGCGCCTCCCGACAATTTTTCTGGCGAAGATTATTTTGGCAACACATCTGGCCACTACGCTGCAGCGGCAGCGGCAGCAGCTGGAATTGGAGACCGGGGAACCTACTACGTCCGTCACTTAACAGCAACTTTGGTTCGCCATATCAACTCGACCAATTGTTTCGGCCAGACAATCCTGCACGTCTTGAAAATCCCGCAATCGGCAGACCAAGCTTACCATCTTGTCAAAAATTTACTGGAACGGCTTTTGGCATTGAACTTTCCATTCTCAAAGCGTGATTACCATGGGCGAACATCGGTACAAGCGCTGATTGAGAACAATCAAGAACATCTGTCAGGAAAGACTCTCGAATTGATAATGGATCTAACTCTGCCGACCACGAATGCACGCGACATCTTTGGCCTCTCCCCTTTGCACGACGTCCTTCAAAAGATGACTGGAAACTTTTTCAAACTGGGAAGACTCCCACCACATCCGTTACTCAGCAAATCAGGAAGTATTTGGCCTGCAGACATTGTGAACGGCGCTGCTTCGGTGGTAGATAAGATTAGTTACGGCAGTGCTCTTATCAATTGGATTGACGGCAACGGCAACGCACCACTTGTCAGCATCCTAAAAGCCTGGCCAGTATCAGGGAGCGAAGAAGCGTTGCAAGAAGTCATCAAGAAGCTTGTGGAGAAAGGAGCGGAGGTACACATGCGAGATCGTGGAGGCGACACCGCTCTAGGCATTGCTACGTTACGTGGCTATCGAGCTTGTGTCACGTATCTTCTGCAGGCCGGGGCAAACATCCATGCCAAAACCTTTGCAGGCAGCGGTATATTGGTGAGAGCTTTTGTGGCCATGGACTCTGCCAAAAAAGACGGGAACATGCGGCTCTACGCGGCAATCTTGACATGCTTCACCCTCCTGGTTGACGAGGGCGCAAAGAGCGATCCTCTCGAACGGGACGAGTGGATCAAGAAAGATAGAGCCGTAAGGAGAGCGAAAAGTGACGAGACTAAGTTGAGGGTCTTCATCGACAAGGTGGATCAGGAGCTGAAGAAACCACCCAAGGGGAGTGGGTACAACTACTTCTTTTGAATTATGACTCTAGAACGAGATGATGACATGATGAAGTCTCGGTTTTAGATGGCGCATAAAATTTGCAAGGACTGGTTACGGTTTTCATTATGTAATACCAAGATGGAAAAGTTTGCATCGATAATGGAGTAGTCACTGTGCATTGGGCTAGAGGGGGAGAGATTCACGATAGATTATAATTTGTATTTTCCACGTATTAGCAAAAGTTTATTGCTTCGAGACACAGCTATTAATAGACAGTATCATGGCTAAGAACCTGATATTGGAGTATTCCTACCCTCTTGCTTCCTCTTTTGTAATCCAAGCGCAATCCTCTCCAGCTACTCATGAATAAGTCTGTGAATCTAAAATAAACCGAAATCCTATTGGTGAGTATTCGACGTCGCCAGCCCGTCATCCCTGTCAACCACCACAGCTGCTGCGCCGCATCATGCGCTCATCCCGTGCCTCGCACAACCACCAACGACAATGATAACACCACAACGACAACACCTCACAAGAAAGCACACTGCTATCCACCTCTCATCAGCCATGAAACCTCGCCCATCAACCTGCCCATCACCCTGACCATCCAGAAACCAGCTCTTGAATCTAGAACTCACCATGCAGTCCCTGACTTACCTGCTCAGCGTCACATGTTTCCTGAGCGGCATGGGCACAGGTACGCCTCTTGAGCAGAAACGACTGAGAGCAGCAGAGGGCGCGGTGGAGCTGCCCATCCCCGGCGGTGCGGCGTTTGAGTACTGCCCCGAGTCTGATCCGGAGCGTGACCTCTTCAGGATAGGTTTTTCTCTCTGATGTATATATAAGGTATCTCGGGTTCGAGGGCTGATGCGGCACAGAGAGGATTGTGTGGGATCCGGATCCACCGAGGATGTATGATATTCTCCTTCATTGTCTTTTCAAAGAGATCCATCTCATAAATGTAGTAATGCTGATTGCCCATGCAGTAATCCCGAGCAGCAACTCCTCGTCTTCGGCGTCTTCGCCCGCCGCATCCCGCCCTCGGCCATCGGCACGGCTGAGGTCTACATCCCCGAGTGGCGCGATCCGTACTCGCCGGCGTCCAACTTCAGCGACACGGAGCCCTTCTGCGCCTGGCCCAACTACATCTACCAGCGCGACGAGGCGCGCGGCGTGCACAAGGTGTGTGCCGGTCCCGATGGAGAGGATACGCCCGTAGCAGGACCGGCGGTGCTGGTCAGCGAGGATATCTTGTTTTGGCCGCTGCCGGGGGGCGAGTATCGGATGAAGATGGACATGGTGATACCGGAAGACGAGGACGGGGGTGCTGAGGAGCGGATCTTGTGCTTTGAGGGGAGTGCGTATCTAGATTATTGACTGAGCTAAAACGGCCTGCTGGGTATTGGAATGGCCTGTAAATGTAAGCTTGAGTTTACCTAGGTATTTAGAGTATAACTTATCCAGGTTGCTCGAGTGATGCTCGCTTAGCTGAGGTCAGCCGCGGCCGCCTTGTGTACTCGTAACAGACATCCACTTCTGAAACGGCTCTCCGTTTGGTGTTTGTTTGATGTCGCAGCACGATCAGATAACAATGGTTTGGCCTTCTCGCCACTTTCCGTCCTTCTTGTCTGATGACCTGAGAATATTCAACGCCAGCACTCGTCCATCTGGGAAGTACCGAAGCTCGTCGACCTGAGATTTTGAAGGGAGAGACATGCACTCCTTATTTACATTTGCGCCGTGTTGTCAAGTATGTCTCTCTGGGGAACGATCCTCTTTGTGATCGCCACTGCCATCGCATCCGCTCAGAATGTCTACCGACTACCCAACGCTCGCGTCCTCGCAACGCAGCCAGGAGGCGCCGAGCATGGCCATCCGTTACGCGTAGCAATGGATGGTGGGGAGCAGAGGGCTATCAAATATGTCTTTCTAGATTCGGCGGTGCTACAAGCAGGCTACTCTACTGATTCTGGGCTGGTTCAGATTGATCTGCCACATCTTCCATTCGGCGACTGGAACGAAGCTCACATTCATTTGGATAGAGATACGGGGATACCCAGCATCACCAATACAACCAGAACAAGTCACCTAGGAATGATGGATAATTGGCATCCTCGAAAAGTCGATTATCTTGAGTTTGTCAACGTGAAGACACTTCAGCAGGATCGGTTGCAAATTGTTACGCATCCCGACTTCCACGCCCCTGTCCTGATCAAGATTGCAAGTTTTCCGTGGGAGATTCCGTCTCTGGAGCAGGAAGCGACGATATATCGGCTTCTTCACGGCTCGGGAGCCACGCCGGATTTTCTTGGACATGTCACTGAGGGTGAGCGCGTCATTGGCTTCATCACTGAGTATATACGAGAGGTATCAGCGGTGAGGGATAGCAGCTTGAAAGGTTGCTTGGTCGCTCTTCGTAATATTCACCAGAGAGGGATCGCTCACGGAGACGCTCATGATGGGAACTGTTTGATCCGCGAGGATGGCTCAGCTGTCCTGATCGATTTTGAGCTATCCGAGGAAACGTCGTCGCCTGAAGAATTTGAGAGAGATTTGGATATCATGGGCCGATGCATCCATGCTGCTTCAGAGCCTTATTTCAAGTTTATAGACGAGCTATGACCAAATGCATACTTGAGTGCTTGGAAACTTGGCCAAACAATGTAACTGTGACTTTACCCCCGTGTTGTCTCCAGCGCAGGAGTACCGACCAGGCCGCTCTAAGATCTTGAACCTAGGGTGACGGAGAGTCCTGACGAACTGCTTGGACTGGCCACGCTCTGGCGTTTCAATCACGATGCCGAGTCCAAGCACCGCGTGTGGGAAGCTGTCGCTCAGACAAGCCGACTGGGTCGTGACGGGCACTGAGACGGCCCACCACCAGAATCCAAAGTCCACCTACGTCAGACGGGCGCCAACTGCGGCATAGACTAGCATTGGCAACTTGGGGCTGATGATCCTCGCGGTAAGCGGCTCCCGGTGCCCTACGCCCCGTGCCTGAAAATGTCGGGCAGATTCATGCGGCTGGCAACTTTCGTCTGAAATGCTACCGAAACTGTCTCATCAACATAACTGGCTAAACTATTAACACTCCGACTGTCGCACCCGCATCCTGTCAGCAAGTGGTGCCGACCTGTCATTCTGGATCTTGGTGGCGCTTGATCGGATGGAATTCGGCTCCATGGTCGATCAAACGTTAGAGGGCTTGGCTTCTTACACAGCGCGACAGAGGAGGCGTTTGCTCTTCGTGGTAAGACTTGATGCCCGAATTGAAGGACCGGAAACAGTAAGAGCTCTAAATGGGATCGGAGCGGTCTTGGCGCCGGTGAAGTATAGATAGGAGCGCCAGCCCAGGTCGGACAGGCTTTTGAACAGCATCCACTCATCTACATTCATTCATTCCATTCTTCTGTCTGCGACAGCACAACCCGGCGTTGTTAATCATCTGACTTTAATAATCACACTCTCTTCAACAAAACACTCACCCATCCACCCATTCCAACCGCAAACATGGTTCGCATTACCTTCGCTGCTGCTTTGGCTTGTAAGTCTCACGGATCCGCAATGGAAGGGCACATCTAATCAACCAACAGTCGCCGTCTCTGTCATGGCTCTTGCACCCAACAATGCCGGTGCCAAGGACGTCGGAAATGGCCAGGGCCAACAGTTCACCACTGGTGGATGCGTCGCCGATGCTGATTGCCGAAGCGCATGCTGTGCTGAGATCAGCGGAAGCGGTCTCGGTATATGCTCTGCTGTCGGTGCCCAGCACCAGAACGGCAAGCTCGGATGCGGCTTCGTTGACCCCAACGCTGCTGTAAGCATCATTACTCCTTGGACACTTTCCAACGTTGCTAATCAGATCTAGGCTACCGAGGCTGCTGCTCAGGCTCAGGTCAAGTCCCAAGGCTTCAAGTTGTTCAGAGCATAAACGGATGATCTAATGAAATCGCTCTAATCATGTTTGTGGTTTGGGGAGGAGGCATGGTGGGGGAGGTTCTGGTTCACTGAGCAATGGTGGTACAGATGATGCGAAGCGTCCAGATGTGGGGCAGAACAGTTGTTATATTATATAGATGAATCAATTGTTTTTGCACAAAACTCAATATTCAGAATGAGACAATTCGAACTCTTCCATGGCTGTACCAACATCTTCACGGGACGATGAGGAATTTCGGTGGAATTGCCCTTTTGTTGATTGCGAGGAGACTTTCAGCTATGCTTGGAAACGGCGTATTCATCTCCAATCCGTTCACTGGACGATGACGCCAGGTTCATCTATTGACACCGAGACCGATCCGGGGTTTCGCTCTGCACTTCCCATTCGAGCGGCTCCAGCTGGCAGGTTCGAAGATGATACCCCTGTTGTTGACACAACACTGGAAGAGATTTTCATCTCCGCTGTTCCGACGGAACTGCAACGCTCGCCGCAGAGATACATTCTATTTGATGGAGGAGATCTCACCATAGTTTTGGGATCCGAGGAAGAAGCAGAGGTTGAGATTCTTGTCTCTTCAAATTCGCTGTCCGTAAGCTGTCCGGCCTGGAATCGACTTTGTACCGGGGTTTCCCACAAGACTGTGGAGAGAACAATCAAGTTCCCGGAGGAGGACGATGCAGATTCCATCTTGCTGCTCTTTCATATTGCGCATCTGAAGTTTACCAAGGTCTCGACGGAAATGAGCCTCAAGAATCTTTACCACCTGGCTGGTGTGTGTGATAAGTATGAGACTAGCATGCTGCTCCAGCCGTGGCTGCGAAAGTGGGTTGAAAAGTACAGGCCGAACTGGGAAACCTCTGAGGCCAAAGACATGTTGTTGATATCTTGGGTCTTTGGTGATGCCGAATGCTTTGAGGAAGTCTCAAGAGATATGGTCAAAGTCGTTATCGGCGAGGGTTTTGGGAAGCTGAGGATCAATGACGTTGTATCTTTTGAGAGAACGTTCCAGGTCCCCCAGATCATCGGTATGCATTCCTTCGAATCCTATAAATGAGGCTGTCTTACTAACCTGAGAGAAGAAAATATCTTGAAGGTTCGCGAGAGGGTATTTGCTGCTCTAAACGAGTTGTGCAATTCGTACCTGGAACAGCTTGTGAAGGAGTCGGTATGCAGGTTGTGTAAGCGGTCGGTTTGCAACGCACTGAATCTGGGGTCCTTGCTCCGGGGCCTTCACAAAATTGGATCCCGGCCTGACAAGCAGCTCGAAACATTCAGCGGGTCCGAAAGGCTTTGTGACTTCAAGAATGCACTACTCGACATTGAAATTCACGAAACGCCATCCCACAAGCAAGCTCGAAGATCGTGCGGTGGAATCTTGAAAGAGGATTTCCCGGTCGAAGTTAGCCGCATCTACAATTTTGCTTCTCCGGTCCTGCCTTTCCACCGTGAAAAGCTGGCTGAGAGAAATAAAAAGCTGGGGCTTTTCCCGGAGAAAACATCTAATTAACCAACAAACAAAACCACACTTGAGTGGATATACAACATGACAGAATGATTTGTTTTTAGCTTTAAGATATATTTGCGTTCTTGACATTCCATTTTATCAATGACCTTTAACTGCTGTAATGTTCAGGATGGATTTCAAAACGTATGCACCGAGTTGCTTGAAAACTGACAATTCAACCATTTTTCACGGCCTTATCGGCTGCCTAAAGGTGAAGACTGAGATCAACAGCTTAGCTGAGTAAGTACTCGCGCTCTTAGGTAGTGGACATCGTATAATACTTTTCAGGAGTCTTTATTCATACAGAACATTTATTGTACTCGTGGTAGGGATAAATAAGTTCACCCTTGTCAGTATTCCGCTCTTCGTTTCACATACAAAAACCCCTTGGTGGTGACTGTTGGGGGGGGGGACTTATTTGTTCCTACCACCAAGTAAGAATTTCCGACCCCAGTTCATTCGTACCTTGTGGAGTTTCAGCTGTGTTGCCTGATTGAAGGCCAGGGCGCTGGTAGTGGCTTGTAGTTGGCATCAAAAGGCGTATCAGCACGTGCTATTCCGCCTTTCCTTTCCAGCTCTCGCAGTCCGTTGCCTAATTTTCAAGTCGCATCGGATTTCTCTTCCATCATTTAACGATGGATCGTTCACTCACTTGCGATGCCTGTCACTTGTTAGACAAGGCTTATTTTCAGAGCAAGATAGAAGGGGTTAGAGCGACCGATAAGAAAGGTAGAACTTCATTGCCTGCCCACATCCATCGCCTTATCTCCGTAATTGCCCTAAGTAAAATCAGAGAGTCTGCGCTGAAGGGTTGTAAAGTTTGCTATTTGGTAGAACAAGCTTCTTCTATTCTTCCAGAGCAACAAGACCATGTACTTCTCGAACTTCATCTAGACAGAGATTCACCACCAGTTTTAGCGACTACACGACCTAGAGCAGCGGTTGAAATCTACACACCTGGAAATTCCGAACCATTGAGCGATGCACTCCAATCTATTAGGAACGGCCTCTTTTCAAGTGATGATCGACTCTCATCGACTTGCACTGTATTTCTCCGGTCGACAGATGTACCCCCGAGACCTGACTCTGAAGAATCTTTTTTATTCCTAGAATATCATTACATTAGGTGTGCCCAAACCCATACTTTATGTCGGCAGCCGCAAAGTACTTCACCCAAACGGCTTGTCAACATTTGCGGCCCTCGCCTCCTTCTGATCGAGCCAAATGTTAACGACAAGATTCCTTATGCAGCTCTTTCATATTGCTGTGGCAACGAAGTTTCTCTGATGACGACGAGAGAGACGATGGCCGAAATGAAAAGAGGAATCGAATGGAGTATGGTTCCACCTGTCTTTCGAGATGCTGCCAAGGTAGCGTTGAGACTTGGCATTCAGCACCTTTGGATAGACGCATTATGCATCTATTTTGATCAATCCCAAATGAAATACCGCAGAAACTTGAGGGTTAGACCTCTGTTTTCTGAGGGGTTATGTTTTCTTTCGCTAGTTTCGTTTTAGTCTGCGGACATGAGCAACTGCTGCTTTAACTTGAGCTAAGCGTGAGCATACCTGAGCCGAGGTAAGCATGCCTGAGCAGAGCCTGAGCAGAACTTTTAAGTTAGCTTGCGCACTAGAATGTAGAACTAATTTTGGCCTTCTGTATGCCTCGTGTGTGCTTCGAAGTTTGTTTAGAAATTCGTTTCTGCTTTCTTAGAAAGTTCTTGCTAGAGCAGATTTTAAATCTTTATTGTCAAAAAGCTTGTATTGTAGTAATTTAGCTTCGCAAGTTAGAATACAATAAGATAACTTTAGTATAGTTACGAGACTTTACATCATGTTTGACACATCTATCTCTAGCTTTAAGCACTTAAGCTATAATCTGAAAAAAGTAAAGCTTACGTATAAGAAGTCGCGCATCTTTGTTTTTCTTGCTAGCTTAAGATCTTTTAAAACCTCCGCCTATTACGAAGAACCCGGTCAAAAGTCAGGACGGTACAGGGTGTCAGCTGCCTGAAGAAGCCTGAAACCTAGCTTATAGAGTGTTTTAGAGTCTACTTTTTAGCGTAGCTCTGTCACGAACTAGATACGTGACCTTCCTAAGAATAAGCGAAGGCAGTAGAACCTGGCAGTATTCTTGTATTTAGTCCTGGTCTTCCTCAGACCCCTCTTCCTTCCCTGCTTTGAATAGTCTTAATTGAGGTTATTCCCACACTGCTTGCAGTTCGACCTTAGTTCGTGATATATATTCAGACTGTCAACGTACTCCCATATGCCTCTTGACTAGCCATATTCGTGTTCGTGCCGTTACATATAATATACACGAAGTTGCAAGGCTTTTCTTGCCTGCTAACTTACCTGACTTAAATTTAATAGAGTTAGCTTAGTTCTGAATAAAGAGAAAAACCACCAAGAAAAGTTCTCTATACTATGCAAAAGCACTTGAAAAAGCTTAGATTAACTGCTCGAACGAGGACTTAACTTAAGAGAATACTAAAACATGTAGCTGAGATAATACGACTAGAAGAAGGGAATGAGTATACTGAAGAAAGACTAAAAGGCAAAGAGAAGACTAGAGTATATTGATTTATATGCAGATATATATGTGTGTGTAGGTAGCTTTTCCTTGCAGAATTTACTGCTTTCCTATACAAAAAGACACTTTTTTACTTAGCGAAGCTCGCTTAGGCAACGGCAGGGCTTCCTGCTCCCTGTAGAAGCCCTGTTTCAGCTACTTACAGGGCCTCCTGCCTCATTTATAGGGGGTTGAAGCCTAATTCTAGGCTCTTCCAGGCAGCTGACACCCTGTACCGTCCTGACTTTTGACCGGGTTCTTCGTACCTACTGATAAAAGACGGGTGGGTGTCGGGCACGCTAGCCCGCCTGCGCATTGGGAGTACTGCTAGGCAGCAATAACAAATGGGGCGGAATAAGGCAACCTATAATACGCGATATCTGGATCTCGGAAACAACGCTGTTGGCCTTTATTTTGTCTCGCTGCATTATAGATAATGTCCTCCATTTTCCCAGGCTCGAAACTTTACTTAAAAATATATAGATACTATTTATGCCGTAGTGTCGCAGTCCTCCGATACACTAGAACCTGAGAGAAAAAAGGAGATGGAGCAAGCATCGTTGCAAGAGGTTCTTATCGCAGTCAAGCAGGCTGAGCAAAAGCGCTGCAGCAGGAATATTGCCAAACGCCTGGGGCCTCTAATCGACTTCATAGATCGATATGCCAAAGCAGTAGATGTCGTTGTCCAAGGGACAGTAAGCCCGGTAACTCTAGCCTGGGGTCTTTTACGGGGCTTAATTGAGGTAAGTAGTATCCCTATTTCATCTCTTTACTGTAAAGGGCTGATTTCTGCAGGTGGCAGGGGCATTCACAAAATATTTTCCAAAGCTTATTGCAATGCTCGAAACCCTCGGCGATACCTTGTGCCTTTATTCTGAGTACGCAAAGCTGATGCAAGGGGATACCCGCTTCCAGATTGCACTCAATCGTGTTTATAACGATGTCCTATCGATTTTAAGCAAAGCTCGAACTGTTTTCAAGAAAAGTGGTGAGTAGTGGTTTTCCGGAGTAAAAACAGGTTTATAAGTGTTGAGTAGGCTTGAATCTCATGTTTCGTAGCATATGGACAACTTTCGAGTCAGATTTCCGAGATACTTTAGCATCTCTTGCGAGGCACAAGGAGGCATTGAATAATGAGGCAACACTATCACATCGAAGCAAAGTTCAAAGATTTGTAGACTCTTCGACAACGAACTATCCACACGTTAATAGCCTGGTAGGTTTCATGACTCCGTGGTGAATAACGAGCTACTGAAACTTGAAAAGAGCGATCAGATCCTCAAATGGCTCTCTCCTGTAGACTGCGCTCAGGATCTTGCCCGTGAATGTAGCAAACGTGCTCCTGGAACTGGCACGTGGCTGTTCGAGCTCGATTCTTTTCGAACCTGGTACGAATCTTCACCGGCAGCCACCCTGTGGATTTCTGGGCCTCCAGGATCCGGAAAAACCGTTCTTGCCACCACGATCATCGAACAGCTGCGGCAGCGGTCCTATGGTACGAAAACGCTGCTATACTTTCTGGGTGATAAGTTGGATGACCAGAAGAGTTCGCTTGTTCCAGCAACTGCAACTTTTCTAGCACAATACATGGCGCAATGCAAGACCGTACCACCGGGGCTCGTCAGGGCTTTCGAAACGTCACGGCGGTATGGACGCAATCAGTTTTCAGCATGAGATGCTCCGAAGACTCTCCTCGGAACGACTGTCGGCTCTGGTCAACCGCTAGACGTCGTGGTAGATGGTCTGGATGAGTTTTGCGATATTGCTCAAATTCTTGGCCTGCTCGAAACTCTCTCAACTTGCATGGATCAAATTCATATCGTCGTGTTAAGCCGAGACTTCCCGAAGATTAGGCACGCCTTAGCTTCAGCGTTACATATCGAACTCGTCAAATCGCCCATGAAGCAAGATATTGAAGCATCGATTCGGTTTGAAATCCAAGGTTCATTAATTGAAGACCCCGAACTGCGGGAGAAAGTAATCCGCGATCTCATTGACAAAGCGGATAATTCATTTTTGTGGACCGCGCTTGTTCTTCAGGAAGTTGCTGCTGCTGTCTCACTGTCACAGATAGAGCAGATTATGGCCGATTTACCGAAAGGGCTGGAAGTGGCTTATGACGAAATATTTCACAAGCTGTCGCAAATGGGTACCCACAAGCGAAACCTTTCTCGAACAGCTTTTCTCTGGATATGTTGCTCTTTGCGTCCTCTGAACTGGGCGGAATTGCAATGTGCCTTGGCGAACGCGATGTCTGGCAAGCCACACTCAGCAGATCACCTACCTTTCAAACCTGCCGTCCTAGAGGCTTGTGGGAATCTCATTAGGTACGAGGCCGAACGGGACATTCTCCAACCTATACACCTCTCCGTCCGGGATTACCTCGTCGACTGCACGGAAGAGGATCAAGAAACCATGGTGTATCGATTCCCAGAGCCTCATGGTCACGCTGAACTTGCAAAGCAATGCCTTGAATACTTGAGTAAGGTCTCACTACCTAGTGGGAGATGGGATAGCGTGGAGTCTCCTATGCTCTCTTATGCTACAAAATTCTGGTGTACCCATACAAGTAGCAGCACTTACAACACGCAACTGGACCAAGTAGTCAAACAATTTCTATCCGACTCCACGAGAAGAAGGTCATGGCTGATGAACATGCTCTTCTGGGACATGGAAAACTTTCCGCTCAATAGTCTCATCCGAATGCAGACTCGGCTGAGCGAATGGGCGCGTGCGGGCCGAGGCAGTTCCTCGCCCATGGTGAACTCTTCAGACACAGAGCTAGACTGGATCATTGACATTACGGATTTGTTGTTGCATATGGAACGACGAAAAGGGGTCTCATACTTTTCGAGAGCTACGAGTATGCGTGACTTGGCTCGTATCTTGACCCAGACGGGCAAGTTGAACGAAGCAGTAACCAAAATTGAGATAGAATTGTCCAGCCAAAAGGAAGGAGAAAGTTATGAAGAGCCATGGCTAATGAACGTTCTTGGGGTTCTTTATGACCAACAAGGCAAAGTGGAGCTCTCCCTAGGAATCCAACAACGAGCATTTGAAAGGCAGAAAACTAGATTCGGTACCATCCACTCAGAGAGTGTCTGGACTATCAATGAGATGGGAAGGATTTTTCGTCATCTGGGCCAGTTGAAGGAATCGGAAGGAATGCACTGCAAGGCGCTTCATATACTTACTAAACTCGAAAGCGATGACATGGAAATTGCTTGGACCAAGAGCACGCTAGCCCGAACTCACCGCAAGCAAGGACGCTTTCGAGAGGCCCTCGAGCTATCAAAAGGAGCATTTGAAATAAATGCCAGCTTTTATGGGGAAGATCACCCACATTGTCTTTGGCTTCTCAATGATATTGGCCAATGCTACCGATACCAAGGCATGCATGAGCAGGCGGAAACGGTATTTCGGCAGGCCTGGGAAAAGCGCATAAGCATGCTAGGAGCCAATCACTCTGATACTCTTTGGTCCGCGAACAATCTAGGAGTTATTCTAGCAGAGATGGACAGGCCGAGTGAAGCTTTGGATGTTCAGACAGCAGCTCTGGAAGCGCAAGAAAGGTCGTTGGGCCCACAACATCAATTTACCATATGGACAAGAGAGGTTGTGACACGACTCAAGAATATGTAGTTTGACCGATAAATGACAATTTCTACATTTCCCGCTCAATTAAAAGCTGAGATGAATGATTCCTCTCGTTAATGTGCATTAGCATAAGGCCGCTCCAATGGAACCATTCCTCCTGGATTTTACAAAGAACAACGATCGAGTTCGATTAATCCCTCTTCTAAAGCTGTCATTTTGTCCGCTGCTAATTTAGGCGCCTGAAGACACTTTTGCACCACTCCATGGTAGCGATCGCCAACGCGATGGCGCAATTGCTGAACGAGAGTAGGTAAAACCTCGTCAACACGTTTGGCACTCTCTGATTTCGCCACCGAACTGGTTTTTGCCAAAAGATTCAACGGCCGCCAGAAGCCAATCTCCAACAGAACAAGGCCAAGAGCGTAGACATCAAAAGATGCCTTGAACTTCGTGTGACTGCCATTTCGATAGTCCACATAGCGGTATATGTCAAGCTCCTCTCCAGGGCTCCTTTCGGAGATCTCGACTGGACTATCCTCGCGAGATAGATCAAATCCAGTCATGAATGGAGTGCAAATTGATATGGTCTTTTCCGACTCCATCTGGAAATGAATAACGTTATGGCTATTGATGCCTTTGTGGAACCATCCAAGTAGATGAAATTGATGTACGCAACGTACTATCGCGTTGGCCAGGTGGAATCGGTCGGTCAGAGATGGCTTAAAGTTGCCATCACCTAGAAGGCTATTCAAGGTTCGGTGCGCTCCCTGCGTAGAAGCACCCAAAGGCAAATTGCAAACGAACCCGAATCTATCATGGTTGAAATCGTGAAAATACCCGAAGTAATCGAGGATGCATAAGGAAGTAGGTCGTGGGGAACACGTGAGTATCTTCATCAAGTTGTCGATACGAACAGAGATGTCACCACTCCTAGCCAGTTCCGTTTTACGGTCGTAGTAGCGCCACTCGATGAAGACTCTTTTTTTTGACCCAGTCTCGGTCAGGGTTTGAATAGTGACAAAGCGAGACGCGGCTTTCGGGATGTTCACAAGATTCAAGGTCGCGGGAACCACCTTCAATGAAGACGATCTCTTCAGTCGTTCTAAAATGCCACTTTTCATTTCCAATCCCAGTAGCTTTAGTGTGGCGCTTCGTCGTAAATCCGATGGTATGATTCCATCGCTGGTCTCAACACCTGAGAAATCGGCATCAGAATTCGTGCGGAGCAAGGCCGTAGTAAAAAGCTGATCGAATGCCCGGCATCCTGAATATTGTAGGGAGGGAAGTATTGCATTGTGAACTTGGCGTAGTAATTCCAAGAGATTCAGAGTTTTTTGGCTGTCTGACGTGATACAAGTACGAGTTTGAAAACGATCAATCTTAAATCTCAGACTGTTGAGGCAAGCCTCGGTAGGAGGAAATGATGTGGGAGTAGCGTTGACGGGAGAATTTAGGGTGCTCGTGATGTCCGATTGGTGACTCTGATAAGAGGAGGACAAGAAGTTGATCCCAAATCGCTTGCCCAAGGTGCCTTCATCAGTAATCTCTTGTAGGAGCTCAAACATCTGCCGGGCAGAATCTTCCAAGCGATAGTCCTCACTCTCATTGGTGTTAGGCAATGATCGAATACTGACTATATCTGAAAGCCGTCCCCAGAGTTCGAATTTTGTAAGTTCGAATTGAAAACGTTTAGCCAAGATGATTTGGTTCCCCGCTTCAACGGCAGAGACGAATACCTTGTAGATGTCTTGACATTGGTGAAATAATGTCGAGGCTTGATATCGAATTCCTGAAGCTCGGTGGACAATTAGTTCGATAGCTTCTTTCACGGAATGATATTCGCTGCCAGGATCATTGTGCAACTTCGCAATGAGGGAATGGTCGGCATGCACCGGGATGCGCTTCTCATTCGCGGCATAGAGACAAGCAGAGTCACGATCGACCATCATCTCTGGGGGCCCGTCCCTGTTCCATTCTCCTTCTTCGTCCACGGTAATAGTCGGACTTTGAAGCATCTCAAAGCATGTTACCACAAACAGGTCTCTGCAAATACTAGCGAACGCCTCATTCAAGTTCGTTAACACGGATGATCCTTTTCGCATATCCTGCACAAGTGTCTCTGGGGGCGTGCCGAAAACACACTCTTGCAGTTTCGGGTTATTCAGACCGCGATGTGGCGGACCAAAGAATATCACCGCAAGAACAGCCCTTTCTAGCTCGTGGAAGCCGCGCGCGCCGCACTCGCATAAAGCCTGATCATGATTAATAATACATCGACTTTTTACTGGAATTTCACCTACTTGTTTAATGATCAAGCAACCTAAACTATGACCCACGAGAATAAGGCGACGCTTTGGAGATTCCTCAGTCATATTCCCTATGTCGTTTTCTGGTGATCACTTACGGTCTTGGAGGCACCTAAATAGGTTTTCAATTCATCCATGAAATTAAGCGTAAAATCCAGCAAGCCAGCAGTCGAGAGGCTCTTAAACAGACTGGATGGGTATCCATAGGTAAAAGTTCGAAGATGCGCAACATCTTTTGGCAGGAAATCACGAAGCCACATCGAACCATTGCTAGCCTGCCAGGATCCGAACGCTCGTCCAGCCAGGCCAGTCACAGCAACGAGACTATGAGAATCAGTTGCGAAGCTATGTTGGGTTTCTGGGCAACCAACACGACGGCGTTATCATCTAGCGTAGTATTGAGCGGCGTTAGACCGCGGAAGCCAACGTCTATGCGAACGCTATATTTCACCGGTCTCCCTTCAGCAAAGCATATGATCTGGTGTGAAATGTACTCGACAGTACTGGTTAGGCGTGACAGTACAGATGGTTCATTCCGGAATGTCACTGTCGCAGTTTGAGTAATGCCATCTGTTCCTAGTGCGAGCGAGGTGTGAGTGATTGCCGCGCGGTCGGGACCGCTGAACACCTCTGGCAGCTGCGATTGCTGAAAGAAACGTGGTATGAGAGACACACGACAAGTGAAGAACGGCATCTTCAAAGGCAGCTCGAGTCATCTGTATCGAAACTTAGGTCTCCCCAAGTCCGACAATATGAGGCTGAGGCTGAGGCGACACGTAGCCGACTTCAGTAAAAGGGTTCACCCAAACCACTCCACCGCCCACCCTTACCCCACCAAAATTTTATCTATTTTTCAAAGTTGCCAGAAAATTCTAAAAACTTCACGAAATATGAGGAATGCTCTGATTATCGCGAAAGTCCTGTTTTCTCTCCAAAGTTGTGGCGTTAAAGTCTCCAAAAATAAAGTTGAGCGGTTGAGTGGTGTGAGTGTATGTTACACAGACACGGCAAGCCTAGAAGGGTTCACCACCCAAACGCCCAGGTTTCCTCCAGATGCGCGACAGTCTGAGTTCTTCTTTCCTGCTATTCTTTCTTCGTCCTAATAGAAATCCCTATGGGTGATGACACCTGCGCCGAGCCCGCCGAGCCTCTCGCCGAGACTGTCGGTGTCTCCCAGTCTGTCGTGTGGACTCATGCTCGAAGCATCAAACTTCATGAGCATGGTGAAGCCCAGCCCGATGAGGACAACGCGGCCCAAAATGCCTGCCTCCTCTTCGCCAAGATTGCCTCTGCAGCCATGCTGCCGTGTGTTGGAATAACGGACTACGATACTTCGGATCCTCTGGGAACTGGTCTCTCCTCTGATGTCGTTGCAATGGATATTGACCCACGCGTGTCATGGTACCGGGGGTCGTTACTTCAAGGAGGGTCATCGATAGCTGTAAAACGAATCCGCGCCGGTAGAATCAATGATGGAGCATCAGCGAGCCGGTTACGTCATCTGCTCCAGTCGATAATTCAGGAGGTGCAGGTATTGACTCACCCAGCGATCCGGGGTCACGAGAATATCGTCTCTTGTTTTGCGGCAGGGTACCAGCATTTCTCGTATGACAATACTTATCTTCTCCCGCTCCTGATACTCGAGTACACCAATTGGACAACTCTAGTAAGCGTGGAAGACCAGCACAAATCAGCTTAGTCTTGCTAAACGACGTAGGAAAATCACGAACTGCATCTCCAGCGATTCGGGATCAGCCGTGTGGACAAGATTAACTGTCTCATAGATGTCGCTCGAGGTTTGAAATGCCTGCATGAAGTAGGTATAACCCACGGCGATGTCAAAGGTAGCAACATTCTTGTGTTTTATCTCCAATTAGAAGCTCGGGAGATACTGGGCATGAGCAGATGGTACATTGCGAAAATCACGGATTTTGGTTGTGCGCATGTGAATGATGGGAGAGCTGCTCGGCTCCCTGGCTGGACTCCACTCTGGGCAGCCCCAGAGGCAAGTAGCGTAATGATGGCAGACCTCATCCACAAAACTGACATATACTCGTACGGCCTTTTAGTCTGTTATGTCGTTTTGGACCGGGATTTTCATGAAATCTTTGAGTTGGAAGGTGACCGATGGGAACAGACACGCAACTTTGACATCCTAAAGAGTAATGGCAGTCTTCTCGAGCACGCTGAACGCGCTTTGCATAAGGGAACATCTCGAAAGCTCGAACTCACGGGCATCCTCCAGGTCCTCCGCTGCACGCTACTAAAAGATCCGTCCCTGCGTACGTTAGAGCCCGTGGAGGATTTCTTGAAGGCGAAGCATGGAGAGATCCGAAAATCACGTTTGCAAGATGCTGATGATTTTCCGTCCAAAATCCAGCCCCTCAATGAAGTTGATGACCTGTCATTGGTAAGCAAATTATAAAACTCCTTGATTAAGGTAGTAGCTGACCCCGTTCGAGCTCTTATCAACGCAAGATAATGGAATTATGTATCCATCGAAGTTCTTCGACTGTGACTGGTTTGCGCAAAGGTATATTGTCCAGAATTTGATTTGTGAGTGGGAGAATGAGGCTCACTCTGAGCCTCGTCGCGGTCATGCTGCATTTCAATTATGCATCTGTTATCTCAATGGTTTCGGTGTCCGCTCGAATAACAGCAAAGCAGCTGAGTATCTGGGTTATGCGACTTCATTACACTCAAAACATGCTCAACATTTGTTCTATCGACTGCAGAAATACTTTTCGCCGGACTTTCTGCCGAATTGCGAAACCATTGACTGGCTTGTTGACGGGATGTTGAGTCATGGATTTACGCGTCATATTGCGGCTCAAGATCTAGCAACTGTAGATATGGACAGATATCTGTCAACTGAGGCCATGTTGAGATCTACAAATAACATTTCCAGTTGCCTGGTCGGTAAAACGCTACTAAACTTTGTAGATTTGGGATCACTACAACAAGCAATCAATCTACTACCCACACCCCATGATTCAATAGCTACAAGCTACCAGCAACCACTGCTGCATTTAGTGGCAACTTCCGGACATCTTGATGCAGCAGCATTGATTCTGCATCATCTTGACCTTGATGTCAACCTTTGCGATAAGCTCGGAAAGACGCCACTCACTGCAGCCTGCCAGGCAGGCGATCGACGGATGATGGAACTTCTGATATCGAAAGGAGCGAGATATCTTCCCGGCACGAAAGAAAAGATCTCGCCTTTGCACTACCTACTGTGTTTTCGTGATGAAGACGTAGCTGAAGTGACCCAGTCACTGTCAAGAGCAGGTTATCCAGTCGACATGAGCATCGAGAAATCTGGCTCCCCTCTGTACTGGGCAGCGTCTCGAAGGGCACTTAGAAAACTTCCCACCGGCATTGCTCGGAGCAGTATACCAGCTGTAAGCGCGTGAGTTTCGCCCTAGTTTTCTATTCTGTGTCCTGCTTTCCAGAGCTAAGTGTTTGCCAAAGCTTACTCAAGCTGGGCGCTGAAATCTACCCAGCAAACGGTGATCTACCGGAAGGCAGATTAGGATTCGCTGTTCAGAGGGCAGCCATGATGCATAATATTGAATTGCTCAAGGTTCTATTAAATGCTACCAAACGTCGAGATGCTCAGAAGCTTGGATCTCTCCTTCGCTGGGTATTGGACACCAAGACAGTGAACACATTTGAGCGTATAGTATTCAGTGGGCCAGAGATTGAGACACATTTGCAAGAGCTGATCGAGCTGGCCTTGAAATACGAAAAGAACATTGAGAAGATCAACACATACGCGGAGAATGCTCTCTTTTTCTCCGTAGCTAAAGGGAACGCGAGAATAACCCAGTTCCTTTTAAGGACAAAGTGTCGAGCACAACTCGACGTTCCATCAGGCCGACATGCGCTTTGCCCTTTGTTATTAGCAGTCTCTTTGAATGCGGAAGATCAGGTGGAGACTTTGCTAAGAGCGGGTGCGAACATTAGCTCCACATTTGGCGGACTCGATGAGACTTGTTTTCACATGTGTAGTAGGAAAAGTGGAAGCATTCGTATTGCGGAGCTACTTTTCAAGTATTGCAAGGGGTCCGCGACCGAAAAGATCCAGTTCCTTGGCAGACCCCGGAAAGACAGAAGATCGTCATATCATCTGGCTGTGTACCAAGGCCATTTCAAACTCGCAGATTGGTATGCTGCTGAGGGTGTAAATGTTGAGGCTACACTTGACATAGTTACCTGGAATTTTAGAGGTATATTTGAAATATTCCAATCAATCTGTAGAAAGGCGCTGACGCTTGAAAGTAAACCGAGTGCTACCTAGACTACGAATGCTGGGCGACTACCACCGGGTTGAGCAAGATTCGCTTGACTGGATACAAACCGAACGAAAACCGGCTTCTTACATTTGTCAGCCAGTGACCATCTTGGGCTCGCTACTTCCATACAAGACTGAACACACTATGTCTCGACTTGAAGCCTTGTTCAGCCCTTCAGCAAGAAACAGACCAGCTTTTATTGTCTCTCCAAAGCTTGGTCTCAATGCTTTACACTTTGCTGTTGCAGAGCTATATGAATCATTCAATGAATGGCGCTCTAGAATGGACGGCATTAGTGGTTCGGTGCTCGCAGATGCTCCACTTGCTTTCATGTTACAGAATTTCTTTTCCTCTGAGCAAGTGAATCATGCCGATAATGACGGCTGGACTGCGTTACACATTGCTGCCCTAAATAGCAATATACGAGCAACGGCTCTATTATTAGAAGCAGGGGGAAATCCGAACTTATGCACAAAAGGTCAATGGACAGTGCTGGACTGCGCAAACATTGCTAAAATAAAATCTGGAAGGTGGGCCGGAGGGCCTAGCCGTGTTCTAGATGAGACGCTCGTTACCTCAACTGTTGAGAATCTATCGTTGCTGAGAGTTCGGACAGATGCTGTTATTGAACTTTTGAAAAGTAAAGGCGCAGAAAGCAGACAGAAGATCGGGCTTCTCATGAAGATGAAAGCCATGACTTTCATGAAAGAGTGGCGGTTCTACACGTATCTAGGCGCTACAGATTATTGAAATGAGATTGTGGGAAATAAAACCCTTGTCCCATTTGTTTCAAGTCTCAATACCATTCTCTGCCAGCCTGACTCTTGCAATTCATACTATAGCCCCGTATCGAGATCAATGCCCGAAACCTGAGAAGGGGACCGTAGAGAAAGGAAAAAGCATACTGCAAATTTGCTTCACTAAAATTTGCTCTAGCAAGTAACATGATTTGGGCTCGTGGGCGTCTGGCGCTGAACATGAGAGAGCCTCTTTCCCCCTCCTCAAGTCTAGCCGCAGCTGATACTACCAGGGTAGGCGAGACCGTTCCTTGGCAATTTCTCGTGTAATATTAACAGCAGGATCAAGCCCAATTCATACCAATTATCTTTCTAGCGACCGATTATCGATTCGGGAAACCGTTAAACATGATAAAAGCTAGTAGTAATAAGTTTAAGCTTTGTAACGGCACGAACACGGATGTGGCTAGTCAAGAGGCATATGGGAGTGCGTTGATAGTCTGAGTACATTCGGTTCATAGGCTAGCTACGAAGGAAAAG
>QYAI01000097.1:270529-519062 GCA_003988855.1 Arachnopeziza araneosa
TCTGAATGTGCCCCTTATTCTCCACCCTCCGGAAATGAGGTTCTTATGCCCGAGCTGTCCACGCATGACATTTCATTCACGTGATATCCTGCTCATCACATAGTCGGGGTTTTGCTAAGGCGGCAACTCTTCTAGATGGATTTAGGCCATGTTTTGCCGGAGTAGCACGCTCTTCCAGTCTTCCGGATCGATCCTTTATGTATAATTCAGAAAGATGTAGCGGACTGGAAACTGGAAGCTGCAAAAATGGCAAATGTCTACGAAAACGCTCAAATCACGATTGCAGCTTCCTCCTCACAAGGTCCGTCTGACACCTTTCTTGGAGCAAGGAAATCGAAACCACGTGAGATATCTATACATATAGATGGTATGCCTATTCCTTTCAAGGCGAGGGATAAAATTCGAGTCGGCCAGCATATATCAGATGTTCGAGATAAGAGAGATCCGCTCGAGTTGCGTGGTTGGGCTGTGCAGGAGCGAGAGCTTTCTACTCGTTTCATATCCTATACCACCGCGGAACTCCAATGGTCATGTAAAACACTGTCTGCTTGCGAATGCCGTCGGCTTGATACTGGCGCAAGATCCGATTTCCAAGCAGCATGCGGACTGGCGGAAATTCCCAAGAGCAAAGGCAGAACCGGTTTGCAGCTGGATTGAATGCCAAGCTGCTCAGATCGATTCGTTCTTCAGCAAATTCTGACAAACATATTGAATTAAGATCTCAAGATCAGACCATCTCTGCTTATCGTCCCTGGCACGCGATGGTTGAGAAGTACACACGTGGTGGACTGACGAAAGTGGAAGATAAATTACCTGCAATTTTAGGATTAGCCACGAAATTTGGCGAGCATAACAAATCAGAATACCTTTCTGGCTTATGGAAGGACAATATAGCGACAGACCTCGCATGGGCGCGTGAAACCTTTAGGTATCTGCAAACCACGTTTGACCCTATCGAAAAGATTTCAGGGCTAACTTTTTCATGGGCATCATTGCCGGGTTCGATAACTTACAGAGAGGCCTTAAAAAACTACTCTGGCAATAGAAAATATCACACAAGATTAATTCAAGCTCACTATGCTTCCAAGGGTGTCTCAATATTTGACTCGGGAAAAGAGCCAAGTCGAACCCTATGCGGGCCGACAACTATTGAGATTTTGAGCTACTCAGATCCTCTTGACTAGCACGCATATAAAGTACAGATAGGGGACCCAGAAATTGGCCGATATGAAATTTTCATCGACGCGCCATTATCATCAAATTGTACCCGCCAATCTCAATGATTCTGATCATCGTTCAATTTCCGCTACGGACTGGGAACAATTTCCGAAGGGGGGCGGAAGGGTTCGTGTTAAACTTCTGAATCTATTCACCCTTCAAGATTCGGTGACGAAGGAAATCTATGACTTGATTCTTATTTTGGCGAGACTGTCGACAGTCGAACAGTCATATAAGAGGATTGGATTGATATCTTCATCTTTCCAGTCCGACGGTATTTTGGAACAACCGGCTAGGTCATTCGAGACCTTCAGGCATGCAGAAAAGAGTACTTTCGGCATTTCAGAAAACGACAATGTTTTGGTATTCTGATTTTTCTTGGTTGATATCTCAAACACCTTGGAAGATTTCTACTACTGCTTTAATTTTACTTTGAGTATCTGTTTTGTTGTTCAAAGAGCTGGATGCTGAAGATGAGGTTGAACAAGAACTAGTCAACACTGGAAGAAGAATGATATCGTCTTTTAAATTGAATTGAATCAGATGTGAGTGTGAGAAAGGGCCCTTTTAAGGATTATGCATCATACTCAAAGGGTCAAGCTCAAGGCTAAAGAGCCTAGGACATGAATCGTCATGTATGTTCTTTCCCACGCCGTTGAAAAAGATACCCTTAAAAATACATGTTCCTCATCATAGCTATTGTGAACTTGATTATACATATATATGCTGTCAAAGTCAGCAAGTTATCGACTTTGTATTACTTTACCCCTGGACCTTGGACCCAAGGATGTGAATCCTTTGCCCCCATGGGCCTGATTTTCCACTACGGCGGGGGTTTTAACCATTGAATCCAACCCTTCAAAGCCCGTCTCGGAGCCTCCTCGGCAAGTTTCCGAATCCGATGCATGGCATATGGAAAATCTGCCTGGCGAAAGCATGCCTGATGAAAGCAAGGCTATCAGACAACATGTCCCCTGCCCAACTATCTCCTGATTTACGTTCAGAGACCAAGAATCCTGTTAAAGAGGCATTGTGTTGCTTCTTTCCCTCAGACTCGTCTTCATAATATAAAGTGTTTTGGTGATGTTAGGGATGATAAGAATGAGGCTTATTTATCGTCTTCTTCTTCTTGGTAAGTGCTTGCACAAGAGATAAGCATTCGGAAGCTCGGGGAGTGAGGCTCACTCGTGTGGGGTTATGGGGGCTGTGCTGAAGGATTGAAAGAGGGCGGAGAGTAGCGGTGAGAGAAGAATTGTAGAATGTGTGTAGGAGGAAAGGGTTTCGAGGTTGTAGAATGAGCAAACTTCGAAACTGCCTCTTAAAATCGAAGCTGGTGTTTGGTAGTGGTTTATTTGTTTATGCCTATTTGCAAATAGGTCGTTATGTTCCTCTCGATGTGAAACCGTCAAGGCCCAACGCCCAACACCCAACTCCGAAACAGCCCGGCATGTAACCCATCCACTAACGCCGTTTAACGCCGCCAATGTCTGAATCTAATCTAAATCCAAGAAGCATTTTGGCTGATAGATACATCCACTTCCGTGACCTTTTCGTGTCTGCATTGAGAGCATCCTATTCTGTTGACAGCGGAGATCGGAACTCACCAGAAGAGCCTGGCTCATATCCGCTTGAAGTCGTTGCGTAACTGCGGAAGCCGCGCTGTACTGATACCTGGATGCAGCTAAAGCCAAAGATGCTGTTTAGAATATCTTTCATATGGCCAATCAACGTGGTGCGGTCTTCTCGTGAAATTCCTTGTAGCCCGATGCTCGTGCCGATCCCACCGTCGATAATTAGAGGAAGCCATTGGGGGAAGCTTTCTGAGTTAAGGTTCAAAACTGACGAGGTGGCATATAGTACTATGCCACAGCACCCTAGGTGCCATAAGATGCGCCTGTTGCCGTGTCAGTCGAGCCTTGCAGAGACTCGTTTGAGAGGGACAAACTTGATGCGATAAGACGTATCTAGACCGTGAAGTTCGATCCAAATCCATATGACACCTAGAATTACCCAGGTGGAAATAAACCTATCGATGGTTAATTGAAGACAGGACGGTGGGATATGAGAGACAGTCACCCAACAACGACCCCCAACCATTTATCATCATGAGCCGCTATCAATCCCGCAAGGAATGTTCCAAAACCGAAAACGACCTCGATAACAGAGAGTGGCAGTTTGAGTGCCGGTACTTGGCAACCGTTCATTCTCCCATTGCCTACCTTGAATCTTGTCTTAAATACCCATGCGCTGATGAAATACGCTATCCGTGTTGTACACGGCGGTGGTGAGTGGGTTCGCGCTTGTGGAATAGATCCTGTCTCTAGATCTATTCCTGGCGCTGGTTGTTGTGTTGTCATTTCACCATATGAAATCCAAGATTGATAGCGAGCCTGATAAAAAAAAAAGAAAAGCTCGTCGATTCTAGTTGATTCGGAGCTTCTCTTAGGAAACTGAAATCTCAATCTTCGTGGATCGAAACTTACATTCGTGCCGCAAGATTCTCGTCGCGGGAGTTTTAAACTTGGACATGTCTTCTGTATGATATGGTCAGAGAACATGCAACAAGAGAAGGAGCTCAAAGCGAGAGTAATTGTGTCTCAAGTTGGAGGCCGCTATGAATCAGATGCTATAATGACACCTGCAGAGAAGGTTACCACGAATTTACCCCTCGAAACACAGCATAAAAGAACTATTCAACAGCTACTGACAGAAAATCTTTACAGCAGAGATATATGGAGTGATTGGGACTGGAAGAAGAAGAAATACGCCGGTGGCATTCTAAGGAGTCCCTATCTCGAAACTGCAAGTCTTGTCGGCGGGTTTTCTATGGGAGGTGCTTTCACTTGGATGAACAGTCGAATGAACTTAGTTCCTCGAAGCAACATCATGCAAAGGGTAAGTTTATACCAAGCCATCTGCTTCATATTGTCAAAACGAATACTAACAATAAATCAACAGATCGCCGATATAGCAACGAATCCCATACCATCCAACGCCGTCGAAGCGCTTGCTCTCAAATACCAAACAGTGTGATCTTTAGCGGCTTCCTTACTGCTACAATTGTGTTCACAGGGGCAACCTTGATATGGATGAGAGATAGCTCGCGGGGATCTTTGGAAAAGGGATTAAGCGTAGTACTTGCTTATTGCCTGCTGATCGTATGTACACTCACCGGTATCACCGCTGAGGAATTGATTCTTGTTTCGCTGCCACTAAGCATAAGCTTAGGTATGATTGGGACAATGCTCTTCTCGTCATTTACAAGGAGGAAAGTTGTTTGTGATTGCGAAATATTGTCTTTTAAGGGTTGAATTGTTGGCTTGCTGAGTATTGATACCTTGGCCCCTCACGGGGCTCAATCTCGCTCTCTATACTCTCTTATGTAGTTTTTGTCGCAAATGAAGGTTGTATTCCTTCGCTGAATTTTGAGCCCTAAATTCTGAGTGCCTCCTCGAGGTCATCCCACCTACCGTCTCTAAATGGATCCAGTTTCCGTAGCTCAGCCAGCCATGACTTGAAATTGTGTTGTTCGTCAAGTTCTGGGTCTCGTTCTTCCATGCGGCATAATGCGGCGGTGTATTCAATGAGAGCACTGTAGATCCACTTGCAATCCTCAGCCCCATCTAACATGTCCTTCAAGATTTCCAACTGCCGGGTTACGTATTCGATGCGGTCATCATCTGTAAAGTTTGGAGTAATAGTAGCATGCCCAACGTGATCAGTAAGAGTTGTCATCAAAAATTGATGGTAAAACCATGCTGATTGTTGATATGGATAAGAGTCAGTGTACATTGCCGATATAATAAGGTCGAATTCTGAAACTCGTTAGTTCTGGCCCACCATAGAGATTGTGGAACATGGTACCATCATCCAAAAATTGTCTTCTAGCAATATCATCGGCTTTCCTTTCTTCAAGTAGCCGTGGTATGAGTTTGCTCCGTCTATGCCAGGCCGAGAAATTTGAAAGGCCATTCGGCGCGTGTATCATTTTCGTAGTGTATTCAAATTCCGGCTCGACCATGCTTTTCCCTTTCAGTTTGGAGCTCTCCAGTTTGGAGACAACTTCTCTTCTGTATCCCCATCCATGAAAATTTCGACTATCTTTCACCAGCATCTTTCCCACAAGGATTAATTCTCGATTCCATAATTCCCTCGCAATGTCGGCCTCTAGTCGCTCGTTGGCCTGCTCCAGCAACCATATACGATAATTCCACAGCCAATAACATTTGGGAAACTTAACCATCAGAGGGAATAGAAAATCTAAATCCCTTTGTATAATCTCAAGAGTTGTACCATTCTTCCCATGACTCCGGGAGGCGGGGTTCGGCGGGGTCGTGGTCGAGGCCGCGGACAAAGTGGTAATAAAGGAGGATGAGTCTGCGGAAGAGACTGTGGTAGTGGCGATCTGAGAAGAATTCAGCGACTCCGTCGAGTGCGATGATGAATCCGATGGTTTGGAGAATAAGCCATAAATTAGCAAACGTCTGCGGACGTTCCATATTGTGTAATATTCGGGGTTCTTTTTGAGGAGTTTCGATGTGAGTTCGAGGACTTCGAGAGTGTACTGTCGCTCTACGATCTAATATATGATTAGACTCAGATATACAATATTACTTCAAACCAACCTTGGCGTTGATCAGATCCTCCAAGTCCTTGTATTCTTGTATCGCTTTCAGCTCCTCAACACGCTCCTGCTCTGTTCTCTGGATGGTAGTGGCTGGTCGCGAAACACCATGCTGCCAATGGTCAGTCCCAGCTTCATCAACAGAGGCTCGAGTATCATACGCTTGCCATATTGAGGACTGCGATTGTTCTTGCCCAGTGTGAAGCTGTTGACGCGCAGGATATTATGGTGATGCCTGTTGGGGGCATCGGAAGTCGCGAGTCAGCAACGCCACAAGCGACAACCAATTCGAGTCAGGTGCTTTGGACCCTAAATCCTTCCTTCTCTTCCTCTTTCCCTCTTCTCCCTCAACTTCCACTCTCTAGATCTGAAGTAATATTAACACTTGTAGCATTAATACCAGCAACCATTACGGTAACGCAGGGTATCTTGAAATTTCACTTTATTCTCAACCTTTCCGTTGGCGTAGTTGCGTCTATCAGACGACTTACACTCTTTCATTGCTCGAAATTGACCAGTTAGTGACTCAGCAGCCAAAGGGCCATTTCTTCACTCGACTATCACTCTTTCAGCGTTGGGTTTCGATTTCCACTTGTTTGTTAGCGAGAGAGAAGAGACGGTAGTCTGCGATTCGTTAGCAGTCTATCTACGGCCTCCTCCAGACGTTCTTTCTCTATATCAACGATGGATGTCTGTGAAGCGTATTCTTTTTATCGGAATCTCTCACAAAACTCAGTTAATGGCTTGGCTGATCCGTTTACGCGGCCGATTGATATGAGCACCAGACAACCAAACGGAGCTGGAAAACGAGGTGAGCTGTCTTGGGACAACTCATCAACCAGTACCTGATGATCTGTAGTTAAGTTCTTATCATGGACTGCTCCTCGTTCTATTTCGGACTTCATCAAATGGTACGGATGCGATGGTCCTGCAGACGATGAATCCGAAGATAATCATCCAGTTATCTCCACTCTACCACGAACCAAGTCCTCAAAGAAGACATCCACACTTCGACGTCCACCACTTCCTTCACGATTCGGGTCCAACTCAAAATCCTCCTCTGGATCATCTGTCAATCGCGGATTCCCAGATCGTTTCCTCCCGTCGAGACCAAGTCTCAATTCCGCAACAGAGAGCTTTCGTTCTAATAAAGACCCTCACGCACTGACGGCGGATGAAAAGCTTGTGAGGAATGATGGAGTGAGCCCAGACGCTTTTCATAGTCGTAGGAGAGTGACATCTCCCATGATCAATACCGCTCGACCAATACCTCGACGCAACTTTTCAGGCAATCGCAGCGGAAGTGGAGGTATTGACAACTTGATTCACAATGCCTTCGACTGATTCTCTGTAGGTGGCACAGTCTTAGCTTTCCGAAGGGATCCAGATGCTCCTAACGGCGAGAGACAGGTAAGTGAGCCACAAAATGCAATACGAGGTTTCAAAGTATGTGCGCACCTCTGTTGACTGACTCACCTAGGTAAGCATTGGTACTGTATGGCGAGTAGGAGGCCTAGCACCTGTGACCGGCGTCCCAGATGGTCGAGGTGGGCTCTTAGGCAGCGGCACAAATGCTCCTCTATATACGACAACTTTCTCCGCATCGAAGCCCAAAGTTCAGGAGGACTTGGAAAGGTTGGAGAATAGACTTGCTGAAGCACTCGAGCTTGATCGTGCATCCAGAATTCTCGAGTTTCGGCACTCTTCTCTCTCTCCTGAGATATCGCCCAAGAAGACAAGATGGGATCCTTTGGAATGTCAGTGGGTTACATCAGAGCCTCAACACAGTAGGTTGAGATGTTAGACAATCACTTCAATGTTGATCATTCTAGAGTCATCAAAAGTCGAAGAAGTTCGAAACTTGCCTCTTGCACCATTCAAATAAGTCATCTCCGCCTTATTTCAGTTTGAAAGCTGATATCAAGCAAAGTATTGGATGCACCAAATCTTCGAGATGACTTCTACTGCTCAGTTCTTGCGTACTCGTCAACATGCCATACACTTGCTGTTGGACTAGGGCCTCTTCTATATGCATGGTCAGAAGTTCGTGGCGTTCACTTACTCAATGCGGGACCAGCGAATGGCTCTTGGTTGACTTCACTTGCATTTTCTTCCACTTCGGGTAAGAAAAGTATACTAGCATTCGGTAGGTCTGATGGATCTCTTAGCCTCATGTCACTATATGATAGCATGCTACCTCGTTTCGAAGTCCAACAACCCTGTCCCATTGCCTGCATTACCTGGAGACCTCATATCACCATGAGGGTGTCTCAATGTCCGACTACTCCTGGAACGATGGTTCAGACGGAAGATCTCCTGATTGGAGACGAGGTTGGGAATATTTACTATTATTCAATCGAATGGCCTGAGGGTTGGGAGGTCACCCGTAATGGCTGGTCCGGGTCAATGAGGCTTCTTGTCCGAATATCTGTCCACAGCCAACAGATATGCGGTCTTTCGTTTTCCAAAGATGGCGCACTGTTTGCCACTGGTGGCAATGATAATCTTTGTTGTTTATTTCAAACCAATAAAATTCTCCATCGTGCGGTGGGTCAAGTCGAATCAACAGAAGACTTTTCGGTCAGTGCGGATGGATTTCGACGCATCCACATAGTCAGTGGGCAAAATGTCAAGGAAGTTACATCTGGTGCCGAGAAACATCGATGGATTCACGGCGCTGCGGTCAAGGCAATTGCTTTCTGTCCATGGAAAGACGGGCTTATTGCTACCGGTGGAGGCAGCAATGATAAATGCATCCACTTTTTTCACGCCACATCGGGGACATGTCTTGCAACCATTAGCGTTTCAGCTCAAGTCACATCCTTGATCTGGTCAAGCACGCGGAGAGAAATATGTGCCACATTTGGATACGCCCAACCAGAACATCCTTACAGGATTGCAGTCTTCTCTTGGCCAGAATGCAAACAAGTAGCAGCAATTCCATGGGAAGGCGAACATCGAGCTTTATATGCTATTCCATATCCTGGCGGACCGAACGAGAGTCAAACAAGTAGAGAAGGTGGGAGTGGGCTCACGCGGACCGCACAAGAAGGATGTATCGTTGTTGCTTCTAGCGATGAAAGTGTTAAGTTCCATGAGGTTTGGACAGGAAGCAAAAAATCAACATCACCGGTGAAGGGCCTCCTTGGTGGCAGTGATGTTATCGAGGGGCTGGAAAGTATAGATAAAGAAGGAGAAATTATTAGATAATAACAAGATACCCTATTTCTCAATGGAATCCTGGTGTAGTTGGAATTACTGGGCTGATAATGGCTCTTCAAGAAGTAGATAACTAAATTTGGACTTGGATTGCTGACACACCGTAAAAACTAGCTATTCTTTACCCTGTCTTGTTATTCTGTTTCTCAGTCATAAGTAGCTACAAATACGTTTTGCCATAGTCTACGCTGGTTCACGTCTTCTGTTTTGGTCTCTGATTTTCGCCGTCAGGACCTTTTGCTAGATTTGATCGCATTATCTCAAACCCGGTGAAAGAGAAAATTTGAGCTTCTCATATTATAATTATTGCTTTTGATTTTTTAAATTTGACATCACGGCTCTCGTTCATGAGGTTCGCTTCCTCACGTTGCCTACTTTGTGTAACTCAAGCATCGTGCCTCAACCACGCAAATATCAGCCATGCCTTTATTATTTCCTCTACACATCAAATCAGCTACTGAACCTTAGAATGAGCACACTTCCTCCTAGAACTCGTCGGTTGGGTCCGACTTGAATTCTTCGCGGCTTTGCCTAGCCTCGTTGGGGTTTCCACTTTTCCACTCTGGGGGCATCAGAAGATTCTCACGTTATTTTCTCTCTCAAATCATTCACTTATCCTGACAGAGGTCGAGGACAGAATGAGGGGGCTGCGAAATGCAACAAAACATTTAACCTTACATCTTTAGATAACCCTAATCGACATTCAAATCATTCACTCCTCTTGATAGAGACGGAGAGGACCGAGACTGACCAGGCCGCGAAATGCAACAAAACTTTCACTTTTCGAATAATTCTCATCGACATTCAAATGATTGACTCGAAAGAATGAGCTTCAGGTATGTCCTTATTTAGATTTCAAGGTACCAGGTTGAAGCGGTGTCTGGGTGCTTGACAGACGCTCGAGACGTGGTCGCTGTTGACGCCAAGGGAACTCATCGTCTGGGATTCTTGGCTGGCCTTGTGAGATTTTACTTCTCATCTTCCATCCTATCTTGTCTACCGGCACCGCTCTCACCTAGTTGGGTTTGCTTGAAAGTACGTCGTCTTCTTGTCCTGCTGTCTCGCCTCTTCTCACCACCCTGTTGTTCTATTCCCTATAGACACAGCCACCACAGTCACCACAGTCACCACAGCCACCACAGCCACTGCCAGGGGTGATGTCATAACCGAGACAGGTGGGAGCCTCACCTTTTGTCGAGTGCTTTCACAACGATGTGTGGAAGCGAATGCCAAATCATTGAAATCAAACAGCAAAAGGCAATTGTTTTCTCGGAGCCTAGATGAGGATTCCTCTTCGCTTCAGCATTGAGATAAGGCATCTAATTTTAGCAATGGGAGTGTAAGATTGACGTTTCGTAAGGCTGAGTCGTTCCACCATCAATCCCTACGGTACAGCCTCTCTTTGCTGTATCATCCACTCCCACCACTGATGCTTCACAGGTTCAATTATGCGCCCAGGCCAGGTATTCACGATGGCCCCAGGCTGGAAATGACAAGTTCTGGTTGGCCGCTAGATTTACGTAGCACGTATCCTGCCACCTCGTCAGATTTTAGTTGCATCCACTGGAAGTCTAGCCAAATCATGAGTGAGGATCAACATTACAGTCGTTCCAGGGCCGCAACCCAGCAAGGCAGTACCTGGTGGCCTCTAAAGGCTCCATTCTCGTCTCTTCTCCATCTTCTTTCTCCATCCTCGTTACTGACAGCCATCCCTGGCATCGTCTAATTGCTTCAAAGTAAATCACGGCTCAAGAAAGATATCACAGAATTGTTTCGTTAAAGATCGATAGAAATGCTTTGTTTCACAATCTTTAAAACTGGCAATTGAGCGCGCATCAAATGGACGATCGAGGGACGTACAGCACGCTCGAGCTGGCCAACCAACAACACCACAACGGACCGAACGCATACGCAGATGGCCTACAAGCTGTCTCAGAGCCCAACTATCCTCAAGTAGTTGAGAATCATCACTTTCCCGAGGTTAAACCCGAAGGTCAACCGTACACTGGATACGCTGAACCCGCGCCACCGTACGATGGAGAAAGGAGGATATGCGGACTTAAGAGAAATGCATTCATAATTATCGCAGCACTGCTCGCGTTGGTTGTCGTTGGAGCTGTTGTGGGAGGTGCGGTTGGAGCAACAGTTGGGAAGTCGAAATCAACAAATATAACGCCATCCAGTACCAGCAATGCGACAGCGACAGGCGCACCAGCGACGGCATCACCAACAACGACTCCCATATCTGCTGTCTTGAGCAATTCTAGTCTGAGTTCCGCGAACTGGACCGATTTGAAGGGATATTCTCACCATGCGGTATTCTATCAAAGCCACTCCAATTCATTGATGGTGTCACTCTGGGACTCGCAGAATACAACATGGATAACGAGAAACGTCTCAGTTTCTCTCAACTCAACGTATGCAGCTGCTCTGGGGACACCAATAGCATCCGCTGTCACTTCTTATCCTTGGCCCCATCAGCTAAATTTATACTACCTCTCGCCCTCGAACCAAATCCTTGAGCTTTACACCAAGGATGCCCTGCACGGAAACTGGTTCACTGGAAGTTTGGCCACGTACAACCTCGAGGCTGGTCCAAGCTCTAAGCTGGCCGCATATTGGCAGCGCTGCTCTTACCAATGCTCTCAGGAGATCATGCTACTCTATGAAGATTCTTCACAGAAACTGAAAGTGGCGAATGGCAGCGATTGGTCAAATCCGTATCAGATTGGGCCGAGTATCAACACTGGGTCAGGCTTGGCTTTGATCCCGTTAGCTCCAACTTCGGATCCTAACAATCAACCGTACCAAATGCGGGCCTATGTTGATATTTCTGAGTCAAGCCAGGAGTACATGTGGGAGGGTGATATCGGTAACGGGGAGTGGTACGCTGGTACGAACATTTTCCGTGCCCAGCACCCATTTATGGCTTAACTGACTATTTCCTAGGCGGTCTTCCGAATCTTCCTTTACCAGCTTCGCCACCACAATATGCAGCAGCATCATTCGGAACCCCTTCCCAGGGTCTGTATGAGGTAATGCTCGTATTCCTCTTCTCCAACGGTTCCATCATTGCGAATTGGTTCGACAACACTAATTGGCACACCCACATCACACCTTCGCCTACCATGCCACAGAGCAACTTCTCGGCCATTGCGTTGAATATGGATCAACGATTTTATGGCATCTCGGCGGGGTCGATTTATGAGTACGAGATAGACGGGACGAACCCCTTTGACTGGAATTACGTCAACCCTGTAAATACAACGTTAAAGTCATGATGCATTCATATTTGAAACACCAGCTATCTACTTGTACTCTGCTGATGAAGCAAGTATTGTGGTGAGGTACCGCCTTCTTGTATATAATGTAAAAGTGCTGAACTTGAAGATCAGCCGCAAAACCCCGATTACAAAGAGACAAGTGTAAGTGCTTGCGCGAGTCTATGAAAACAGTGTGGTTCAGCGGCTCAACACGAGGTTCGTGAATGAGATTCCTATTCTAAGAACATTGCGATCTGTCAGAGTGTTCCACACCCCTCCTCTTCGCAACATCAAGGACCACTTTGATAATTCCACTTTCCTGACCACCCAGTCACTCCTTCGATTCCTTTTCTATGCTTTCTTCATTCCTCATTCCGCTCTACACACATCTCCATCGAACAACACGGCTACTCCGCCCTCATATGAAGACTTTAGACAACAGTTCCGGCGGCAGGATATTGATCTGTTCGCCCGTGGCCTTGTTCTCCCAGCACGGCGCAGCGCGGTCGATCATCCACTCGCCGTCGACGACGAATATATAGTAGAACGTCTCGGTCGCGTTGGGCAGGGTGACTCTCTTCTCAAACCCGTTACCGGTCTTGACGAGCTGCTCGCTCTTGGAGAAGTTGTCGAATGTGCCCGTCACCCATACTTCGGTGGCGGGATGCGGCCACCGGAAGCGGAAGGTCCATCTTTCGTGGAGGTGGTGAGGTGGGATGGGGACTGCATCGGCTGCTGGGTCATCAACCGCGCTGGCAACGGGGCTTTCCATTGGGATGTGATCTGAGTTGTCGTTCAAGTTGGGTTCTGAGGAGCTATCAGGCCGGGTCTCGGACTCGGCCTCTGCTTCAGCGTGGGCCGTCGATGCTTCGTGCGTCATCTGAGCCATATCTTGAAGATATTTACGGAGGACATAGCCGTCTCCATTGGATATGATTATTTTTCTTATATCTCTGATCCCAGAGTGAATCTCATCAGCTCTGTCTTGCAGCTCATGATCCGCAATCCTGGAATCGGTCAGCGGACTCGAATTTCACCTGGGCAGCGCTCTCACATGGAGGATAAGGCCACGGTTATATTGAGGGTCGATGTGTAAGGCTCAATGCCGCGACACATCCGTACACACTCTCTCTTCCCCCTCAACGACCAATACACCCCTCTGAGTCTGCGGCTCTGCGCCTTGGTGAGATGGCGCTCGATGTTCACGACCATCCACGTGAGATGATACAGCACGCCCGCCAGACCATCCGCCAGCTTGGCGGGCAGCACCAGATGGCAGCCCCTCTCATCCAGCCGGTCCAGGACGGCCGACAGATCCGCGACGTCAGCCGTCAACTGCACGATCTCGCCGGCCGCCTCGCTGAAGTCGCGCTGCACGTCGCCCATGCGCGTCGTCAGCGTCGACAGCGATGAGAGCAGATCCACAACGCCCGCTGCGAGGGAGAACGGGTCCGTCCCGTCGGCGTGGTGGGCCATTGCGAGCTGCCTCCTCCCTCAGCGGCTCTCTCGCGCTGGAGGTCATGAGTTTGTTGATGAGGCTGTGGGCTGGCTGGGCTGAGGTGATGTTCATGTGAAACGGGCTGAGAACGCCACAATGGCGGGGTGCAGAGACCTGGATAGCACCGTATCGTATCGTATCCTCTCTGCCTCCTTTCTTGGGCTGTCATAGATGTAATTACCCTACTTTTTGATGAGAATTTCATTTTACTTGCTACGAGGAGTGTGATGCTCGGCTGCTGGTTGTCACAGGAGTAAGCTATGAATCGCTGAGAAACCATGCTGAGTCTCAACAAGCCTCTCTCTCTCTTGATCTCGCTCCGTGAATCACACCTCTCTATTTTGTTCGTTGCATCCCGCATCCATCCGCGTGGGAAATTCACTACCCGGGGTGATTATCCAGCACTGACTCTCTCCCAGCCAAACCTCTCTCGTTGCTGTCGGATTTGCAGTCTTTTCGTCTGTGTTTGTTGAGAAACGCTATACAAAGAAGCGCTTGGTTTGCTAGGCATCGCTTGCCTTGCTTGCATCGTCTGACGGACTCGCGCGTCGGGCCGATGGGATGGGATGGGATGGGATGGGATCTGAACGAGATGGGGGTGGGAAATGTGCGAGCAAACAGACTCGATAGACGGGAAATAAAAGTCTGTCATGGAAAGCGTAAAGATGGCTTATTTCGTTTATTTTCCATCCAACTCCCCTCTCTTTCTCTTCCTGAAAAATCAAGATTCAGACGCATCGACCTGTGGTAAGGAAATTGTCAGCAAACTTCAAACTGTGAATGAGGAACTGTGTTCAAACATGCAGATATCCAGGGGTTGTCGGTTTGTGGCAGCGGCCATCCGACCACGGTCAAAGAAACACGCAGGTATCTTTTCTCAGATCTTAAGAAGGTTGAAAGTGATTCAGTTTGATTTCCATGGCCCAGGAATATATGACCGCTCTCTCCTCCCATTTCTTCTCTTGTGCTTAACCACATCCAGCTCCCCCAGCATGATCGAGCTTCAGCCTCTCCCACCATCCGGCAGCTCCGCAGCAGCAGTCAAACCCGCACTCTTCCTGGTGCAGTACCAGGACCGGGCGCATCTGGACCAGCACCTGGCCAACGCCGTGCCGATCCTGCTGCCCATCGCGGACATTGCGTCGCTCGTGGCCGTCCTCGCCAACGGCATCCACCGGGCCCGGTTCTGGGACGACAAGACGATCCTGTCGACCTTCATCTTCTGGGAGAACGAGAGCGTGTCGAGCAGGCATGCGCGGTTGAAGACGCGGCTGAAGGTCGGGAAGGGGCGGGAGGAGGCGGGATATGAGACGCGGTGGGTGAATGAGTTGTTGTGCTTGATGCAGGACAGGGGCAAGCGGGATTTGCTGGTCGTCATGTATGGGGGCAAGGGAGAGTTGGAGAGTGAGAGGGCGGTGGAGATCAAGGCCAGAGGGGAGCTGAATAGGACGTATGAGAGGAAGAAGATTGAGATCAAGCAGATTGGTTGGAACGTGGGCGAAGCAAGTGGAAGCGGCCGGGCTTTGGATGATGACCATGTTTCTGAAGATGAGGGAGCTGAGAATGACGGACTGGGCTTTGAAATAGAGGAAGAGGACGACAAGAAGAGAGCCAAGAACAGCCATCAAGACGATGATGAAAATGACATCTCAACCTCTCCCACATCCTCGGAATCCACCAGTTCAGACAGCGACTCCGACGACCCGCCACCCGCAACAACCAAAACCCCCAACCCCAAACGCAAGACCGCACCCCCCAAGCCCTCCAACCCCGGCAGGAACACCTCGCGCGCCCAGAGAGACTTTGACGCCTTCATCGACGGCGAGATGCAGAAGCGGAACCGCGCCGAAGCCGCCGAGAATGCGCGCATCGCAAAGGCCAAGCGGGCGCTGCGGAGGAAGGAGGGCGTCCAGCTGCAAACTCGAGCAATGATGAAGCGGGCATGGAATTTGTCAGGGTGATGGAGAATGCCAAGAAGAGAAAGCGCGAGGATGATGAGAAGAAGGGGAGTGCAAAGAAGAAGCGGAGGGGCAAGGGGAGTGCGGATGACTGAGGGTTGATGATGGAGGGAGTAGAAGTTGGACGAAGTGGAAGGGCGGGAGTGGAGACGTGGGTGGTACTTTGATTTGAGGCTTGTTGGATTGGGATCTTGATGCATTGGGAATGAATGATGAATCTACTACATCGTTAACTGCAGTCTAACCTCCGACTGTTTTCTGGTGATGATAAATGATCGACGAAGCAAGATACAAGAGGAACCACAACAATAGCAGCCAAGAAAACGATCGAAACCCTTTTGCTTATGACTGACAGTGACTCAGCAAGAAGATCCATCAGACTTTAGTAATCTCATCTCTCCTTTGCAGATCTCCAAAGAACGTAGACAGGGACATGCAATATTGCATCAATCATAACCGCCCCAACTTGACAGCAGCGCAGAAACGGATGAAAGCAACCGGAACAACGGCCTTGCAAACTGGAGCCCCAGAAATGTTCGACTCTGAAGTAGATTTGTCAACGAGAACGCGACGCATAACAAAGAGAGGAAAATCATAATGTGCATCTTGGCTAGTGAGCAACTTGAATCTTGCTATCCAAGAATCAGTCCTGGAGACGGACGAGAGATCAACCGCTGTGATGATTAAGATGGAGGAACACCCTGGAAATCGGAATAGATTTCTTCTGGATATACAGATCTTGACCAAACAAACTTTTCAGCACCGCAGTCGAAAACCAGCTATGTCTCGCAACAATACAAATGCAGAATGGTAGAACGGCTACTTTGATTACGGACCAGTTATCAGCATCAAAACCCACCTGTGATCTACCCTATACCTTCAACGCTTATCTTTCATCGCCACATGTGCGAAAAAAATCCTGGGATGTTGCGCGGGTGATACAATTTTGCCAACACTACTTTTCTAACAGCTTTCAAGATACTGCTACTAGGCTCCTCAGATAACTCCGAGAGAGAGTCGAAGATCATTTTTCTTGGTTGGAAGATCTTGACCTGTGCTGAAATGCTTATTGATTGACTAGTCAGCCGGTGAAGTTTTCGTATATATCAGCCTTGTTCTCCACAATCTATACGAGGTAACGGTCTACTGTGGCTGAAATCCGTTTCGATACTGTTTGCACATAGTGTTTCGGCAATATAGTTGAAAGATCAGTCTACAAAGATAGTCTTTATTTCTTGCAACTAATCTTCCATCTCTGTAGGTGAGTTGCTATATAGCCGATCAAACAATTTTCTCTTCTCGACCTCACTCCACCTCATGATTGCAAGGCCTCTTCTACTCCCGAAGATCATGTATGCAAACAAGAAGATCTGCAAGCCCAGACAAATGGCAACCAAGATAGGATACAGATGTTCGTCGTTGGAGACGAAAAAATTGGCCACGTTCAGAGGCACGTGGGCTTGGGCACCGAGTGAGTATACCCCACTCCAGCACCAGCACGAATTGAAAACTCCCGCACTTGAGAGAAAGACCATGAGCAGAGTCGGAACCGCGATGATTGCATCTTTGTACAGGACTCTGTGCCAGGCTTTCTCGGGGTTCGATGACGTGCTGCTCGAGATGAGCCAAGTGAGGAAGGTACTGATGATCCAGAGACCAGTGATGACGATGAGCATGATGTTGCGGCAGTTGAAGCCTTTTGGGTCGGTGCACCATATAATGACCGAACCGAGAATCGCAGAGTTGAGAATTGGGGCCAGGGAAAGAAGGTAGAGCTGGAGTAGATCACGATCTTGCCTGCCACCGCTAAAAGCTGGCTGCTTTTGTTGAATATAGGAATACACAGAACCGTTCCAACATTGGGCCTCGAGGTACTCATGGTGATTTAGGACCCGCTCCGTAAGCAGCGAGGGAGCCCTTGATGACAGAGGAGGGTGCTGGCGCCGTGCTTCTTTTTCAAAATCCGCCATGATCTGGAAATTTGCTGTGCCAGAATGGAAGCCCCCGATGGTGTTGCTGAGGAGGATGACCGGGACCAGCCAAGTGATGAACATGGCGGTTCCAATCCGACCTCCCGGCGGACTGGTTTCTCCTCCTCCGAGGATGTTGATGAAAGCCGTGAGGATCTGATAGAGATATAATAGGACTGCGAATGAAGTCCTGATGATCTCGTCGGATCGACTGTCGGCTAGCCTAAAGGCGGTTCTGCATACGGTCATGGCGAATCGTTTCTGGGAGAGCGGATCGATGATTGCATTAAAGACCCTCGCGGGATTCACTGTCGGGCCCAGAAGCTCTTCGATTCCAGCCAGGACCGTAGCAATTATCTTGACGTTGAAGTCTCCATCGGCGCTGGCGGCGACATGTGGAAGCTCGTTTCGGGTGAGACCATAGATGCGGCTCCAGGATTCCAATTTTGACAGCATAGACCAGAGCGAGTCGATCGGATCTCCCAAAAGGTGGACTATGGTGAAGTATCGCCGTTTGTCGAGTGGTGAGACTTCGGTATTGGTGATCAAGAGGACGACGGGAATGAGCCAGGTGTTCAGTCGAGGTCCAGCATCGGCATACCATCCTTGGGCTTCCCCACAGAGCGCCCGACACCCAGGCAGCGTGAGCACCGGGTCATCCCACGTTGATTGTAGGGTTCCGTTCCCGCTGCGGTAGAACAATGTCGCGTTGTTGGGTGATATGGTGCCGTCGCGTAGCCCAGCTTGCGTGAGGGTCAGACACGTATCGCGGTTGAAGTGATGGGTTGCTTGTCCGGTGGCGCATAGCGTCAAAAGAATCAAGAGCCTTGACAGCGGCATGGCGGATGATTGAAACACTTTCATGTTAGGAGGCATCCGCTACGCCGGTGGATCCTCTCTGCAGTCCAGGGAAGACATCGACAGCATCTTTCTTGAAGCGTCACTATATAGAAGGAGGAGTCAGCTACATTTCGATATTGAAGCGCAAGAAAGCCTTGCCGTTGCTCAAAGGAGATGCAATGCATATTGGTGGCTGTGGCTGAGCTTCATCTCCTTGCATGATAATTAAACACTCGCAAACCCTATTGGGCCTGGTGATGCAGGAGCTGGGTTATTGTGAAGGCGCAGCAGTCTGTGACCCAATTGAGAAATGCAGGAGAAGAGGTCTTAGGGAAGTCACGTGACTTTGACCATAGCCATGGCACGTGACTAGCACGTGACCCATGGATCTCTTTGACGACGACGCTCCGAGCTCTCTTCTTCTTCTTACCTATTGCTTGTAACCTTTCATCCCTTTGCGGAACGCTTGCAAGTCTATTCGTGCCACGGTCCCAAATCATATCACATGCCGCCTTCGGATCTGAGCGGTACTAACCCAGTACTCGTACGAGTTCCTGACATGGTGCACTCCCACCCAACATCTCGCCCTCGCTCCATCGGCCTATCAAGAGGCTGGGAGCCCATTCCGAGCCAAAGGCAACGTATCTGACTGGTCTCTTCTCCTGGAGGTCCAGATGGACGGCATCACCCGGCCCAAGGACGCGACGCAACACCACCCAACGGATCGGGATGGTTCTGACTGGCGAATACAAGCGATGAGCAGATTCTTTCCACGCATGCTGTTTGTAGAGGAGACGGGTGAGCGAAAGCCACTACGAAGGTAGGAAGAACCCGAGGAATCAGAGGCAGTCCCTCATCCCGGTTTCAGCTGCGTGCATTTATTGACTTTGCGACTACGCCCATCCGGGTACATGCATCCTGAGATCTGGACATCTTCGGTTCATGACATCTTGAACTCATCGTCTTTTACCTTTGTTAGCTCACCGGAGACGTTCTCCTCCCTCGTATTACGGCGTTAGCCTACCTTTCTACGTGTCTTGCTCAATATAAATTCGCACTCATGCCTCACGCCATGTTCCTTCATCCATATCTCATTCTCCAAAGCCAAAGCCAAAACCAAAACCAAAACCAAAACCAAAACCAGAATGTTTCTTCCCATGTCTCAAGTCGCTCTGGGTCTGGTGTTGCTCGCAAACCTTGCCGCCGCCACTTTCCCAAATTGCAATGCTGCATTGGGACCACTTGTTTCTGCTTGTGTAGTTCGTCCAATCGCTTCTGCATTCTGTTCAGATATCCTCCGTAAGAGTCTTCTCAGCCTGCTTCGGACCCACCCTGACTTGAAATACAGCAATAATACACCCTATCAAGACTGTCACTGTGCCTTCAACAACTTCGACCGTCATCAAAAAAACTCAAGTCTTACAGACATCAGTTGTAACATCAACCAGGAAGAGTACTGTTGTGCAGCAGAGCATCATTCCTGTCTCTACTTTTCAGACAGTCACCACAGCGCCGCAATCTTCTGTCACAGTCACTTCGGTTTCTACTTCTACCAGCACTGCCGTGTCAACCGTACTGAATACACAGTTGACGACTATCACGTCTGACGTATTCCAGACTACCACAGTCACTGATACGTATGTACAATTCTTATTGCCTTTGAAAGATGACACGCAACTGATCCACCTACCTAGTGTAACCACTACGACATCCATTCCGGAAACGACCACGGTGGCATTGAATGCAAAAAGAGATCTTGCTCCCACATTTAACAATAAGGGCGTTGCTGTAACGACTGGCCTTGGACTCTCTGCACGAGTTAACACACCTAATGGTCTGTTAGGATGGCTTGAAGCAGACATAATATACGCTTGCAGTACGTTAGGTTTCCAATTTCTCTTCTTCTTCTTCGCTCATCATATGCTGATACTTAATTCTGTTGCAGCCTGCTTGATAGGACCTCAAAAAACACCCACACTTACAAAAGGCATTGCCTCGACGACGTCTTCCGTCTTCTCGACCAGTATAGTCACCGTCACAGTGCAGAGCCAGTCGTACACAACTACTACTAACACGCAAGTTTTGTCCACTCAAACGCTGGTCAGCACTCAGGTGCCCGCACCCACGACTCTCACCACCCTCACAACCCTGGTCTCGACAGTCTCTCAATTTCCCACGAGTTATCTCACTTCTACCATTAACGAGATCGATACCATCTCGTCAACTGCAACAGTCGTCAGCACGGTCACGAGTACCACTACTGCTGTAGTCGCAACTGCGACCGCAGGCAGTCCTTGCAGTGCCACTTACGCCAGCACGCACGCACTCGATCCCGATGCCCCCGCTACCGGTTTATTTACCTTCCTTCAGACCCCCATGACAACTATCGACTGCTGCAATGCCTGTTTCAACTCTCCGGGCTGTAGCAGCTACAGCTACCCCATTCCTGGCTCAGGTGTATCTGTTAGTTTCACCTGCGCGTTTGAGACGGTGGTCACTGGCAGCGCACCTGATACTGCAACATGTCCAGCCGGGGTGAATACAGTGGAAGCGGGTACCCCTGATGGCCAATTCGACGTGGCTCTTGGGCCCTGTGGTCATTTCTAATCACGCGTAGAAGTAGGAGCAGAGGCGATCGGGAGGGAGGTGACCCGGTGCATATGAATGCGGCGGACTGTTTTCTGGCGTGTGGTTCTCATGTCATCATAATAAACAAAACGGGAAGAGCGGCATGGTTTGAGGTCTTATCTAATGTATACGCTAGCTACCTGAACAGAAATGCATAGAATGTTGATGTTTACAAAATATACAATTCTCTTCCAGATCAGAAGCACGGCTTCAGTTTCGTATCCCTCTCGCTCATAGCTCGCACTTGCAGTGGCTGGTGCAGAGGCGCGGTGCCGACCCGAGATGGAGCGCATCCTCGATGCAGGAGACGAGCTCGCAGAGGGCGGCGAAGCGGCTGTCGCAGGACTTCTTGTAGCCAGACCCATTGCTGCAGGCGCAAGGAGAATAGCCAGAACCGAAAAACTGTGTGAGTATTGTGAGCCAATGTATTCCTCATCTTGGTAATTCGTGTTCAACACACGGTGAGCTTCATATTGATGGGTGTTGACTCAAAATTGCGAGTTAAGCCGAAGTTGAATGAATAGGCTGGATCGAGAGGTTGGATTGTTCAGTTAAGTGGTAGTCTTCAGCTGTTTATAGATAATTGAGCTCTCCTTCCCTCAATATCCTTGAAGTTCAAGGATAGATATCCAAGCAAGTGCAGAGAGTCCAGGAATAGTACAGCGAATCATGCTCATATGAAACTCTGACAGGCTGATATCATCCTGATGGAAAGTACTAAATATAACAAATAGATTGCTTGGCTTGCTAGATGAATTCGGTAAGTTCAGATGAACCCCTCATCGTGCCCTAGGATTTAATAAGCTGTGTAGTTGAGGACCTCGTATTTCCACTAACAGGAATGGCAAGAAAAGGAAGAGATAGAAAATGGTTCCGCGAAGGATCGCTTGCATGCATGTTGGGAACATGGTGGGTGATAAGTTCGGCACCAAAAGGTGTTATTCTAGTACGTATTCAATCTTTCTCTCCATCTGAATCCTGCAAACCCTTCTACCCTCGAGGAAGACCACTTTAATAAGCGCTTACTCACATGTTACACTACTCAACAATTTCCAAAAAGCAGTCAAAACAATCCGTGCGGCACAACAGCAGCTCTGTAAATTTGTCTTCTTTCTGTGCATTTCTTCAACGTATTCTATACAGCTTTCTTCTTGAGTAGTATATGATAATGTATGATTTACGCTTCGAGTAGTTATTCACAAACTAGCTTTTACCTATAAAAATTTGAGGATTTTGCAAGTCTCCTTGAAAGCTGTTTTTGGTTAAATAGAGTACTCTCTACCTTCATGTACTAGCTAGCGCACTTAATAAATATGTAATTCGAGTTTCGTAAGCTATTTTGAAGAGATGTTGTTGTTTCTTTACCTTGCTGGATTTTTGTTGTTTTGCAGTCGTCTCATAACACCGTGGACCCACTAGTGAAGTGCAGAATGAATGACGTCACAATGCCGAATCGAGAATATTTCTCGATCGAGAGATGTATGGTGTCGTAACACGAATTTAGCTAGTGACGGCACTCAACCGTCAAGTCTATGCCGTAGTGATTCGGCTTTTTCCACCGGCGTTGACCGCTCACAATGCTTAGCGATCATTTCTGTTTGGTGATGGCATTTGTTAGTGCCCTAGCCTTCGAGCCACATTTCCATCCCGTATCCCCAACTCTTGCTTGTGATAGACGGACCTAAATACGGAAGTAGAATTTCCATATTCTTTCTGATCTCTTCTCAAATATCTAAGTTTTCTACTTTGATATCTAGGTTTTCTTGACTTCTGATTCAGATCTAATTCAATATGCCACGAGGTCATCCTATCAAAAACCATTTCGTTGCTGCTCTAGGAGAGTTTGTGGGCACTTTTCTATTCCTTTTCTTCGCGTTTGGTGGAACGCAGACGGCAAATCAGCCAACGTCAATTTCTACTGCTGATACCGAGCCTAACCTTCAAAAATTGATGTACATATCTTTGATATTCGGATTCAGCCTCGCAATTAATGTCTGGATTTTCTTTCGAGTCAGTGGAGGATTGTTCAACCCCGCTGTAAGAATCATTAAGCATATTGAAGTCGTGAATTCTCACATGAGGCAGGTTACCTTAGCACTATGCATAACGGGAGTCGTCCCGTTCCTGCGATCGGTATTCATCTTTGTGTCGCAGATTTTGGGAGCAATCGCCGCCGCTGCAGTCATTAAAGGTCTTGTTCCAGGAGATGATGTTCTTTTTGGTGTCAAATTGGCACCAGGGACGACTATCCTGCAGGGACTTTTCTTGGAAATGTTCTTGACGGCAGAGCTTGTGTTCGCAATTTTTATGCTCGCAGCTGAGGTGATTGAATAAAAATTTCTTCACTTCTCCGCTAACGAAGTATAGAAAACAAAGGCTACCTTCGTCGCACCTGTTGGCATTGGTCTTGCTCTATTCGTCGCCGAACTTGTAGGAGTTTACTGGACGGGGGGTGCTTTAAACCCAGCGAGAGCATTCGCGCCTGCTGTCGTCATAGGACACTTCAGCGGCGATCATTGGATCTACTGTAAGTTAAACCTTCACGTCTAAAGATCCTCACCCTAACTGTTCACTAGGGGTAGGACCTGTGCTTGGTGCACTTCTCGCTAGTGGCTTCTATGCTCTCATCAAATACTTGAATTATGAAGAAGTCAACGGTGACCAAGACAAATCTGGAGATGAAGAGAAGGCAGTTGATATGGCGAAGAGACATAGAGCTGGAGGTCACAGAGCATCTGATCAGCGGACTGGCCCTCGAGGCTCGCATCACTCGCACAGATCACAGCGTTCAAGTCGACCGACAAGCAACCAACATTACGGCGAAGGCATCAGTCATTACCAGGAAGACAGAAGACAAAGGAGCGGTCCGCCTCAGATGTAACCAGGCTAACAATGACTCAAAGAGCTTGCCGAGCATTACATAAATTCGGGATGGGTATCAAATTGTGGTGAAATGTCCTATAACCCGCATTTCAACCTTTCGTTTCAGGAGAGACGTACCCTGGGTCGAGAAAATACGGGCCTGTTAGGGAAGCTATTGGCGCATTATAAATCCTAGCCAGTAATAACACCGATACTGGCATGATCGAACCCCTCTTGTGTCTCTAGGCTAGCAGATTATTGGCATAGCCGCTTTAGATCGAGGTCGCTGCTCTCGTGAAGTAATATATAAAACAATGCCAACCATTATCATCTGACAGCTATGCATCGTCGTCTGTCTCGCTATTGCTCTCATACTGCAAGAATTTCGTGCCGTTTATAGCATCGTGACTCTTGTTAAAACAAACTATGGGCTTCGCTATTGTCATGTCATCGCTCTCCTCATCTATGAGTAAGAAATCTTTGCCATGTCATGATTAGGTTACAAGTAGTCGAAGCCGCTAATGAGGGCGGCAATTAATCGACAAGGACAGGCAAAGAAATCGAATTACCCGCGCAATAAAACGCAGAAGACGAAGGATGACCTTTGAATAAGTAAATAATAGAGGTATTTATCCTACTTGAAAGGTACTACGTTCACTTGTATTGCTTTGTGTGTCATAAGTGTCCTCTCAATGAAGTGGCGGTTCTGACTCTACGACATTGAAAATTCGTAGAACAAAATAGAGTAGGCATAGCTGAGGTGAGGTGCGGTGCCACGATCTGGAGAGTAGAGCAATGTGATGTGATAGCTGACATCCTAGCCACACGCTGAGCTGACCCATATACCTAGCTATGTGGTAGGATCAGCAAAATCGGCTTCTTCAACGTGATCATTGGTTCTTTAACCGAATCGGAAAGCTCCTCTGGTGGTTTCTGCACTTGGGCCGGTTTTACGTGAGGTTAGCCAAGCGAATTTCAGTGAGGAAACGTCGTTTTCCGCGGATTGAATATTGGGCGTAGGCTTTGAGCATTACACTCTGTAATAAACTTCTAGGATCAAGTGTGTCCTTTCTATTGAAGCTAGACAGAAGAAAATAGACTTGGTGGTGATTTACAGAGATTTTTCCAAGTCGCTAAAATTTACGGGATTTTAGTGAGGAAAATCAATATTCGCTTGCCCCAGGCCTCACGTAATACCAAGTGTTCTACTGCATAAATATCTGAATCCAATGGAATAGTGCGCTTATGCTGCCTGATTACTAAAACCTGTTTGCTGAGTAGTAGTTAGGAGAACTTCGGAATAGTGCGCCACGCCATAGTTTTTCATACTAGCATAAATAGGAGGGTTCTGCTGAGACTCCAGTTCAACCCTGGAGCAGGAACCGAAATTTTCAGTAGAACTCAATCAATTCAATCAGTGACTTTCAAGAACGATGGCTACTTCCAACACATCGGATTTCTTGATTATAGGAGGCGGACTTGCAGGATCAGTGATTGCCTCTCGTCTGGCCGTATCTCTTCCCGACGCCACGATCACGGTCCTAGAAGCAGGAAACGACGAGACTTCTAATCCTCTGACGACATACCCACTGGGTTCCTTTGGAGCGCACTTTTCACCAATAGACTGGGCTTACTTGACGGTCCCACAGAAGCACCTGGACGGCAAACCTCGCTATGCTGCTGCTGGAAAAGCACTTGGTGGTGGAACTGCAATCAACTATGGTACTTGGACACGAGGACCAAAGTCAGATTATGACGCTTGGGGCGAGCTTGTTGCAGACAAGAGGTGGAGCTACGCAGGATTGCTCCCGTATTTCAAAAAGACAGAACGATACCTGACCGGCGGCAGTGAAGAACAACATGGCTTTGATGGTCCTATTGCGGCGGTTTCCGTCAGCTCTAGCTCAAAAGCTCGAAGTTACGGTTTGCGAGAAACGGTCAAGGAGGCTTGGGAAGAGTCGGGCTTGCATCAGAATAACGATGCTAATGTGGGCTCTCCAATCGGCTTTTCTGAGCTTACTGAAAACTGGAATGATGGAAAGAGACAGATCTCTTCTGCCGCCTACGACTTGAAGGGTAAGCCCAACGTCAAGATAGTCACGGGTGTTTTGGTGAAAAGAGTCATACTCGAACAAAGTTCCGAAGGAAAGAAAGCAGTTGGTGCTGAGACCGCAGACGGAGAGGTTTTTCACGCAAGCAAAGAGGTCATTGTTACTTGTGGCGCGTATCGTACTCCGCAGCTTCTTCTATTATCAGGAATTGGTCCAACAGCAGAGGTCTCTCGTCACAAAATCGAGACACAAGTTGATCTTCCAGTTGGAAAGTATTTCCATGATCATTTCTCTTTGAACCAGTTCTGGAAGCTGAACAATCCAGAGCGAGGACTTAGCATGGGAACGCCGCTGTGGAGCGACCCCGCCTATCAACTCGGATTACCGTGCGACTGGGTAGCCTATACGCAGGCACCAACTGCGTTACTTGAAGCAGCACTCAAGAAGGACCAAGACGATGGTTTGCTTCCTACAAGTGAGAGAGAACTTAGTTGTGCTCAAGGGATTGCACTGAGCGACCGGCCAAGTGTTGAAACCCTTGTGTTGTATGCACCTGCTGGAGCTCCTCTCCAAGGTGCTGAAATACCTCTTGATGGATCACATATCTCCACCTGTGTGCTCGGCATGCATCCGACCTCTCGCGGAAGCATCACACTCTCAAGTCCCAACCCAAGGGATCCGCCGAATATTGACCCTAACTATAATGCAACAGAGAGTGATCGGGTCATGTTACGCAGCGGGATTCGCCAGGCAATGAAAATTGTTTCCTCAATGAAGACACAAAACGGAGAGCTCATTGTCGCAGGAGAGACACCGCCTTCGGGCCGCCAAGTCTTAGGACCAGAATCAAGTGATGACCAGATAGACGAGAGAGTTCGAACATCTGGTCAGACATTTTACCATGCGGGAGGAAGTGCTAGTTTAGGACATGTGGTTGATGCTGAGTGTCGAGTGAAGGGTGTCAAGGGTTTAAGAGTAGCGGATGCCAGTATCATGCCAGCACCCATCAATGCGCATTACCAGGTCGCGGTGTACGCAATTGCCGAACAGGCGGCGGAGATGATTGCAAATTCCTATTAGTCAATCAAATCACAATGGGGTGCTCTGTCATGAAAATAGGACTATAAGGACGGTGAAATCCCCAGGATGGAAGTTGTAGGACTGAGTAGCTTTGGGACCAATTTAAATTCTTGAAGAAATGCAGACATTGATGAACCACACGCGACGTACTCGAATAAAAAGCAAATATATAATTAAAAATGAGAATATCTTTCACTTGGAGGACGGCCCTCTTCGCCAGAAATCAGATAAAGTCTATCCCTATCCCTATCGAAGCGAAACACTCGTGACAAGCACGCCTTAAAAATTCCAGTAGATTTAGCGAGCACAGGAGATCAAAATAGTGTACATCAAACTTAAAGAGGCAGCGCGCCTAAATCAGCAATATGAATATATAATTTGTGCTATGATAAACTCTGCTTTATCTTTGAGAGGAAGAATGAAAAGTGCGGATTTCAAACGATGATTTCATCTCTCCTCGCTCAATCAATCAACTCCAATAAGAATCACCACCACCCTTTTCCCCTCCCCCACCTCCACAACCCAGGAAGGTAATAAGACCAAAGCCCCATCCCCAGCGCCCAAAAGTTCGCCCTCCAATCCTGCGTCACCTTACCCGTGGCAACCATGGAAACGCCCTTGCACGCAAACTCCGCCCTCCTCTCGGCAATCTCTAGCATGGCAACGCCGAGATCCGCATATGAAATCGAGGGACTGCAAGTCGTCGTGCTGAGTTCATAGCCTGTTGGCACATCGCCGGGCAAGATACCAGGCGGATGGGCAAAGATGGGCGTCATGAGGCCGGGATCCGATGAGAAGATGGTGGTGTAGAGAGACTCGGCGACGCGGAGGTCGGTGTATAGGTGGTGCAGACAGGTGTTGAGGAGGCTGAAGATGGGCTCTGGGGGGTGGTTGGCGAGAGAAGGGTTGATGGAGGCGGATGTGAGGATCACGACGGTGGGGGCTTTGTAAGTCGTTGGGTTAGATTGCCGGAGAGATTTGAGGGAGGTGAGGATCTGTGAGGCGGTAGTGGCGGCGATGGTCATTCCTGGTTCACTGGCGTTGCTGGCGATGCAGGAGAAGATTATGTCGGTTCCATCTAGGCATTGAGAGATGGTGGCTGGGTTGGAGAGGGATCCTGCTATGATTGTCGTATTTGGGTAGGTAGATAGAGACGGGAGGGTGGAGAGAAGCCGTTCTTGAGAGCGAGCGTAGACTTTGAGGCTGAGGTCCGGAGGGGGGTTGGCAATAAGGGCTTTGAGAATGGCTTGTCCTGTTGAACCAGTGCCGCCCAGAACTGTATACTTTGGCATCTTAAGAGTCGGTAACGCGATGATTGAAACGATGTGATGGGTTTGACTTGATCAACTCGTGGGGATGAGAAGTGTCTAAATTTGCGGGTTTATTTTTTGATGTGGCATGAGTATTGAAAGCCTAGTTATCTGCGAGGGGTAGCAAATCTAATTAACGAATCACACGTAAGAGATAATTAATCTCAATGGGATGCAATGCAATGCACTACGACACGTCGGATCCATAAAATGGCCGAAGAGCGAGACTGATTAATCAATCAGTCAGGTGACAATTTGGACCTAGCTACACTGGCAGTTGAAGAAGCTTCTCTTCGCCGCTGAAAAACGATAAAATGAAGAAAGTATAACGCTCCCACTTGTATTTTTTACCTGAAAGTATTGCTTATTTACGGGCAATATAACTTGTAAGAGAGGTAAATTATTAGGTCTGCCAATCTTCTCGATGCCGAATTTATAGCAAGACAAGTTGACATAAGATTAAAAGCTCTGCATAAGAAGCCTGTAGGCTGAGAAACCACTCTCTAAGCATATCTGTTCCTTCCATGACCATTCATCGCCGTATTTTTTGAATTTCCCATGCTCTGCTCATGTTATGTTCTCAATGGGAAAGTACAAACAATCACTAGGATACTCAATTGAATAAATGATAACAACGCTCAATTCCAAAAATAGCAGCGTTGCCATTATCCACACGCTGGAATCACCAAGAAAACAACATCCAGGCAGTCAGGCGTCGCGGGGCTGCGTTCTGCGCCCAAGACTAGGCCATTGTTATAATAACAGATGTACAACGGACAATATTGGAAGTAACGATTATCCCAGGATGCGGACTTCGTCTTTGTCAATGAAGAACTGATCGCTTTTACACAATTCGAAACCGTCGGTACTGCTGTACACGTGAATGGCGCCGTAGAGATGAATCGAGCTTGTACCAGGACGAACAAAACAAGTACCAAGGTTGCAAACTCCATGCTGAAGGCCGCTGGTCCAGGCTACGGCACTGGACCCTGATGACAACCCAGGATGATCTTTGAGATAGTGTAGAAGCCTAACTCATACGGACTGACTCGCCGATACGGTAACAACGGGGATCTCATCGTTCTCATTTTTATGGGGGTTAATTATACGAGAGGGGGAGGATCGTGGTCAAGCGCACTAAACGTGCTTCTATGCCCAATGTGTCTGCTTGGCTGGCTTGGCCAAATGATGGCGTTGTCTAGTGTGGAGCCTGTCGTACCCCCGAACGAGATCTGCTTTACGGATCTTAAAGTACAGACCCTCGACGTGCAGGGCGGGGCTGGCTTTGAGGGGCGAAGTTTTATCTATCAACCAGAAGAACAAAATTCTAAATGCTCTATATGCGTAGTTGCAAATATTTTGGAAGAGTAGGTTTGGCATCTTCCTCTACGAAATCAATTCTCCAAGACTCCAAGTATCCGGCCCACCACGTTGCCACTTGGCATGCGAAAACTCAGGTGACGTGAAAATCCTTCTTTCGAGGAAAGTGCCGTTGATGTTCTGATCTGGAAGTGTTCCTCTCAGCATCCGGGTCTAGGGCAATCCATGACTGACTGTACAGAACCTTTTATACCGGTTGTGTCGCCGTGAGGTCCGACTGCGATATATTCCGGACCGCCGCTAAGCGGTAACGCTGAGCTTGTAAAAATCGGTCTGTTGCACGGACACCGCGAGAGTGGGCGGGCCAAGAGTCAAGAAATCAAGAGGCAGTTCCGCATGACTCCCTTCACGAGCACCGCCACTGGTTGAGCATGAAGCCGAGAACAAACATAACAAGGTTATGCCGACATGAAAAGGGCCGTTCTCCTTACATGACTTTCATGCTCTTAATTGTGTTTTTAGCATATCTAGATACAATTAAAGAAATAAGACTTATGTTTTGGTAGCTGTTCACCAGATGACACGTGAGCTGCTAAAAGGCAGCTCAAATATAGAACAGGCTTCTTGATTTCAAATCCTCGCCCAATTCACGATATTACTCACCAAAAACAGCCATTTCAAATTAGGCAAACGACCGTTGATTTATTAAAAAAAACAACTGAAAAATAGACAAAATTAATTCCAATTCGCGCATTTGTTCCACCTCCGACATCAAAAATGAAAATTTGGGTCTAGATATTATTGAAACGCCATGAATACCTCCTCCAAGACTCGTGCCTGTGTGCTGATACATATGAAAAGAACCTGAACCAACCCTGCCATATCTAAGCATCCTTGATAGCACCAGTAGGCTGCTCAACCAACAACACTGGCCCAGCAACCACACTCTCCAACGTCGGGGCCCCTGGCGTATCTGCAATGACGCCTATAATTAGTCCCTTGTTGAGTTCAAAATCAGGAATTCTAGTGGTGTTTGTCTTGGTGTTGAATGGCATGGAGATATTCAGAACCCCATGGTAGAATACCGCGTAATAACATTGTCCGGTCTTCCAGACGGGTGGTTGTGATTCCCACACAAATTCAATCTCCGTGCCGGATGTTAGAGCAGAAGTCGTGCTTGTGTTATAGGTGAATTGAGGTAGGCTCTGCGATGGGTAGGGGTATTGAGGATTTGCTGAAGGGCAGGATCCGGGGATGATGAATTCATTAGTAGAGTCCAGAATTTCGTTTGCGTACGGGAAAGAAGTATCGCTGGGGCCTCCAAATGGGTTCGTTTTCCAGATGTCCATCAGCGCCCAGACCTCGTGTCTTGTTTCCGTGGCAGCAATGGCAGTGATTGCGCCTTTAGTAACGTTCAGTTTGGCTTGTTGAGAAAGACCGGTGAGGAAGGCCATGGAAGCAATCTCAAGGAGCGTAAGCGTGACAAGATATGCCGGTGCACTGTTGAAGCCGAAATCGTACTTGCATGGTCCAGGCTTGATAGAGTTGCTAGAAATTTGAGCTTGGAAGATGGCTAAGTGGCCGGCTTCGTTGTCACGGATCTCTTGGATACGGTCGTAAGTCGTGTTGGGCATACCGATATCAGTAAAAGAAGAAGTGTTGAATCGCTCCACGCCTTGTTGATAGAAGGAGAAGATGGCCCATTCTGCAGAGAGAAGGTTCTGCCATAGGATGTCATCTGGGGCGATAGGACCATTTGTGGTTGGGAGAATCGGATCGGTTTCATTTGCTGGATAAGGAGGAATCTTTCCACGGTAATCGCTGTAGTAGTTGTTCAGTGATGGAATCGGGTGCTGAACAGTCGGCGCGGCAATGGCTGGCGTGAGAGCAGCCAAAGCCAAAATGAGAGTGGAGAATGAAGACATGGCGATGATTATTTAGAAGCAGGTTAGAATAGAAGGATGAGATGAAGATCAAAAGAAAGACGAGAAGACGAGATTATAACAAACATGAAGAGCTCTGGGAAATGAAGACGTGCGGCCCTGTCAGTGTCTGTCACTTCGAGCTTTCCTTACAGAGTAGATTTTGAGCTACGGAAGAATTAGATGCTGGTGGGGCCTGCATATTCACCGTGAGGAGATTACGACACGCCCTGGTTGACTGTGTTTGTTGATCTTGAAGCTTGGTATTGCCATAGCTATGTCAGGACTCAGCCGCAAGGGTTGTGGCTGATGTTGTTGTTCTGGGGTGGCCAAAGAATTTTCGATGCACGTGACCAGCAGAACTGAGCTGACTTGTCCCGAAGCGACGAAACCTTGACCGCCTGAAACGAACCCCCTCCCAAAAAGGTAATGGTAGAGCTGGTCTTGCAGGCTTCGCCTGTTTGTTTCTCTCTCACTGTCCGCCGTGCAACGATCATCAGCCCTGTCACACTGGCGATCGTGTGCTTGAGTCAAGTCTACCGAGCCGGTGTCATGGATAGGCGATTGCTGCCTACTTCATCCAGCAACATTTTGTTTTCTTAATTGGGATCTCTCCATGCAGCTGGGCTAACAAGTCTTTTTTCTCCGTTCAAGACGCTTGCAACTATTCATCACGATATTACGACTCGTGGATGCAGAAACCCAGTCAGATCATTATATTGCTTTCTCGTTCTTCGCTCAGGCACACACTCTACTTGGAACCGAGTGGCTTCATTTCAAGACGCGAAATCCGAATGGGGATGATGACCAACTCCAAAAAGAGATACAGTTACGCTCTTTGATCTGATTGGTTTGTCATGGCTGGGCTACACCCTTGAGGCTGACAACTTTATCGATACCGATTCCGGCAGTGCTTGAGCGACCGCAGGATATGACGACGCTGCGTCGCGGCTCCTTATGAGCGAATTATTTGATGGATCCCTTCTTGATATTCGATTTGACCATGGAATCTAGCCTTCACAGCCCCATTCTCACCGTTTGTACCAAACGTTTGTCTTCGGTGCTGTTGATCTCACTGGAGGTGCTCCACTTTGAGTTACGCCCTTTTCGCAAGGATTTATGAAGGATTGTAACTATATATCTCGAAACATGTCATCTTTCTTCTCCTCTATCCACTGCTGCTTATCATTCTCGCAATTCTCGTCGACCATTCCAATCACGTAACAAATTTTTCAGGAACCTACAAACCGTAATTCGCACCGTCACAATGCAATTCCCCGTCACAACTCTTCTCTTCACCCTCCTCGCAAGTACTACACGCGTCCTAGGACAAGAAGCTTCTGAACTCACCGATCGCCAATCAACAGAGAGGTCTATTCAATCTGCCGAAGAAGATGCTTCCGCTGCAGTCGCTTCTGTGCATGTTCTGGTAGCGAGATACGAAGCTCGGTACGGCCCCAGAGCCCACGACAAAAGACAAAGCTGGGAGAGCATTGTAAAGTGAGTTTTCCTCACCATATCAAAGCAAGTTGCATGTGTGCTAGCTTGAGACTAATAAAGGTTTAGCTCAGCAGAATCCTTGGCGGGATCCATTGTCTCCTCAGCCAAATCTCTCGGCTCATCTGATGCCGCCCGAGCTTCCTCCATCGTCGCAAGCGCTACGGATAGTATTAACTCGATCGTATCCTCCGCACTCTCCGTTGCCAGCACAGCTGATGCATCTGCTACTCGTGAGGCATCATCGATTATCAGCAGCGCACTCAGTGTCGCTTCTACCGCTGGAGGAGCGGAAAAGAGCAGCGCTTTGAGCGTCGCGAGCAGTGTGGCTGCAAGCGCCCAGAGTGTTGCGTCAAGTCTGGCTGCTTCTGCAAATTCTGCCGGGCAAGAAACAGCGAGTGCGGCTACAAGTGCGGCTGCGAGCGCAACGAGCAGTGCTGGGAAGAATGGAGGGAATGATTTGGTTGTCCCTGGGCTAGGAGTTGTGGGTGCGGCATTTGTTGCTTTGGTGGGGATGTTGTAGGGCTATTGACTAGTTTGTGATCGAATTTTAAAATAGAATAGATGGAAACTAATAGCAGCAGAGCATGTTTAGAGTTTAAATTGTACCAAATATGTTTAATTGAGATGGTAAAGAGAGTCGGTGTCAGCAGAGGCAATGACTTTCGAGTGAACCACGTGATTGATCACATAATTGGAAGTGTAATGGATCCTGACACTCGCAAATAAGATCTGGCCAAATTGCGCATGTCTAAATTGGACCTGGGATTGGATCACTTTTTCGTAGATTAATTGGGCTGCCAGATGCAATTCTGCAGCCACAGGCTTCTGATCTGCTTCGCAGCAAATCGGCGGTCGTTCATTTTCTCTCCGACCCATCCAAACTAGGCTTCGACTGGCCCACTACCGTCAAGGTCTCCCACCATGCTTGCGGTTGACGGCTGCATTCACGCTCCCAAGTCTTCACCATAGCTTCTTCAGAAGCCGTCTCAAATCCCTCCTCCGACTCAAGAGTGCGACGTGGTCTTACGAGTATCCTTTCCCAAGCAAGACTGCCAGGAGGAGGGAGCACGGTTGCGCCGGGCCAACACCAGCTTCAAGAATACGAAGAGTTCGAGCTTGCGGATTACGAGGGCATACAAAAAGCCAAGGCAAACCAACAGAGATACGGAGAGAGAGAAGCAAGGCGGGTGGAGAAGATCCGCAGACTCGATGAGGCGGACGAGATGAAGTTCTCGCACAGCATTCAGTTCAATGCGGTGCCGGATTGGAGCAGTCACTACATAGCTTATAGCAATTTGAAGAAACTGTGAGCGCCTCCTTCTATTCGAAGGTAGAGCTAATATGTTGCAGTATATACCAACTAGAGAAGACGGCCCACAAACCAGAGCAGGACGACCCGGAGCAGTCTCCATTGATACTTACCGCAGATGACCCAGACCAGGTTTTCCAGCGAGCTCTGGATGTCGAATTAGAGAAGATCTCTTCGTTTTACCAACTGAAGGAATTGGAGATATATGGAGAGGTCTCGGACCTGTTGCGGGACGAGGAGTCGTACGAGGCAGAGAACCTTGAGCAGCTGGAGGGGCATGAACAAGGGAGACCGAACACCAGTGGTCGAATGAGTGACAGGCGGCCTGGAAGCATTTTCCGAGGCACCAATTCCAAACCTAGAAGAGCCAGCACAATCTCTCGATCGATAGATGAAGGCGTGGAAGATAGCGACGATGATGACGACGAGCATACCGGCCTCACAAAGCAAACCAGACCTACAACCGGGCGGAGTAAAAGTACTCCATTTGAGGGTCATGGTGGACGTGCAACTGAGGATATGCGTGCCTCAACTGACTTTTCTAAATCGATCCGGCGGAATAGCACAGTTTACGAGGACTATGCCAATGAAGCATTTACTGCCCTTTACTCATCTGGGATTACGTTGAAGAAGAGAACTATTAGTCTCTATGTTCAACTATGCGAACTCAAATCCTTCATTCAATTGAACAAGACGGGATTCACGAAAGTGCTGAAGAAATATGACAAGATCCTCGATCGCGGTCTGAAATCGAAATACGTCGAAAATTTCGTCGCAACCGCATATCCATTCCGCCCAGAGACCATGAAGCACGTCGAAGAAAACATCATCAAGATGGAGGAGATATACGCGGATGTTGTGACTCAAGGTGATGTGGCTGTTGCGAAGAAGGAGTTGCGATTGCATCTCCGAGAACATGTGGTATGGGAACGAAATACCGTCTGGCGAGAAATGATTGGTATCGAGAGAAAGGCTCAGGCTGCAAATATGGGGGTCAGGAGGACGCTACTTGGCCCAGACAATGATCCTTCTAGGGCACGCCTGCAGGGTGATGAAGAAGTGATTGAGATGAAGGAAGTATCAACGCCTGTTGGTCGATTCAGAGCTCCTGCATGGCTGTTCAGCTCGACCCTCCTCATTCTAGTCATTATCATTGCTATATTCTTCGTTCTGTTGAACGTCAAGATGTTTGACGACTTGGCTCAACAGAATTGTTTGGCTATGCTGATTTTTGTCAGTCTATTATGGGCAACTGAGGTATGTAAGGTTAATTTTCAGGTGCTCAATCACTCATGTAAAATAGGTCATCCCTCTATTTGTCACAGCCATCATGGTCCCATTCCTATGTGTAATCCTAGGTGTACTTAAAGACGAGGATGGTAAGGCATTAAAGGCCGAACCTGCTGCAAAGTATATCATTGCAGCAATGTGGACTCCAGTCATCATTTTGTTGCTTGGTGGCTTCACTGTTGCCGCAGCGTTATCCAAGTATGACATTGCGAAACGAATTGCGACATTTGTTCTGAGCAAAGCCGGCACAAAGCCACGAACTGTTCTCGTCACGAACATGTTTGTTGCTGCGTTTGCTAGTATGTGGATCAGCAATGTTGCTGCTCCAGTTCTTTGCTTCTCCATCATTCAGGTATGCTATTCCTTAAGGCATCAACTTCCACTGACCTCTCAAGCCCATGCTCCGTAATTTACCATCCGACTCTCAGATGTCCAAAGCACTCATCCTCGGCATTGCTCTCGCTTCTAATATAGGTGGTATGCTCTCACCTATCGCATCACCGCAAAACATTATTGCCATCGGCTACATGCACCCTTCCCCATCCTGGGGAATATGGTTCTTGGTTGCGCTTCCCGTTGGGATCATTTCTATCCTACTCATCTGGGCCATTCTTCTGTTATCCTTCCATCCTTCTCGCGGTACCACCATCGTCCCCATCCGGGCCGTTCGTGACCCATTTAGCGGCGTGCAATGGTTCATCACGCTCGTTACTCTAGGGACCATTGCATTGTGGTGCGGAAGTCATCAATTAGAGTGGCTGTTTGGCGAAATGGGCATTATTGCCATAATTCCCATGGTCCTTTTCTTTGGAACCGGTATTCTTACCAAAGAAGATTTCAACAACTTCCTATGGACCATCATTATTCTCGCTGCTGGTGGTCTCTCTCTTGGCAAAGCTGTCACTTCATCTGGCCTCCTCCACACCATCGCAGATCACATCAGAGAGAATGTAGAGGACCTGAGCCTCTACGGCTTGGTAGTCGTATTTGCGAGTTTGATTCTCGTGGTTGCAACGTTCATCTCCCACACAGTCGCAGCAGTGATCATCGTTCCTCTTGTGGAAAAGGTCGGTAATGATATGACCGAGCATCCGAATCTCTTGGTCATGGTGGCGGCGTTGATGTGCAGTGCTGCGATGGGTCTACCAACAAGTGGTTTCCCTAATATGAGTACGCTCTCTCATCTTCTCTCCACTTTCGAATTCAAACTAATATATCATAGCGGCGATCATGATGGAAGATTCCCAAACGGGCCAAAGATACCTTCAGGTGAAGCATTTCATCAGCAGAGGTATCCCAAGTAGTATTATCACCATGTTGGTTGTCATCAGTGTGGGTTATGGGTTGATGCTTCTGGGAGGGCTATAGAACGGTCTGGTGGAGTTGGCAGGCTGTAGGATTTGGAAATGAGATGTATCGTCTAGTTCAGACCAAAGATTTTCCTGATTTTCCACGATCGGTAACGCCGGAAGCCAAGTCGCATTGTGTCCTAACCTCGTGATCTTACCTGGTAACTGGTGATCCATCCGACCCTGGCTCTGACTCTGATTACGGCCGGGACGGAGGTTTGTTTTTGCATCTTTCCGTGGTGGCAGGATATGTTTTGCAGCGGTGTGGAAACGCGCTGGGCGAAAAGTCGCTGCTGGTTTCGGGTGGGGACTTGGGCGGGATGGGATGTATGCATCGTTCTGAGGTTTACGCGTGTTGTACAGAGCGACGTCATCTTCAGGAGCCCTTCTTTATTGCCCGAGGGGTCGGAGACGGCGGAACAGATCTTTTTGATAGCCTCTCAGCTTTGGATGTGAAGACCAGCAGCCTCTCAGCTTGGGATGTGAAGACCAGCAGCCCCTCAGCTTGGGATGTGAAGACCAGCAGCCTCTCAGCTTGGGATGTGAAGGCCAGCAGCCTCTCAGCTTGGGATGTGAAGACCAGCAGCCTCTCAGCATGGGATGTGAAGACCAGCAGCCTCTCTCTTCCTCAGAAGACCATAGAGTGTCAAGTCCAGGTTTTCTTTTCCCTGCCTTTCAACGCCTCTCGCTTTCCTGACATCAGGGCTGTGCACCAGAGACGCCAGGAGGGCATGACCTGTGGACCGGACCCGAAAAAGGCCAGCCAAATTCCTCTCCACCGCAGTCCGCCATCCCGACTGGCTCTTCTCTTCCTCGGTCTGGCTTGATTAATCACTCACCTGCTGCGCTGACTGCGTTAAAGCCGGGTGCTTGATCCCTCCCGGCGCGTCGCTCTTGATCAAATACGCGAGATCCGGGGACAAATCCTCGGGACGGGTGCTGGCCTCCTCGGGGTTCGCCCAGTGGCATGGCCACCACGCTGTATATATAACTGGCTCTTCTCCACCTAGACGGGCGCCATTGGACGACTGCAGCGGTATAGGCTCGTGAATCAGCGAAAGAAGCTTTTGTCTGCCGACAGGCCGTGACTAACACACGCCCCGAGAAATTGCTATCCACACTTGGCGAGGGACCGTGGTCACTCCTCTTTGCGTAGGTGTCCAGCGACCTCCGTCCTCAAATACCTTCATGTCGTCTGCTTGAAGAACTCTCCCTGTCGATAAAACCATACGCATCCCTCATGCAGCGCCCTCCGAGGATTCCGGATGAGACCGACACCAACTTGGGCTCCATCAACGCCTCCAATGATTTCTTCGCTGCCCAGGCCCAGGTCCTCGACGACGGCCGGGTGACGGTTCATCTGGATAGTCGGGCCTCCAAGCTCACCAAGTATCTCGAAGCCCGCACCCGGACGCTGCATCACGGGAAGCACCAGCTGGGCAGCGATCTCACCAAGAAGAACCGCAAGTACGAGGCGCGCTTCCGGTGCATCCTGGGAAAGTACTCGGGCATCCCCAAGATCAACATCGCCATCTTCATCGTGGGTTCGCGCGGCGATGTTCAGCCCTTCCTGGCCATCGCTCAGGTGCTATCGAAGCCGCCGTACGGGCATCGGGTGCGGATCTGTACCCACCCCGTGTTCAAGGATTTCGTCGAGGAGAATGGCATCGAGTTCTTCTCCATCGGTGGGGATCCCGCGAACCTGATGGCCTACATGGTCAAGAATCCGGGGCTCATTCCTGGCATGGAGAGTCTCAAGGCTGGAGATGTGGGCAAGCGACGAGCTGAGATTGCCGAGATGTTGGAGGGTTGCTGGAGGGGCTGTATCGAACCCGGTGATGGGATGGGGGATAAGACGACCATCAGCATGATTCGACAGGTCGAAGCTGATAAACTGTTTGTCGCCGACGCTATCATTGCCAACCCGCCCAGTTATGCACATATCCACTGTGCTGAAAAGCTGGGCATTCCCTTGCACATGATGTTCACGTGAGTTTCCCGGGAGTTGGGGGAATGAAGCTGACGAGACAGGATGCCTTGGTCACCGACGCAGTACTTTCCTCATCCTCTTGCGTCGATGGATAGGAATGATGATGATCCAAACCTTGCAAATTACATCTCTTATACGATGATGGAGCTATTGGCATGGCAAGGGTATGAATCTACCTCGGAAGTTTAACTAAGAACAATAACTGATGAGGTATAGCTTGGGTGATGTGATTAATGGATTCCGTATCAAGACCTTACATCTTGATCCGATCAGCCCTCTATGGGGACACATGCTTCTGTCTAGGATGAAAGTTCCTTTCACATATCTGTGGTACGTCCGGAGTCATGAGTTTATCTTCAATCCACTTACAAACTAGGTCCTCTGCCCTAATACCAAAGCCTCCCGACTGGGGATCTTACATTAATATAAGCGGCTTCTCATTCCTGGATCAATCCAGTCATTACACACCTGCCGATGACCTCGCCGCCTTTCTAGCTGCTGGACCGCCTCCAGTCTACATCGGCTTCGGCTCCATCGTCGTCGATCATCCTGAAGAACTCACCAAGCTCATCTTCGGAGCTGTCAAGCGCTGCGGAGTACGAGCTCTGGTTTCCAAAGGTTGGGGCGGAATTGGCGGAACCGAACCACCCGAAGGCATCTTCCTACTGGGAAACTGTCCTCACGACTGGCTGTTCAAGCACGTGTCTTGTGTCGTCCATCATGGGGGTGCAGGAACCACAGCAATCGGCATTGCGCTAGGAAAACCCACGGTTGTAGTGCCGTTCTTTGGTGATCAACCGTTTTGGGGGAAAATGATACATATCGCTGGTGCTGGACCCGAACCGGTTCCATTTAAGAAAATGACCGAGGAGAGCCTAGCGCACAGTATCACCACAGCACTAGGTCCCGAGATTCAAAGAAATGTCAGACTGATGAGTGAGAAGATTGCAAATGAGGACGGAGCGAAAGATGCAGCAACCACGTTCTGCGATACTTTGAACGGAAGCAGCATGCGCTGCGTTATCTGTCCAGAAAGTGTAGCTGTTTGGAGGGTGCGTAAAACGAATGTGAGGCTGGGTACGAAGGCTGCTTCCGTCCTGTTGGACTCTGGACTCCTAACGCTGAGCCAAGTCAAGCTCATCAAACACCGGGACTGGTATGTTGACGAAGGAGCTGGCGATCCCCTCATTGGAACCGTCGCCGCTGCATCCGGCACGGTCACCTCAGCCTTCAGCGCCTTCTTTGAATACACCCGAGAACTGAACCACACCATCAAAAACAAACCTAATTCAAGGACAGACTCCACCAGTACGGAAGATGACGATCCAGCCGTGTTTGCCAGGAGAGAGAGTCTCTCATACGTCCCCACCAATAACCCCGTGCAGCGAGCACGACACTACTCTCCGCAGCATATCGAAGGCGTGGCGTATAGAATGGCGAGCAAAACACTCCCAACTAAAAAGAGAGGTGAAGGGCCACCGCGGACGATTAGAGCTCGAAGCTGGCCTCTTACCCAGAAATCTAGTGCAGTGACTATCCCGCACGAACACGGACGTGTTCACGATGCTGCGTTTGAAACTGGGCATTTTGCTCAGAGCATGGTAGCCACAAGTCTGAGAGGTAAGATTCTGTCTCATCTCCGATTTCTCATCGTTCCTCCCCCACATCCTAACATGCACAGTCCCCGTCTCCCTCTTCTACAACCTCGCCAACGGCTTCCACAACGCGCCCTCCTTCTACCTCAACGACCCGACCGTCCGCCGCCGCGACAACATCACCGGCTTCGGCTCCGGCGTCAAGGTGGCCGGGAAAGAATTCTCCCTCGGCCTCTTCGACGGCGTCACCGGCCTGGTCATGCAGCCCTACCGCGGCGCGCGCGAGGATGGGCTCATCGGCTTGGGCAAGGGCGTCGGACGGGGGCTGGGCGGACTGGTCTTCAAGACCGGCGCAGCCGTGTTTGGCGTCCCGGGCTACATACTGAAAGGGACGGAGAGGCAGGTCGAGAGACGACATGATCGCGTCCTCAAAGCGGGTCTGATCACCGTCCGCCTGCGACAGGGCATCAAGGCGTTTGCCGAGAGCACCCCCGAGGAGCGCGATGCCATCTTACGCCGCTGGCGCGAACTCAACGTCTTGGAGGTGGCAGCTACCGGGGGCGCGGCGGGCCAACAGGGCGGTGCCGTTCAAGGGCAGGAGGCCCTGGTCGGGAGTGCGTGAGTCGGAATCATAGAGTTTGAGACGGCGAATGGGCATGGAAAAAATAATCAGGTGTTGCTGGTTTTGGAGCGGAACGGAGCTGAGCGCAACAGACAGGAACAGGAGTATTTATACCCAGATGGCCTTGGCTTGATGATATCGATGGTAGATTGAATTTTGAATCTTGAATTACTGATTCATGGGATCCTCACCTCGTAAACCGAGTCCTTTCTCAAGTGGGAACATGTGCGCGTTTATCATCCGCAGCCGTTTCCTTCCTTTGCTGTTTATCTGGACTGTGGTATTCTCATGATGGTATTGTCACGTGTACAATACGTGATTTAAGATATATATAGAGGTCCGAGGGGAGAAGGAGTTTTTTCCTTTACGCACAACAAAATCAACGCGATTTTTCGCCTTTTTTTGCCCTCAATTTTTTTTCGGGACAGTTGCGAGCTCTAGTTTGCAAGTCCTCCTCTGCAGTTTTGTTCCTAGCAGCCGTCTTGTTGATAAAGCTCCTCTCTCAGCCGCAATCTACTCCCATGACTTTTTTTTATTTGCAAAACTTTTGGAGAGCACACGTGTGCTAGATTCTCAGCCACCTTCTTTGAAACGAGAATCAAAGCAGCTGGCAATTCATGCTTGTTTTATAGTGCGAGAACTATATACTCGTTTCAATATAAGAATCTCCTCTGCTCTGCTTCGACTTGTTCGATCAGCTTGTTGGGCTTTTGTTATGGTTTAAGGTGATCTCAAAGTTTTATACTTTTCTTTCTCTTTTTCGTGTGCATGTTGCGATTTGGGCGCATGCTGTCTGCACACAGAGAACCTATCTCGGTGGGTTAATCTGCCCTAAGAGAGTGTACGATTCGACAAGAGACTCCTCTGCTGCTCTCTAGTGATGCCTTTCCAAGGATGCACGATAGAGCCTAACTATCCCAAATACAAAAGGAAGAATTATTTAACCGTTTCCATTAATATTCTAGTCGTTTAATGGCGATAAGAATACCGCTGTTCTTCTTACTTTTATTCGTGGATAAGTGGCTAAGTGGCTGAATAGCCCACCTTCCGGAAGGGGTTGGGAGGGTGACATTTGATTTCACTCAAAAAGCTTGGTTGAACTCTTACTTTATACTTTCACAAACTTGTATCAGCTTGAGAGCACTTTGACCTTATCAATACTACTCATCACACTTGTACTAACTCGAGAGAATAGGTGACTGGAGTGGCCCTAAACCGTACACGTGATCTTTTTCGCAGTTCTCCATCAATTCCTCCAACTTAAGAAATAGAATATGGCTGCTTATTCGGCTTGATTGAATGATCAACATCTTTGTCTCAATCATATCGAGAAAATACTCAAAAAAAGAAGAGTATTTGGGATGGCTGCGCAGTCTTCGAATAGACTATAGATATTAGTCACAGAAGATTCAGCTCGGGAACAAAAAGGTGTATGACCAACCTCAAGGACTGCTGGCTTAATTCTTGCTCTTTGCGGTTGAACTTCTTCACTTGAGTTCAGGCTTGAGCTGGTCTCGAAGAAGGCATTAGTGCGAGACCAACCGCTCGAAGATTGCCGTCGAGAATCTTGGAATTCGTCTAACAATTTTGAACCCCCCATAAACCAAGTAATAAACTCTAAATACAGACAGCCAAGCGTCCAGATATCGTATGAGTTATTTATCATTGAATCCGGCAGATCGAATTCCGGCGAACGATAAGAAGGAGAATAGGAAATGGAATTTGATGTCGACGGCGAGGACTCAACCGTGCTGAATTCACCGGCCCCGAAATCGCAGATCTTGATAGTCCCTTTGCCATTGAGGTCTTTAAGATCGGGAAACCAAAGCAGATTAGTGGGCTTGATATCACCGTGTCGGCCAAACACTATTCGAGACCCGTGGGGCTTTGCCACGTAGGCTTGTTGAGTGAGCCCCGGAGATGTCAGACCCGGGCTTCTTGAGCTTTGAAGAGAGTCCGTAAACTTGGAGTCACCAATAATGATTGAACTAACCGAGTTCGTTTCATGGTGGTGGATGTGGTAGATGCCTTCGGCGATGCCTTCACATTGCTGTGCTATCCACAACAGGGTATCGATGTTATGGAGAGGACTTGGATTTTTTTCATTCCAATAGGTGCGCAGATCGCACTCGGCCCAATGGAAAACCAGGTGAAAGTGCTGTTGGTACTGGTAAGTTGCCAAAAGGGAGATTAAATGATCATGGCTCAGCCTCTTCAACATGCGGAGTTCATTTCGAAACTCCTTTTCCGCGCCGAACAGCCTCTTGACCGCAAAATATTGCTCTCTATCCGTATCCTAGATACGTTAAGACGATAATCATATACTACATTAGTAGCTAGGAGCAACAGAGACTAACCTTGTACTTCTCAAAGCTATGATGTTCGGGGTGTATTTTGACCTGTAGAACTTCTCCATGTGCACCGCTATGCGTATGCTTCTGATATGTGAAAGGTAATATCGTATCATCTGGTAATTCGTAGTGTATCGCCTTGTCCTCCCCACCCCGAGAGAAGTAAGGTGCTAGCAGCTTCCATTGGTATCGTTCAAAGTCCACTATTTCTATGCGTCTCCATCCTCTGAAACAATTCAAGCTAACATGTGGGGCCGTCTTTCTGCGCAAGGAGAGAGTATTGGTGATCTTTCCAGAGACTTTAAACTTCTCCAATGGAAGATCCTTATCACACACTCCTTCATCGATAAATTTTCCGATTTTATTGGGCAGGCCAATGAACAGCAGGATGGCAAAGATCCTACGAAAGGAATCGCCTTCATGCTTAGTTTCCTCTTGAACTGAATGCTGAACCAGACTGGGGCAGATAGCTAACGTGTCCTGTTCAATGCGTCTCGGAGAGAAGAGCTTTTTTGGAAACGTATCGATTCTTGCAAGCTCTTGCGCAACAATAGTCTTGGTCATAATTCTAGCTTGCTGGTATCTTGGGATGAACCCCACCTTATCTGAACCCGCCTGGTTCATATCTTGGCTGGTCGCCTCAATGGCTTCGAAAAGTTGTTCTTGCAAGGGTTCTTTGGAATCATCGTAAATACTCGGCCGTGAATACGCAGTTGTGGTTCTCTCGATGGTGTAGTTGTTGGTTTCATATAGACAGAGAGCTTCTCCGAGATCCGTTACTACACTAGGTTCTGTTTCGGTCTCAAGCCTCTCGAGTTCGCTTAAAAATGACAGACTCAAGCCCTTGTCTCTAATTGCTGTCACAGCGCGGCCCGCGCCGGATTTTTTGCCAAAATCCAGATCACCTGGCCTCTGGTCATCACCTATGCTCTGGTGGCTCTATGTCAGATTTATATATGGGAAAAGATTTTATGTTTGGACTTACATGACGTCCCTCATTATCCTCCGGCCAGTGCACTTGACGCGGTTTAGAGAGGTATTCGGTTTCATCTTGTCGTGGTACCTGACGTGTAGATATTATCGAGTATTTATCCTTCCACGAGGTGGCTCCTTAACCCATTTTTGTTAGGAATGAAACGCAATTGTTTTGTCTCTAATGAGAAATACTGCCTACCAGTTGTGCTAGTGATTGAGTCCATGCTTAATCAGGTCGAAGAGGAAATAGATGAGCGAGTTGCGGCATCCACTTCATTCGACCAGTGATATTCCAGGAGCGACCAATAAATTTTGCGGTAATATTGTCAAAAAACCAATTTTTCCTCGCTTGTGAGGCTTAGGCTCTTGTATTTTCATAGTGAGTCAGACTTGTTATTGGGACAGTTTGAAATATAGAACAGCCTTGGACTAAGATGCATGATGCAGAAGCACCTTTGTAATGCTATCACAGCACCTTGGATGCTCCATCTAGTCACCGAGCCGCAAATATCATGGAATGAGGTAAAAATGCTATTGGTGGCCAGCCTGCTGTCACAAGTGGGGGCCCCTGGAGCCTTAGCCTCAATGATTCTTGATAGGGCGCCGGCATTTTCCTTTCGGATGAACGGTTTTCTCCTCAAAATTCTAGGCGAATGAGGGACAGCAGAGAGGCGGGGAAGAAGCCAAGCGGTGGATGGGTGGGAAGCATGAGGCCTAGGGAGTTCTGCCGAACGCCCAGGTTGGGTGGGGACACCGACAGGCATGCACTGTATCACTGCCTCACCCTTGTCAAAGTACTTGCGGGTGGGTAGAAGACTCGAAGCTTGGCTTAAGCAAGCTTGATCAATGGCTTGCACATTGGCAAAGCATTTTACTGGAGCTTGATCCAGAGCGTCCTAGGTCTTAATTGGGGTAGCTCATTGAGCCCAGCGAGTAGAAAGGGTGATATATCACAGGAGATAAAATTCTTTTTGAGTCTGCTTTAAGAAAAGTCGGTAGCATAAATAATCTGCTCTTATTATATCAAAGAGCTGGAGAGCTAAAGGGGTCGTCTACACAGATAGACACAGCTATTTTGACTTACAATCATGCTTAAGTATGCGACTTCACAATTGGTTATTGACTTTTGTTAGTTGGAGGTATCCAGCTGGTTATCTGGCCTCGTTAGAATGGTGAAAACCTAGTTGTGTAACGTTCGGTACAGTACAAGGCTTGGCTGATTTCGGGCAACGCGCGTGCCAAATATACCTTAGCCCATGTACTCCCGTAGATATATACCCAATAATAACTCAGTCCAAATCCATTCTCCAGGCCAGTCCACATGGAGTATGGTACTCAATTCCACACCTACCCTTTCGAGGATGGGCACCCCTCTTTAGGTATAGTACGGGCTAGGAAAACATTATTCCTAATATTATTAACTCCCACTTTATTCACCGCGAACTCCCACCTTTTCGTGATGAGTTTTCTCTATCTTCTACTCTCTTGTGCTATCTGTTCACCGCACTCTGCCGCCTTAGCATAGATATATCTTATTGCTTTTCGATTTCCGATGTAGCACTATCTTCACTCATGGCTAACACGTATAGCTTGAACTCTGACGACTCCGATGACGAACCCTATGACCTGCTTCTGACTTTCTGTGACGATCTATCGCTAGATGAAAGTGAAAATGGTGGCACCGCCATAGCAAAGAGATTCGATAATTCGGACGGGAAATTCTGGATTGAGCAATTCATCAACGACCGGATTACGCGAGATCTTATCAGCCAGGTTTTCGAAACATCTAACTGCCCCAAAGACGACGATCTAGAGAACTTCATCATTGACAGGGCAAAAAAGCTCTTTGCCATCACCGCGAACTCTGACAGTAAGGGTAAGACCTTGGGAGCCCGTTACCGGAAGTTGTTGGCTAGGATGAAGTTTTTCAAGGAATCAAGTCTTACGGACGATAGCTTGACTGCTGAGATTGAAACCTCGGTCGGTGGTAGGCCCATCAACAATGACAGCAACCTTACTCCCCTTGCAGCCATTAAGAAAGAACATAAGCTTTGGGCAAAATCCGTGCAGTCTAAGTTCACTGATAACTTATGGATGGCTGCGACCCCAGTATTTACAACCCTGAGGTCAAGCTATAACTTCAAGGCAAGGAGCATATTGCCGTTCACCGAATTGAGTGCCCATGTCAAAGGAGGTGCATTCAGCAAAGTCCATAAGGTATCTATTCGTAAAGGCTATTACAAAGGCGTTGATCTACAGGTGAGCAGATTTAAAATGACACTTCACAAGGTGAAAGAAAATGTTAACACATGCCTTTCTGTAGGAAGAGGAGTTGCCAAAATATTTTGCTATCAAAGAACTCGCAACTTCTGATCCAATAGAGAAAAAAGTGATTGCTCAAAGCTGGGACCGGGAAGCGAAAATGCTGGAGAAGATGAACAGACGGAATCTGGAGCACATTGTTCGATTTATCGCCGCATTCACACGGGGAGATAACGCGATGGACAAGTCGTATTACTTGATGTTTGAATGGGCAGACGGTGGAAGCCTCGGCGACGTCTGGGACAAGCATCCTCGCCCCATCTTTACCTCAATGTTGATGAAACAAGCCGTTACACAACTGCTAGGACTAGCAAAAGCGATTGAAGCGACTCATAATGAAGAGGAGGGAGGGACTCGTCACGGAGACTTGAAGCCAGAGAACATTTTGCGTTTCCGATCCACAGAAGACAATGTCTTAGGTACGCTTAAAATTGGCGATTGGGGGCTAGCAAAATACCACAATGAGTTTACAGTTGCAAGGAAGGAGATGACAACTACCCGATACTTCACGGTGCTGTACGAAGCTCCAGAATGGGGCTTAGAAAAGCCTTTAGGTCGACAATACGACATCTGGTCGATGGGAGTCATCATATTAGAGCTCATTATTTGGCTTCTATATGGTTATGAAGAGGTCAAAAGGTTTAAGAAAGAAGTCATGGGGAGTGAAAAAGAAGGAAAACCATGTTACGTGGTATTTGACGAGGGCCAGAAACAGGCAAAGCTTCGTAAGACCGTCATAGATTGGATGAAACATATTGCCAAGGATCCGTCATGCGCGAATGACACAGCAATAGGTGAACTGCTGGCACTCATCGAAACAAAGCTTCTCGTGGTTGCGCTCCCAGCATTTGGAGCACGATCAACTAAACACATGAGCTTACCAATACCAACCATCGCAGAGCCATCAACAACAACTCAAAAGCTCGATAACGATCGAGACCCTACGTTTGAAAAGTTTGAGCGGGCTACATCTGAGATTTTCGTTCGTGATCTTGAAAGAATCTATGAAGAACAGGATGTGGAGGATTACTGGTTTAGGGCAGCACCACAAGGATACAGCCGACAAGGCCCCCCAAGATTTGCTATCAAAGCAACCGTGGATGAAACAGGCCACCTAACATCTGGATGGGAGCTAACAAGTAGAACAAAGCAAACATCACACAATAGAAACCTCCTTGGAGTTGAGGATCAGAAAATTGTAAGTGCACACACACACTTGCTTCGGCAAAGTTGTTTAACTAAGAGGAACCTATTCAACTAATGCAAGAGTGGTTGGTCTCTAGCTTGTAAGCGAACATTGATTAAGGTCCAGAACACAAGTCGCTAATATAGGTCATCACAATACTAGGATGTAAGTATGTCATCCTCTCTGGGCACGTGGTTTACTAACAGCCCACGCAGTATGTAAGTTAGTCCAAAGACTTTGGAGGAAATCATTATGTGGTTGACCAATAAATATTAATTATTTTGAGTAGAAGGTTCGTAGGAAACAGGACAGCTCCAATCTTCGAATAATAACTAACGAGTATGGTTAAAATGTTTAGCACGTAAGTCGGGATTCCAAAGCTTTATATTTACCAAACCTTGCACAGATAAGAAAATGCTTATTTATTAGCCAGTAAGCCAACTCAATATGATTCCAAGCGTCTTCTACCGATTAGCTGATATTTAGACTCATAGAAAGTACGTGAATATTTAGGTGGTACTGGAAGTTTTCTGCTAAAATTTCGTCTTAATAGCTAGATGACGAGTGGGAGTTTCATGTAGACAACCAATTCGCCTCTACTGTCATATCACGCATTGAAAATTCTCCTGTGCTTACGTTACCAGAACCACACAAGTCGGTACAGCTTTGTAGCTCGTGTCAAAACCTCAACTTTTTTGGTCATTTAGGTTTTTCTGTTAGCTATGATTCTAGCGAGCTAGAGAGAAAAGCTGGTAATTGTGACTTGTGTGATTTATTTTGGAAGACATACCAAAGAAATAACGGCAATATTTCCAACATAGTTCGATTCGAAAGGTTTCAATCTTCGATTAGGATGAACGGGCGCGGATTTCCCGTTTTGTCAATTTTCCGCAATCTTGGTATGCCGTTACTCCTTCTAACCAAATATATCTCCACTTTTATCTCATACTAACCATCATGGGTACCTGTATAGAGTTAAAGACAGAAAGCGACATTCAAATTGGACTTCCTAAGCTACCGCAAGCTGGCAGCAGTACACATTTCGAGATCATCAGACAATGGCTTCAGCTATGTGATGACAAGAATAAACACCCTATTTGCAATGCTATGGATCATCAACCTAAATGCTTACCAACAAGACTAATAGATGTCGGGCTAGAAGGTGAAGAGAATGTCCGGCTTTGGCAACCTGAGCCTAAAGATGCTGTGGAATACATAGCATTATCGCATCCTTGGGGGGACGAACCCCATTTCATTACAAGTGTTGCTAACTTAGCACAGCACAAAGAACGTATCAAAGTAGCCGACCTCCCCCCTACTTTTAAGGACGCGATTCTCACAACACGGGCCCTTAACAAGCGACATTTGTGGATTGACTCGATTTGTATCATTCAAGGCCCAGGCGGAGACTTTACATTTGAGGCTGAGAAAATGGAAACTGTGTTTAGTTCGGCATATTGTGTGATTACTGCTAGTCGTGCTCATAGCCAACAGGATGGGTTTCTCCAAGATCCACGTGAGAGGGAATACGTAACCATCCGAAAGGGGTCAGACCCTCCGTTCTATATCTGTGAGAATATTGACAACTTTGGCCTTCATGTTTTAAACGGCCATTTGAACAAAAGAGGATGGGTTCTCCAGGAACATGCTCTGGCTCGGCGCAGTATCTTCTTCACCGAGCAACAAACGTATTGGGAATGTGGTGACGGAGTGAGATGCGAGACACTTACCAAAATGAGCAAGTGAGCACCACCCCACCCCCCCTTCGGCGCCATAATGCTCTTTATGATTATCCTAGAGCCTGGCTAATTTGTTGTGAATAAGTAACCTGGCTGCTTTCCTTGGTGACTCCAACTTCCCTCGAATCATCATGTCCGCTAGCCAAGGCGAAAAGATTATCCGATTTCAGAATCTCTACAAGACGTACTCTAGCCTCAGACTCACTAATTTATATGACCGCTCCATCGCTGTCAGTGGCCTAGAGAACCGACTCCTGAAAGCCTTTGGAGCCCTAGGCGGATTTGGTATCTTTGATGAACACAAAGCGGGCCAAGGCGGCCTTCTAAGACGAAGTCTATTGTGGTACCGTCCGACCCAGAAGCAGCTTACCCGCATCGGTTATCCCTCAAGCAGTACCTCTGTAGTGCCACCGTCATGGTCGTGGATGGCGTACTTGGGTGAAATCGACTATCTGAAGCTGGAATTTGGCAAGTTCGATTGGAAGGAAATAGGTTCCCCGTGGTCGCGTAGACACAGAAGTGGAATCTCTCTGACGGAGGATAAGAATGCCAGCACCGCACTAAGTGGAGAAGTCGGAGTTATCACAGCGGATGATAAAAAAAATCAGCTATACTTTGACATTCCTGGGGAGGAAACCTTCCCGCTTGAGTGTGTGGCGCTTGGAGTTGAGCAGGGAAAACAAGCGCTAGGCTTGCGGAACCACTACTTCATTCTCGTTGCACCCAGAAAATCTTACGAGCGTGATGGAAGCAAAGCTTATCAGAGGATTGGGGTAGGGTACTTGCCCGGCAGTTATATTTCAACCGAAGGACGGAAGATTAGGATTTATTAGACTCCTATCGACTTGACAACAATCAGGGCAAATTGAAAACATTTCTTACCTTGCATACACAACGGTACAAGGTTTTCAAGTCAACTGCTACTATTTCCAACCTCATCTAATCGTGCAGTGAATTCTGAGTTTAAGGTCCCTTGACTACATAGGAACACAAACAAGCGATTTTCGTCTTGAAATTTTCACGTTTTTAGTCTTCGAGTCACCTTTCGTCATTTTGAATGCATCAGTTCCAATCCAATCCCTAACTGAACAAAAGATCCTTGCAATTCTTAGGTACTATAATATCCGGTGTCAATTAGCTCACCCGAACTGCATCCCTATCATACATTCAGGGCAGGGGCAGCAGCGCATATAGGTGATTCGTTTGCATGTCTATTCTATATCTGTTCTAAAGAGATTTGTAATATAAATACCCCATTCCAAACTAAACTCCTCACCATACTGTCATTGATATTTACATTCACACTGCTTCAACTGCCTCCACCCCTGCTTCTACTGATCAAATTCTGAGGCACACTTCGACATTATCATGACGATAGATGATTGTTGGGTGTCAGGTCGGTTCTTCACGCTCTTCGTGGATTAACTGCGGTTAAATTACTGCTTGTGGTCGAGCTGTTGATCATCACAAGTCCCTCATTGGTTGATGAGTTGTGAATCACTTTTCCCTAACCTGGATGAGTTTATGAATGTTGTTGCTTTACTAGAGATGATGATATTCCTGGCAATAGCAGTTATGATAGTACTCGAATCTGTTGCTCGTCCGGCGTAGCCTTCTCCACCTCAGCAATACCAATGAAGAGACCCGATATCTTCTTTCTAATACTTCTTCTTGGAGACAAGTGGTTAAATAGTCCATTGTTTTCTGACGATCCAAAGAACTGTGGCGCTTCTAGGAGTGGTGGTGTTTTCTGTTCGACCTTGAGCTCTACCTTGGACCAATTTTGCGGCCTGGGCAATAATAATAGCATCTTTTCCCGAAGAGACTGTGCCTCTTTCAGAACTTTTTCTTTCTGCTTAGCCGGCAATTTTTCCAAAAACGACGAAGGGTCGATCATCTTTTCCCACTCTCCCAACTCTCTCGCGGCAATTTGCAATTTGCTCACTACTCGCATGTACCTCCACGGATTATTCTTCTTCAAATTTGCCAACCTTGCGGTCTCTTTGTCGGCCGCTTCCATTTTTTTCTTGAGGATTGCTAGCATACCCAGGACGTTCATTTTTTTCTCGACGCTGACATACTTGTCGGCTGCTTTCAGGACAGCAAGGTGTTCAACTGCTCTCATCCAATGGTTCTCAACTTTGACGATACATTCTTCAATAGTGTCATCGACGTCTCGCAAGGCTTCGATTTTATCGATAAGTTTGTTGCCATACATGCGAGGAGTCAGCTTGGCCGAGAACTATTCATGGTGGGATGGACACATACTCTATGCATACGTCTATGGTCCCTACCAACCCCAATACCCCGAGAACCACGCCTACTACTGCCATGGTGAATTGTGTCGTGTAACAGCTGTACCAGCTTGCCGTAGGGATTCTAGCTCAAAAATAAACGAAATTGAGGCGATGTCCTGGTCGCAGGTTGCTCCCACAGAGAACAAAAATCACTGCACGGAAAAAACTTTGCGTAATTGTGGGAGGCATGGACTTATAAGATTATCTGCGCTCGCTTGTAATATTTCAAGCAGCCAATGAGCTTCCGCGCCTGCTCCTGACACCTCAAACCCGTGCAACCACACCCTCTTGCTCACTAAACAGGAAGCTCCTTTTCCCTCAGCTCCTGAAAGCCTTGTCTTCCGCCTTGCATATAACTATTTACGGTGAAATTAAACCATAAGTTCTCCAGAGCGCTATTGGTGAACGAGACGCTGGGCTCTTTTTGCCGGTGCAGAGCTGACGGCCCCCACACCTGGCGACTACGACCAAACCAACAGATGCCTGGTTTTGAATGTAAGGCAACTCTCTCGCAGCAGCATATTCTATTTGACAGCAACAACTTTCAGAAATACGCCTTATTCAGCCTCAGCGGTGGCAAATCGGGTACATGCTTTTAGTGCAACCATAAGAATCCGCGTGCCATCTAGTGAGAAAATTTGGTCATGAAAGGCTTTCCTTAACTTCATGTGTCTTAGTCAGATGCAGGTGTAATGGCCTGTGACAGGACCATAAGCAGTCCTCCGCCAAGGTTGGCAGCCTAGGAAGTGGGCTATGGAAAGTGAGGCTGGCCCTGGAAACACGACGTGGTAACGTAAGTCATGGCGTAATGAGACGAAATGAGGGGTTCTCTCTCACCAACATTTTATCTACTCAACAATGGTCCGCCGAAAAAGCCAAACTTCAGCTGAAATCGAAGCTCTAGTTAATCAAGCAGTATTAGAAGTCTAATCTGGGTTATATAAGACCTCATACGAAGCTGCAAAATATCTTCAGATTTCTAGAGCTACAGTTACGAGACGCGTCAATAGAGGCTTAACGCGCTTTCAAGCGCGTCAACAACAGCAGAAGCTTTCGTCCGCGCAAGAGACTGTTCTTCTGAAGTAGATTAAAGATCTGACAATTAGTAGATATTCGCCAGGACATTAGTTGTTGAAAGAACTTGCTGAAGAAGTTCGGACGAAAAGAACATACGATTTAGACGACCTCTCTCTCGACTCTCTCGAACTTCCTCCACAATACTAACTTGGCAAAGAGAAGGTTCCACGATTTGTCAAACGACATCCACATCTGAAAGTCGTAATTGGACGTCGAATTAAGTCCGTACGAATAGACGAAGCAACGAAGCCAGTACTGACAGCATGGGTTGACGCGTACAAGAAGATAGTCCAGGACCGGGAAATCAAGCAAGAAAACACGTATAATATAGACGAATCTGGATTTTTAATTAGAACAATAGAATTAACTCGAATGATTGTCGATTCTACTCTTCGAACGAAATATCAAGCACATCCAGGCCGTCAAGAATAGGTTTTAATAGTTAAGTGTATTGTACGAGGGTAGGAGGAGCAGCCAATAAAATAAGAATCTCGTTGGCTTCCAGCTGACTCTCGATATGTATATTTGGGAAGAACAACGGAAGCAAAAACCGTGTGTTCGAAAGACTAGAAAGCAGCGCAAACAGCAAGCAATGAATAAGTAGATGAATCAATGAATCAGTAAGAAAAGTGTCGGTTTACGATAAACCTAGGTTATCCGTATTGGCCGGTTTACCCTGGATACTGGACTCCTCACGTTGTGGAGGGGTCTGTATCGGTAGGTTAAGTTGGCTTGTATTCAAAAGAAGGATAGAAGCAGCTGGAGAACCCTTATGGGGTTCTGGCTGCCTGACTAATTAGGTTTCACGGTTGGCACGTGATTGTACCAACATAAAGAGTGGAAGGGAAATAATCGAAATGTAGGTCTGGTATAAAACATAAAAAGTGGAGTGAGCTCACTTCATCATCGTAGTGAGTTGGATTTGAATCTGCCAGCTACACCTTTCTAGCTTTTCCTTTAGAATCTCCATGTCCTTGCTGCGATGCTTCTTGTCACGTGATCATATGATCACATGAGAATATCACTTAGCAACGGCTCGCTTAGCATGTATTTAGACACCACATCTCCTAGTTTAGCTCTCGGTCATCCTTTAATATACAACCTCAACACTTCTGACGCAACACGCTCACTATGTTTTCGATCCGGGATTTGGTTCGCTTTGCTTTGAGCGAGTCTAGCATGGTCAGGAGCTCTTTTGACACGGCTAAGCATTGTTTTGCAAGGCCGTCTAGGATCACTTCGTCGGCAGACAGCTCTAAAGGCAAACTCTTGCCCAGTTGTGAGGCGAAGTTGGCTATGAACTGAGTTTCTTGCTCGAGGTCTCCATCTAGCAGTCCTGTGTCCGAGTTGCGTAAGCGCTAAACCTTGCAGAGGAGCTGGTAGCCAGAACCGATGAGTTGACAAATGTTAGCAACGACACCAAGCGTTGCAAGTGCTTCCATCTTTCAAAGTTCTTCTTATATTGGAAGTGTGTATTGGAAAAAGTGCAGCCCGGTGTGAACGGTATGATATAGGACTGATGAGGGCCTCTACGGGAAGCGCAGCGACTTTTATTACCGTGATAGCTACACTAGCTTATGAGGTATCCAATTATCTAAGAGAGCTTGGCGCTTAGATGAAAACATATGGCAGTTTGCATCTCATACCCTACCTACTCCAATCATTGCAGATAGTGTGGGTGCATATTTGTTAGGAATTCGATAGCGCTTGTTACACAAATGAGGAAAGCCGCGTGAGTAGGGTGGATAATGGTCGGTTATCCTTCCTGCTTGGGCACCAGGGGCTTGCTCGTGGTTTGCGTAAGCAGGTGAACCATTTCAAATTTATGACTGTTTCCTCGCTTAAATTAATTTCACCGCTCTTTCCGCTAATCGATGAGAAAACCACGCGAAATTTTCATCAAAACTTAAATGTACGTCTGCATAATATAGCTAACTTACAGATAGTTAGTCCCTAGGATAACGAAAGTTAAAGAGGCTATGCGTCTTGCCGCATGAAAACCCATTGCATTGTAGATAAACAATTAGAGATGCACAAATCTGAAATTATAGAAACCAGAATAGCATTGAAACCCGACGGCTTACTTTACTCAGTCTTGGCCTTATGGAAAACGTTTCTCATAGGGAAGATAAACGGGGATATGTTACAATGTACCTGTCATACACGTAGTTTTTATCAATATAAATTGGAATAGATAGAAGTTCTGGTAAGAAAGGCTCGCGAAAAAAGACAGAAGACAGCGAATAGATTGTACATTGCAAAGATGTTGAAGCTAAGCTTGCTCTGATTGAACTGTCACCCGGTCTCAAGATCTCTTAAAGTTGAAGGCTTGGGAAGTTAGAAAGGCTCAAGGCTCTGTGCCCAACACGATCAGAACTATCGATGTCTAAATTCGAATTGTCCAAATCAACCAATCACACGAACGAGTCAGGAACCCGGCCATAGTAATCCTTAATTTAGAATAGAAAATAGTCTACCACAATTGACTACTACCTAATCTTCACCATGGATATCCTAAAATCGCCGATCGTGAGCTTTTTGAACATTTCCTATTTTTTTGGCAGTTGCTTACCATATTTTGGATGATATATTGTTTCCGGGCCTAGCTCAAAAGAATGATCTATTGCCCAGTTCTGAAGCTTCCCCCAGTTAACACATTCATTCTGGAACGTGTAATTCGTTTGTGGAAAGTAATTTGTGTTTGGTAAAGGCTGCTCGTCTGGCCAATACCATGTCAACATTGTGACATCCGCATTACACATGATATAGTCTCTAAGACTTTCGATACAGTGGTCTAATTGGCACCAATAGTCAGAATAATTGACCCCCCGCCAAATTGGTTAAATGCATACCAATATGAGGCGCAAATATTTGACCGTCATTCGTGTGTTTAGTGTTGTTGACACCATAGTAGTCCGGAGCTAACTGCTCCCGAATTTCTTTCTATAGGAACAATTTAGCTTAGTTGTCAAGTCGATACATCGAACTGACTAGGCAGTGGAGATTGTGAAAGACTTTCATGATTCCCCAGTAGTCTCCAGATCCATCAGCTAGTAAAAGTGATTCCTGACCTATTTGATGCAGCGTATCTGGGGACAGTCGGGTATTGTATCCTGTTTCATGTTAGATTCCCTAATCTCCATAATATACAATTCTTTGACTTTCCTTTCAGCAGCTTTGACCAAGCTTCATCTCCTCCTTTAGATGGATTTCCTTTGAATGGTGAAGGAGCATCAATCTCTGTTTGCACTTGAACAAACTCAACTGCTCCCACTGCTGGAGCTTCAATCTGTATTAATATTATGACACGTAATAAGACAATAGCACTCACAGTATATTTTATGACCATTGTGACTGCAAGTGACAAAAGTTCTGCTTCCAGTATGCCAAGAATAGATAAGAAACGCAGTATTTAAAATCAAAAGTATCGCATGCATTGACCAAGTTTTCCAAGCAACTCGAATCTTCCTATCCTGTCTGGGTAGGAGGTCTTGATGAGGAAGAAGCTTCTCTGTAGGTAGTGAATCCACATTCTCTATGTCTTCAGAATCGATCTCACACATGGCTTGTTATCATACGCAGTTCTTCAAACCCCCGGAATATTTAGATAGCAAGAAAGTAGAAGAGCTGGGATCTTTACAGAGAAGGTTGTTGATACGAGCCAGTAGTGATGAGGTGTGACTGGGTAATTTTCTCTCATGTAAAGATTAAAGGCTCAAATTTCTCCGGTATTGGTGAAATCTAACTAGCAAGAAATTAGAGGGGTGTGATCTCCAAGAGGCGGCTGACACTGGACTGAGAAGTTTGGAGATATGACAGAGTTCAGCTCATGTGTGTAGAATAAGCTTTCCGGTTTCCTTAACATATTTTCAGTGATTAAGCAAGAGAGATACTGAAGGACAACAGATTTGCAGGCTCAGAGCGAGATGGAACGTTACATTAATATGATCGTGGCGTGGATTCTGTCTCGCAGATCCTTCGGTTCTACTATAATGCCGTCAACGTAGTGTAGGATTGTTCATATGACCTTTGTTTCCTCCGAAGCGGAAGCTGGGTATCTAAGCGGAACATCCGGGTATTGGCACACGGTGTGGAAGCGATCCCATCTTTTAGCCTCCATGTAGGGTATTCTTCCTGCGTAGGATATTTTTACGCAAAGACACAAGAGGCGAGGATAACCGAGTAAGCCAGTACTGGTAGGGTAAGCAAAGATTAATCCGGAAGCGGGAAGATTATCCGCAAAGCTTCACATAGGTACCCTCGCCTCACGGCCTTCGTGGCACAGCAAAAAGGTGCTGTGCCAGAATTTATGTAAAAATCAGCTCGTAAATAAGTTGCTGATCCGATGCACATTTTCCAAACTCATGCAGCTTGACCTCAAGGCACCAGTACCAGAGAATCACCCTGCCGGTGGAAACCCCTGAAACCCCTGAAACCATCACCGAGTTTTCTTCAACCTAGCTTAGTTGATATCTATATTTTCTCGAATTCGATCGCTCAATTTGATCAGGAAAAAACATTCCGCAAATCATGTTTCCCAAAATACACCACAAATACTCCTCCATTTCTCACGATGATGTGGAAACTAGTCATCAACCTTTAATTCGGAAAACCTCTTGGACAGACACATTCACGTTGAAAGCCCTTACTTGCATTGTGTTTATTTTCTTTGGCATCACAGCAACTACAATCATATATTTCTATCGGCAGCCTTCCCAACCTTTATGGACATCCTGTGGAAATTCAACCGAGAACGCTCGATCACGGGGTTGCTCATTTGATCTCATTTCATTTGCATGGCAAGCACCGGAATGTTATGACTCTTCTCTCGTTTCCGAATTTGTCTCTTGGGACCGTTGGAATTTCTCGAACGAAAGATACGGGAACCAGACTATTCCTATCGAGGTTGCCTTACTGGGAGAGCAAAGCCTATGGGTTACATGGCACTATCACATGGTTCATTGTACGTTTATGTGGAGGCAGATGCATCGAGCATATGAAAATGGATGGATTGATGCACACTTGCATGCGTACAACCATACTTTGCACTGTCAGAAGAAGCTTTTGCAATTTGCCGAGATCAATCCTGAAAGCGTGAACACAGAAGCACTTGTCATATATCCGACTTGTGAGCGGGTTGGAGGACAATCTAAGAATGGTTGGTGGGACTCGGTTTACCAGGTTTAGACGGAAAGCTCGATTTTTGATTCTTTGGGCTCAAGAAATCAGGAAGAAAAGTATGAGAACATCAGAGAGTTTTCGTGGTTAATGTTTCGTAAAGAAAGATTCACTTCACCGGATATTTGACTAGTCAAATTCTTTGTTTACCCTGTTACATTATATCTTTTATCTGAGTCTAGATATCTATTTCTCCCCGTTCTTGGCTTTATTTTTAAGCCGTTTAAATTCCTAAATTCTTGCATAGTTTTTCTAAAGGCTGAGAGTTCTTGGTAACCCCTTACACAGCACGATAAGTCACATTTACGCTAGTGGGTGCACTTATTCTTAGAGCTTTTTATACTGGTATCTACAAACTGCTTGCCTGTAAAGCATAAATGGATATCTCTAAGTAAGTTGAATCGTTATACGCACTTAGTTACTAAGTTTGTCCCTTTATAATTGCTCTAAAGCGTGCTGATAATATGGGGCGATTGCACATCAGCACAAGTAACAGATTAACACACTTCCTTGTGGTTATGTCACTAAAGAAAACTAAGCATCAATATTTTAATAATTTTTGGTTAAAGAACGACTATCCATAACGCGAGACGCGCGTGGAATACAATAAATAACAAGGCACGGTAGAAAATAATCATCCAGGTCCTGTCAACTACGCAGTACAGAAGTAAATACCATCCAACTCTTTCCCACTCTACCAAAGTTTAGTACATATTTTTAAGAGGGTTTACCTGGGTGAAGGATTTCTTACATAACTGAAGCAGACTATAAGCTATCGACTTTGGATTCAAGTTCAGTAACTAGAAGTAGAGCGACGAGATTTCAGGTTGTTGGAACCCTTGTCTTCTTCCGCACGAGCTTTCAGGTTATTGGAACCGTCATCCTCTTCAGCACGAGTTTTCAGGTTACCGGAAGCCTCGTCCTCTTCTTCGTCACAAGCTTTCAAGTTGTTGGAACCGTCATCCTCTTCAGCACGAGTTTTCAGGTTACCGGAAGCCTCATCCTCTTCTTCGTCACGAGCTTTCAAGTTGCTGGAACCGTCATCCTCTTCAGCACGAGTTTTCAATTTAGACTCAAAATCAACCTGTTCAACAGCTGGAGCAGCGAAACGAGCCATCATCTTGCTGCTATCCTCCTCGGGCAGGCGAGCAGCGAGGCCCCCTAGAATAAAATGTGAGACAGAATTGATAGACAAGACGCGATGAACAAACCTTGAACAGGAGCACAAGTCACCTCACAGGAGAGGTGTGCAAAGGCAGCAAGAATGCTGGCGATCTTATGGAACTGCATCTTGATTTTGATAGTGGAGCTTGTAAAAGACGCGTTTTTCAGAGAAAGTAAGCTGTGACGTTGATACTGATAGATTATTTCAAAGCGATACAAAGTTATTTAACCGTCAGAGAAAGTCGAAGAAGTAAGTTTAAGTATTTGAAGCCTAGTGTGACCTCATTGAAAGGATATACTTGCATGGCATCATCAATTGATGTAAGCCGGTATGAAGTAGCCCCGCACATTTCACACTGCCTGTCGGTGAGGATTATGGTAGTAGCCGTTTTGCTCACTTACGTACTTCATGGTTCCTACATAGATTTATTTAAAATATGCTGCAATGCATGAGCCTAACGGTAAGTTACTACGCCGTAGATCGTTGTTGTTCGTACAATTAATATCCTGGTTTAGGGCTACTAGTTCACGTAATATAGGAAAAGGCTTATCTTATGTAAAACATATTCAAAATTGTCTTTTTAAGTAACAGCCGGCTCATGCTCTTATTCGTATTTACTTATGGTAGGCGCAAGCAAGTGTGAACCGGCAAGCGAATGCAAGGGCTAGAACGCCGACTGTTACTTAAAAAGGCAATTTTGCATATGTTTTACATAAGATGAGCTTTTTCCTACATTAAGTAAGCTGGAATCCGCTTGGTTTATAGCAAAATCCTACAAATATTTGTATACACGGCTAATTCTACAAGGAAGTCGTGCGGAGGAGGCGTAGCAAATATTGACAGTGTGACCTCGTATAGCTTACTGCAATCTATACTTCCTCTTTGACCGGGTTGTCGCTCCTTTATCGGCGATGACATACAAAATCGTCGTCATAGTGGACTGCTCGGAGTCTTTACAATCGAAAATCCTTCCGAGGAACAGTTGGTTGAAATTACCTCGACAATGTAGATTGCTAGTCATTAAAACCGGATTTATACGGAATAATACTTCATTGACGAAAAAGACTCAAAATACACAGGGGCATATCTCAAGCCTCAAGGGTGATGCGGCCCTATCCCATGATCGCTTTGACCCCGAGGAAAGGAGCTGAATTCCTACATCGTTAGACTTCCACCAAACTTCTCTTCAGTAACGAGAGTATTACGAGCTTTAAACCTAGCCACGGCAAAAGAATCATCAAAGCAAACCTCCCTTCTGATTAAACATGGACGAGTCTGAGCAAAAATTACTTCCACGACACGACGCTCTCGAGCAAGAGACATTTGATTCAGTTGACGATCTTTCGAGCGTAGATCACCGGGATATAGAAGCTCGGCTTCGAATGTCAAAAGCAAGAAAACGACCCCTTGTGTTTTGGTATTTCACCCTACCACTTTTCCTCATTTTTATAGCAATGTTTGGTACGCTGGTCTATACCAATACAACAGTCCCTCAAAATTCAAGTCTCAATGCATTCCGTTGGGCAAGTTGTGGGAGTTCGTCACAAGAAGCAGTTAGAAATGGTTGTATTCTAGACATCATTTCAGGAGCGTGGGTGAACTCGGCTTGCTATGATGCTGAGATTGAGCAAGAGTTCCTCGAGCTGGAGGAATGGCACTGGTATCATGACAAAGAACGACAACATGAGATGTCTCTCGATTATATCCGGAAGACTGGGGGGCCAGATCCAATCTACGTCTCGGAGCGTTACCACAGAGAACATTGTTTGTACACGTGGAAAAAGTTTCATCGGGCAGTCATACGCAAAACCCCGATCGATGATCATATCGGAGGCTACAGACATACAAAGCACTGTGTGGCCTCACTGGCCGATACAAATCGCACAGCTTCATCCAAATTCTATAATATTTACACGTCCTGTATGATGCCCGAAGATTGTAAGCACAAATTTGTTCGAAATGGAGCATAAGTACTTTACTAATTTGAGACAGTCGAGTTAGATATGGTCACTCCGTGAAGTTTTATCTGGGTGAGGACAAGGCTTATGCCGAAAGTTTACAAAAGATAGATATTCATTGAAACGTTGCAATCAATTGGGGGTTTTGGATGAAGCTAGAAGGTTGAAGGGCTGATACTAACATGAGAAATGAAACTGGAGTGCAGCTAGTTGTAGTGTATTTCTTACCAACAATAAAAACTTTAGGAGAATTTTACCTGGGTTCCAAAAGATGTTTCGATGAAATCCTTATCGAAGAATGATGTGAAACAGTGGTAGATTGTTGGACAAAGTCATGGCGATAAAAAAAATGAAGACTTCTTTCTCAGAATTGTGTCTTCTAGTGTATTATGAAGGATGTAAAGTCACAGTAATAGATTATACAATTCAATTTTTAGATCCATGGGCGGGTCTTTGCTTCTGTACCAGTTCTGCCTGTGCCAAAAGGGTCATTCTAAGAAGAGCATATCTTCCTAAATATTAAGCACAGAAACTCAATACTAGCGTTAGCGTTCCAAAAACTCCTGTTCTCTAGTATCGTCTTGAAGCATAAAATTCCACGTCTGTCCTAAAATAGACCCTGCCACAGCAACGAGTCACTTTACCTACTATGCTGATCTTTCTCAGCGGCGTGACAGATGAAGAAACCCAAAGCATCTTCAGAAAGAGAGGCCTTCTTCTAAATTTACAGCTTCTCCTGGAGGGAATATGGAGGATATTATTCTTAATCCAGATTCGTGTTTTGGGCCGGCGTAGGCTCCGGGACAACTAAACCGGCCTGCTCACTTTCTAAGCCAGCTTCTGATCAAAAAGTCTACTTCAGATGCATTAATAGACGAAACTGAGGTCACTTTCACATCAGAACAAACTGTAATTCCGGAAGCTACTCATAATTCTCTTGACTCAAGCGCCACTGAAAGTCAGTATAGTTCTACTCCGCGCAGCCTCACTTACCTAAGACCTATCCACAAAGCTACTCGGGGGTTTTCTCATCTGAAAAGTCGAATAGAAAGATTGTGACTGCTGATAGTGCGGACATGATCATGGCGAGCTGGTAGATTAGGGCAGGGGATATTCTTAGTGGGAACGTGAAAGGGTTCCATCATGTCTCAGCGACTCTGTGGATATCTAATATGAGATCTAGCTGGCTAGGCGAGTGAGGACTTAGTCATGGCTGCGGTCTTGTAGCGAGAAAGAAAATTAATTATTGATTGATCTTGACACATTTGAATCAATGAATTGCCTACTTCATATTCTCTCACACATATCTAATCTTTGAAATTATTGTTACGTGAAATATCAATTCATTAAGTAGCCTCGCCGTTGTGACATGACTTGCTCATTGAAAAACATAGTGTAGTCCTAGTTGTGTAATATGTATAGATATAGCAGACAAAGGATAGTTATTTCTTGTCCCTCATTCACTCCGAGGGTTTTTGGTTTTCCCATGCTTCTTTTGTTTTATCTTCTCAAACACCTTTGAACCGACAAAAATTGCCAAGAATGCCGCCACCGACGTAGCAAAGATCACAATGGGCATAATCTCATACCAATGTAAAGGTCGTGGTGGACGGGGAGGCATTGGTCCCCCACTCTTCTGACTGGAATCATCAGAGTTATCATTCTGTACGACCTTCAAAGCTTCTTTGCTCGAGACCTGACACGCCGCTGCCAACCAGTCCGCTAGAGTAGAGTTATCCTTAGTGCTGCACCCCTCTGTGCACCCGTATAGAGCCTCGTGGGAGCAGAAACAATTTCGGGACTCGCTGGTGCAGCCGTAGTTGATGGTCTGGGTTCGGAGACAGCCTAGCGCGCACTTGGGCACGTATTTCCTGACGGAGTCGACAACGAAGCTGTATGAGACTGTGGGGTCGACGTCGGGACACGTTTGGCTGAACCAGTTCTCGAGCAAGATCACATTGTACCAGGAGCAAGGGTGGAAAGCGCATTGGTAGGGTGTGGCGAGGTTACAATAACAGTCGAGGCTCACCGTGGAGCAGTTGTTACCTCCGCCGGATGGACAAGGTGATGGATAGGTCGTGGGACATGGGTACGAAGTCGTGATGGGATAGACGCAGTTGGAGATTCCGCAGGTCGGCATTGATGAGAAGTCTACTGTGGGAGTGGGAACAGGAGAGGGAGTTGAAGCGGGTTCTTGGCGTGCTTGAGCCGCATGGAGTTGCTGGCGGCCGGGGATACCGTCAACCACTTGCGCCATGGCCATGACACCATTTGGGAGCATTGTAGTGAGAGTGACCACAGCAAGAAAGAATAGGCGTATCGGTCGGGAAGCCATCCGTTCTGGATTTTCTCAGGAGTGTTCTTGAACCAAGAGATATCATAGATATGGTAAGTCAGTTGATGGCGGACCTTGACATGATATAATATGTCCTCTTATGCCGCAGTCCGTAACACAACTCAATCCTGTGTTCTCGTCCATGGCGTGTCATTTCTGCATTTCAGCCTTAAACAGAGGCTCTGCTTCGGTTGGCCAGCCCCAAGAGCACTCTTATCGTGTTATTCGTTGAAGAGAGCGATTGTTATCAAGCAAGGTTGCAGTGCATGCAGGTGTGTTAGATACGCTAGTCGGTGGTAAGGGCTAAGTGCACTCTTTCAGGCCTTCAAGCGAGTTGTGGCTGATTGTCGCAAGCTGAGTCCAACAACTGTAACGAATCATGGAATTTCCATCCGCTGCGTGGCTGGAAATATGTATTACTCATTTTCAGCTGGTGCCGGATTTGGAGACTCCTCCGGATCGACATGCAGGACGGAAATGCCGAGTATGCGGAGCAGAGTGTTGTGTTGTCTCCAACTGGGAGCCTCATCGTCGCGCCTGTTGGGTGGATGGTACTTGCCGAAAGATTACCTCTATCATATTCGTCCCAAGACCCCGAGCTGATCTCTTCTTGGTTGTTCTTTGTTATCCATCACACTTTACACATTGCACGAACTCGAGCAGACCTACTTACTTTTATTCTCACCATGTGGTCAGAGGTGCCTGGACAAACCAAGCAGTCCTCTGGCAATACCCCAACAAGAAAGAAGCGATGGAATACTCCTATTCTGTTTCACGGTCTTAAGTTGACTAGGTATTCTTTCGCCTTGGTCATCGTTGCCATTACCCTCAGCCCAGCATCCGCAGCAGACTTTGGCGTTTGTTGCATGAGGGCCGCTCGCGAACAGTTCGGCACCACCATCCTCGACGTGCCATGGACTGTCTGCGGCGTCGATCCAGCATTTGACTTTACCAAAGACACGCCTCTGGACTCGGTCAAAGCAACGCTAGGATGGTGCAAGAAGAATTGCGCGGGGTTTCAGGCAAGCTCGACTTCAGAATGGCTCAATCCGCTTGCCACATGGGTGATTCCCGCATTCACGCTACTCATCTTATGTTCTATTGGCGAGCAGGACAAGAAAAAGACGAACGATGTGCTGTTCGGCGGAATCTATTATTGGGTGTTGGAGTATCTTGCGATTATTGGGGATCCCGTTAGTGCGATGAGTGGCGCGTTCGCGGAGTTGTGGGTAGATGCGTGGTTGGCAGGGAAGACAACAGTCAAAGGAAATCGTGCCGGAGAGGAGGAAGGCAAGGCGGCTTTTAAGGAGACTATGGTTGGGTTGGCCATGATCGCCATCCAGACTAAGTTTATTGATCTTTCTATCACCCACAATACGACGTCAGGACAAGAAGGTGAAGATGGCGAAGAAGGAGAAGAAGGTGGGAGAACTAACCATCAACTGGAGGTAGCAGGTCCACAACAGGAGATCAGTCTGTTGCCTATTGAAAACGCCAACGCGGAGAAGAGTGGTATTATTTCAACCTCTAGCAATCACCACTCTACCACCAAATCCCACTTCAAGCCCACCACTATCCCCAATCTCAAACGCCCCATCACTACCGTTCTAAAATCCCGCATCGATTTTATCAACGGCATCACCCTACCCGTCGTGCTCGTGCTCGCCACCACCGCATCCGTCTTCTACAATGCCTATCAGACCCTCGGGGACAACGACACGGCCCACGGCCTCGCCTTCGGGATCTGGTACGCGTGGGTCATCGTGCTAGCCGTCGTGAGCAACTCGGCCGTGGCGAGCGTGAACCCCGGAGTGGCGGCCGCAGCCGTTGGGGATCTCCTGCCATTGTCACCAAGAACGGTACCGCTGCGGAATCGGATGCGGAACACAAAGGAGTGGCAGGATTGGGCGGTGGGAATTCTGGGCGAGGAAGAAGCGTCTGGATCGGTGCATTTCTTCTCGCGGTATCTCCTTGGAATTTTATTTGCGTGGGTGGTAGTGGCATTTTTCTGTGCCTGCGCTGCAGCGATATCATATAATACGCCGACGGTGGGAATTGGGTGTCGATCATTTAGCTTCATCTTGTATGCGTCATTATCGGGAGTCACGGCGCTACTTATGATGCTGCGAGACTGGAACGACCGGAACGAATATATTCAAGGGGCAGATAGATCAAAGATCAAGACCACGAAGACCAAGACCCAGATCCAGTCAGCGAGGTATCTCAGATGGATTTATGGTTGCCTCGTTAGCTTGAACACGCTTGTCCTAGTCCTCAGTACTCTTGCTCAGCTGATTGGCCTATACCGGAGCTGTATTTGCAATCATTTCGGGCCGTCGTCTAGTCTATTGGAGTTGGCCACGGGCACAAAGCAGTCTGTCGATCTTGCACGTCGAACATGGATACCAGTTGGTTTTGTGGCGTATACGTTTGTATGGCTGGTATGTGGAGTCGTGGTTGTGTTCCGGACATATATCTCATCACGCATCAAGAAGTTCTTAGACGAGTAAGGGGTTTTGCTAGTGGTGAAGTAGCTTCTGTTATTCTTCAGCATATGATCTATCTGTGGGTAATCTAAGCGATCCGTAAAGTAGATAGATTGAACTACACGGGAGATTAGGGACAAAGAGTCGTACCTCTCGTGCTAAGCCAAAGATATAGGTATGCTGTTAATTTACTCTGCTGCCGATCATTAACGAGTGCTCTTTACTTCTCGATCCTTCTTCTCCAGACCAAATAGTGTACCCGCAAAGCCAAACAGATCTGAGAAGCTTTCACCGCACACTCATATACATTCGTCAATCTATCTTTAGAGAGTACCTAGGTAGACAGGGACTCTGCTAGTGAAAATAGCCCAAGCTTGTGTTCTTGCGAGAAGCGAAGACTAAGGAGAGAGGTGCAGTTCTTGGTAAATAGGGAAGAGCTGAGTGCTCGCTGGATGGATAATGCTAGGCTTTGAGAGACGGTTGCTGACGGGCTCTCGCCAGCAGTTGTTCGTGTTTTGACGGCAAAAATGCCGACGGAGTCTAAGTAATTGATTACATTTTGTTAGACCTCTGCAGAGAGCACCTCGAGGGACATTAGGACTGCGATATGTTGATATTCGACGTGAGACTGAGCAGCTGTCGTTTGAATATAGGTGTGAACTGTGTTGGCTTAGCGACTCCGAAGGCTTGCAGTCAGCAAATGCCAAGGTTTATTTTTCAGGGCGTTTCCTCACGAAAATCAAAACGAAATTCGGGAGACGGTTCCCGCCAACGCCATTACTTGAATTCTAGAATCAAATCGTACCATGCTTGTAAATAATATTAAAAGATTCATCTAATTCTTTCTTAAATATTTAAAGTATTATAAAGTATTTTGTGAAATGGTTAGTAAAGCGCAAAATTGAAATGGTGACCTCGCTTAGACCTTCTGTCGCGTGACTAGAAAGGCGGAGATGAACCGCTTCTCGAAGAATGCGCACCTGGCATGTGAATAATCTTTAAAATATAATTGCGCGACGGACAAATATTTTGACCTGAAGTTGTCAACATGTCTCTCTCTCCTAGTAAACTTCGCTTTACCGACCAGCGCGATGTGTACGGACTACAAGCGCTGCTTCCTTCGCTACCTGACCAGGGCAGCTCCTCAAAGTCTCTCGATACAGACATGAGCTCCTCAATGCTTTGCAAGACCAAGCGCAGCTTGAGAATCGCTCCAATGTAAATATTAGCTAACGACGATTTTTTAGGCTAAGAGAGACTGACAATAGCAAAGGAGAGCTGGGCTTGGTGCTACTGTAGTTCCTTTTGAAGCGAGATACTGGTGCTTCGTAAAGATATATTCCGACATTCAGGATCCTGAGAAGCCTTGAGAACAGCGCCTGCATCACCATGATCAGTACTTATTTTAGAAGACAGCTCGTTAAGTGCAGACAATGTTGCATGCAATGGAGCGGGAGAGACCGCGCGGCTGGAAATCGGTGGTGGAGACATAATAAGCAAAGATTTATTAATAGAATTATGAAGAAAGCAAGTGATTCTAGCGTGAAAAGTAATTTGCTGCAGAGATATATTTACGAATTAGGGAGAAATCAGGAAGATCGTGAAGGCGTAAGCCCGATCCAGCGAGCAGGCTCGATTGACATCTTCATAATCTGCCTAAGCGGACCTATCAGGCGGGCCTGGCTCACTAGAAATCATGAACTGGACTATCCAATAATAGACAGGTCCTCATAATAGCCAGGACCCCCACTGGGCTTTAGTGGGTGGGTGGAGCGGATGCCGCGTCCCGGAGCCCGGACGCGATTCTTCCAGCACGCGTACATATAGATCTAAATAACAGCATCTCAGCCATCGATCCAACTAGCTACCTGGGCCAACATGGTCTAGGGGATCTTTACGGGGCCTCGGGGGCATTTACAAACGTAGGTGCCCCCAACTAGGGCCCCAAACGCAAGAGGGGTTTGAGCCCCCTCCCATTTTTTTTAAAAAATCTTTTCCTTCTTTCGATCCCATCTAGGAGTCGTCTTCTTTCTTTCCCCTCCCTTCTGATTCACATCTTGGGATCGTTTATTTATCCTTCTTTTTTTGGGCAGAGGGATTCTTGGTGTGTGGCAGGCAGGCGCGAGAGTTAAGCGAGGTCGCGAGAGAGTAAATAAAAGGAAACACGTTCCCGGACCCGGACCCGGGTCCAGGTCGCGCTAGGCGTCCCATCCATTAGAAGCACTGGATATCAAAATGCAGGGTCTACTCAGAGGTGAATATTTTAAGCCCGAGAACTTCAATATTAGAAAGTCTTTAGATAGCGGAAACTAGGGCTAAGGTTCCGGCTAGTACGCAAAGTTATAAAACCCAGTTCTGACGCCCATGGTTATCTTTCCCGTCGTCTACCGCCTTTCTTTTCCGTGGATGTCGAACCTTTTGTCTTTTCTTCACTTCTAGAATTTCTATAAGCTCTCTGGTACCAGGACAATCGTATCCGCTGAACACATCTGCCACGATGGCAGTGACGGAGTGGTGGTACGGATGAGTATCCTCCTTATCCCATGCGTCAGCATCGAAACCTCGTTTTTGAGGTGCCCGAGGGTCTGGTCGTAAGTGATCTCTCGCACTCTTTTCAGAATCCGGGCTCGGTTTGTCATTTAGGCCAATACCCCTGTGAAAATCACGAGGGTCGTCCAGACAGCAGGCATAGGGATCGGCACCGTGGAGTAGCATGGTTATGAACACATCCAAACAATACCCTAGTTTTGACCCTTGATACAAGAAGTCTTTGTGAGTATGGATTTGGTGCAAGGCATATTCCCAAATTGTATAGCCCTGGAACCATTCGTTTGGGTCTAAACCGTGATGAAGAAGTTGGTTGAGCGCCTCGACATCGAGTGTGAGATGGGCCGAGGCATTCTCACGCTCCCATAATGCCCAGTTGTGGAACGAGATTGTGTATGCGATCAGAGGAAGGCCTGGACGCTTCAATAAGTTGGAAAATGGAAGAGGCACCTTACACTGTAGAGACCGGGAAGCCGGTGAAGTACTGCGTGTTTCTCGGTCGGTGATAATCCAGATTAGGCCAAGTTGAACGGCGATTGAATCGAGGTCGTCAGCCCATTCTGGTCGCGGCCCCTTCCACTCTGGGTCTCCTCGAGACCAATGTGGGTCTCCACCGTGTTCCTCCCAGCGCAGATTTAGAATCCGGACATACTCTCTCATCACCTGGATGACTGATTCAGAAGGAGTTGTTTGGAGATCTCTGATTCTTTCTAGGAAAGCGACACCGGTTTGGTAGACATCATCAGGCGACCGGAGTTTTAACTTAACCAAAGAAGCCAACAAAATGGCCATGTGGGGATCAAACCCAGTCTTCAATGTTGACATCGTCATCCGACTCCAGTTCTTTGGTTGTTCTAGGAAGTCTCTCGCTGTTCGATGCAAATAAGAAATCAAGTAGACTCCATGGCCTTTAGTCGAAAGTGTTTGTACTTCGGTTGCCAACCCAATCTCTTGTGAAGAAAAAGTAGCTGGGGTAGAATCTTGAAATGGTAAGCCAAGTGTTTCTTCCGGTGGAGAGGGAATAGTTGGAGCTGAGTTTTGACAGTCCGTTGGGTCAGGAGCTTCTTCTATCAAACTAAGAGGTGCTTGTACGGTTGTTTTGGCGTACTTTGCCAGGGCGACGTCCCGCTCATGTAACAGACCAAGTTGGGAATTTCCAACAATATCTTGCCTCAGGATAAGCGTCATCTTTATCCATTGTAACACCTCTCCACCATATTCCTCACTTAGCCATAGCGCAGTGAAATATATCCAGTCTTCAAAGGCGTAGGGATCGCTTGCCTTAGGCAACGTGATAGAAAATGAATTCCCACACCTGAGGAAGAATTTTGCGCCCATATGTGAGGCTATGAAGTCCTTGCATGCTGGAGTATTGGTGCTATCTAAGAGCTGCTGAGCGTTCCAAGGTAAAGTTGTCAGCGATGCAAAACGTTCATTGCTGGTAGCAGTTCTGGCGGCAGATTGCTGCAGGGGACTGTGAGCTGCTTGCTCTGTCGTCTGTGGAGGCTGAACAACCTTGGAAACCCCAAGGCCAGAACCACCAGCCTCTAGTCCCTCTGTATCAGGAGAGCTATCGACGTCCGAAGTAGTTTCTAGAAACCCTCTGCATCTGCTGCCGAGCCTTAGTCTCATACTCTCGGGGTCAAACTCATCTGCAACTACGCGCTTGCCTGCTAGTGATCTCGCAGGCACTACTGGCATTTCAATAGCAGATTGATAAGTTGGGTGAAGGAGGGCGCAGTATAGGCTGAACAGATCGAGGGTATGGTTGCTTTCTCGAAAGATCTGAAAGATCTTCGACGAATCTTCTTGGTATTCAGGCTCGATGCGGTCCAGTATATTGCCAAAAAAGCTTTCCAGGTCGCTGGGCAAAGCGTTCAGTCTTTGTCGAAGGTCCTGCATCCCGTCCCCGCTTCTGAAACCATGTATGAGAGATTTGACGACCAGGATGACCCAGAGAAAAACACCACTGGCCCTTTGGACAATTTCTGTGATAATCCAGTTTCCACCTCGTGGATTCTTCTGCAGCAGCCGTCTCATATGTCTGTCACTCCCAAGCTTCTGGTTGACATAGTTCTTGATATCGTCCCAAGTAAGATCCTGCAGCTTAAGGCCCGGGACGTTCAGCAACACGGATTGAATCACCGACAGAGGGCGACCAGACACACAGAACTTTGCATGAGGTGATAAGTCGGCGAGCTCAAAGAAGTATTCGGCAATATCTCCAGGGTCGCCTTCGTATTCGTCTAGGCCATCAATGAAGAAACATATCTTCAGAGACTCATCGGCGAGCTCGACGACACTTTTGAAGGCTCGCTGAAGTCGACCAAGAGACCATTGCTCGCGGGTAAGTTCGAGATCGTTTATGTCTCTGTCACGTTTCCATTCCCACTCCTCCCTGAAAACCTTAAGGATGAGGTCTTCCCTCTTGGAAAGGACATCATACAGCAGAGTCCGTAGGAGACCAGCATGAGATCTTTGGTCCGGCGTTCCACTGTTCCAAAAATAAAACGCGCCAAGCAAGAGCCCGGCCTGCCCAGCCCATCTGTTGAGAAGCACGCGGGTGGTAGGATGGTTAACAATGAATCGCATCAATGTTGACTTGCCTGAAGCCGGTTTGCCTTGTATCCAATATATCCCAGAAGATTTGATAAGCCATTCGGAAAAGTTATCCCAGGGCTTCTGATGTATCCCTGAATGGTGAAATATCCAATGAAAAGTGGCCTCGTGAGGCGAAGAAATGCTCTCGGGGCGGTGGGTCATATTTGCAAATCGCAAACTGTCTAAGATAGAAAGTTTGACTCGCCGCACTCGATCAGCGCGCTTCGTGATGTCCCGTTCGACGATTTTAGCCGCAGCTTCGCGAGCTTCCTCGAGTAGCCGTCGAGATTCTGCGATCTCAGTGTCCTAATTCGATCTTCTTTCAACTAGAAGTTCAATGATACGTTGAGCATTGACATCTAGACACCGAAACTGTTTGTCGCGCTTTATATTTTCCAACCCAAGCTTCTCAAATAAGGATCTTTCAATGTTGTCCAAGCGATCAAAGCGCTGGAAAAAGTCCTGACGGGATGAGTTAGAGTCGAGTAGCCCATCAATCACTGTCTGGGTCTTGTTATCCAGCGACTGAAGTTGGCTCTTCGTGTGAAGAGACATTGACGCGAAGCTTTCCCTGCGCCGTAACTTCGTCAGTCAAGCTTGAACTTACATCTATATACCGATCTACCTCAGTAGGAGCAGCACCTCTGTATCAAGCTCTGCCCTCAGGTCTGAAAGTTTCTCCGCCATGCTGTTTATTGCACCTTTCGACCAAACACTCTTAAGAGCTTGACGAAAACTTTTCCACTTTCGATGCTTTGACTGGTCCGGCACTATCAGTTGGTGCAAGCGTTGTAGTAGCTCCGTTGATATGGAGCCGCACTCCATGCATATCACTTGTAGGCGTGAGTTTGTAAGACTACTACCAGAATTCGAGAGCGGCTGGGTTGCGTGTAGCTCCACATTCTTAGCCAGCTCTTTGAGCCGCATAGTGACCGTTTCGGTCTGCTTGTTCTCTTGCAAGGCTCCATCGGTCGAAAGGTAAAGATCTTTGCTCTTGCAGACAACCACTCTCGCGAAGTCGACGAACTGCACTGCTGAAGCCGCAACTGAAAGCGCTGACATAGGATCGAGAACCATTGTGCGTCTACAAAAGAGCAATTGCTGAGATCATGGGAGAGGTATTTAGATAACTGCGATATGGATACAACTCTGAAATAAAATACAAAACATCGCTCAGATAACCAAAAACTGATGCAGAACCACGAACTGCTGCAGCGTAGAACAGTCGGAAGAATCGAAATGAAGAAGATTTTCTTTGATGCACTCTTCTATCCCCTCGATGTCAAAATTCTGCCTTGCTGCGAGGGTGGCTATGCTAGCATCTTATCGTGGCAAGGCTCAATTGATGGCATCTGAACGTAGATTGTCGCTGCACAGCCGGCGAGGCTGTACGAGCGAGGTTAAGGTGAAGCGAGGGCGAGTAGCTAGGAATGGATAGGATAAGTATGCTGTGATAGGATACTGTTTACAGATACGTATTGGGTGATTATGGATTTGGACTCGATAAGAGCAGTGAGGTGAGGTGAGGAGGGACCTAAAGACCGTATCGTGCAAGAGTGGGAGGAACCAGCGCCAGACGAGGCGAGGGCAACCTGTATCAAGAGCTACCAGGCTCTGGTCATGATTCTTATTAAATACGCTCTATCAACCCTAAAATAACACTCCCATTCCCGTTCCTCCTAGCACCATGCTCTCCCCTCCGTCCCTCCTCCTCCTCGCACCCCTCCTGCTGCTCCTACATCTCCTGCACCAACACCTGGGCCGCCTACGCCCGCTCAACGCGCTCCCCAGCGCGCACCCCACGGCGGCCTTCTCTCCGCTGTGGCTGCTGTGGGCGCGCTACCAGCAGCGCGAGAACGGCAGCGTGTGGCGGGCGCACCAGCGGCTCGGGCCGGTGGTGCGTCTGTCGCCGAACGAGGTCAGCGTGTGTACGCTGCAGGGGGTCAGGGTGGTGTACGGGGAGTGGGAGAAGGGGGCGTGGTATGGGGCGTTTTGGAACTATGGGTGAGTGTGTGCGGTTCTTGTTACGGTTCGGAAATAAGAGGAGAAGAAGAGGAAGAAGAAGATGCTGACGAGATAGGGCGCCGACTCTGTTTGCTGAACTCGATGCCGCTGCGCATCTGGTTCATAAGCGGTGGATGGGAAATGTGTACTCCAAGTCCTACCTCCAGAACTCGCCAGACATCGCCCGACTCAACACCCTGATCCTGACCGAGAGATTACTCCCCGTAATCACCGCGGCAGCAGCCACGGGTGCTTCCATTGACGTCCTCAGTCTCGGATACGCCTTTGGGATGGATATCATGTCCGGGTACCTCTTCGGTAGCGCCTACGCCTCCGACTACCTCAGCGACGAAGCAGCGCTCACCCCCTTCCTCGCCGCCTTTGCCGCCGTCAAGACGGACATCTTCTGGGACGGGCGCCTCCCGCTGCTCACCCGCATGCTGCGGCGTATTGGCATCAACCCTGTCTCGCCAGAAGCCGTAGACGGGCAAGCGTACGTCGAAGAGATATGCTGGAAACTCTGCGTCCCGGTCCATACCGCCATCGAGACGGACACGGTCGAGCCGGACAGCACCGCTCCAGTCGTCTACGCACAGTTGTATCACTCGCTGAGTAAAAACTTGGAGAAGAACCCCCCGTCAGCGGCCAAAGGTCCAGATTTCCTGCGCAGGTCGATCGCATCGGATATGATGGACCAGCTCCTCGCCGGCGAAGAACTGATGGGCATCGCCACCATGTACGCCATGTACGAGCTCTCCCTGCACTCCTCTGCCCAAACCGTTCTCCGAGCCGAACTTCTCTCTCTCAGCCCACCCCTCACATTCCCTATCAGCTCAGGAGCCAGCGCATTCTCCACCTCTTCCTTCCCTTCAGCCGTCTTCCGCGCTCTGGACACCTCCCCGTTCCTCAACGCGGTGCTCGAGGAGACATTGAGGAAGTACCCACCCAATCCATCCGGCCAAGCGCGCGTGGTGCCGCGTGGAGGAGCAACACTGAGCGGTTTCACGCTACCCGAGGGCGTGATCGTGTACGCATCGCCATACTCACTGCATAAGAACGAGGCGGTATTTGAGCGTGCCGAGGAGTGGATCCCGGAGCGCTGGCTGGGTGAAAAGAAGAAGGCGGCTGGGGAGTGGTTCTGGGCCTTTGGGAGCGGGAGTCGCGGGTGCATTGGGAAGGCTTTTGCTATGCAAGGTGAGTTTCTTCTCTTCATATGAAAAAATGACGATTACATACCATAGAACTTCTCTCAACTAACCACCCTCATCCAGAAATGCTCGTTTATCTCGCCGCCATCTACACAAATTACCGCACGCACATTGTCGAAGCCGGCGACATGTCACCGGTCGACGAATTCATCGGCGGGCCGAGAGCGGGGAAGCTGATTTTGAGATTTGAAAAGGTTTAGGACGGGGAGAGCATGTTGCTCAAAACGGTTTTTGAGATGGGCAATGGGATCGAGCGTTGAGGGTGAGATAAGTAAGGCCAGGATGGGAAGTCGTAACTTCTCTGTGGTATTTTAGATGTAGGGTCTGGATTCGCTGTAGAGATAATAAACGCGAAATTATGGCCTTGAAAGCTAAGTCCTGTACCCACAGGTACTAAAAGCTACAGCCGAAAATAATAGAACGCGGTTTGAAAAAGAATGACAGAGAAAAGGTATAATTTAACTTAATAAGACCTTTTATCCCACAACGAAAAGCGAGATCAAGATTAACATTGACTAATAATTATGCCTAGCTACAACCCCAAAATTGCCAATCGCCTGCCCCCAAATCATCGCCATTTTATTACGGCCCTAGTCAACACTAAACCGATAACTAGCCCTCACAGTGACAGGACCATCTTCGGGTCCAAAGATCTGTTTGCGTCCCCACTCCTCCTGATTGATGCCGTCGATCCACTCCTCGACCTCGAGGACCAGGCATCCGTACTGCGGGATGAACCTCTCGCTCGCGGTGCCCTGCGTGCGCTTGAGCGCCATGGAGCCGTTCTGGCCGCCGCACGAGTAGACCTGGAAGGCGGGCTGGTCGGAGAAGACGTCGAGGGTGATGCCGGACCAGGCGGATGAGAGGCGGGCGACGGGAACGGGGTCGTTCTCCCAGTTGGTGGCCGAGGCGCGGCGGGAGTTGATGTAGCAGGTGTCTAGGCAAGGTAAGCGAGTGATATTTATGCCCGGAGAAGAAAGTCACGACCACTCACCATAACCAGTACAATTGAACCCACAATTGCCCAGCAGAGCCGGATTCGAGAAATTGGCACCGATTTGTTTTGGCTTGCTCCAGAAATCATTCAATCCATCTTTTTCATTTGCGAGAATGTCGCCGGTTGGGATGAGGATGTTGTCGGCTCCAACTCGCTGGCCGGCGTATGGTAACCAGAGAGAATGATTGAAGACTGTACCAGTCTCGTTGTTCGCGAAGCCATCGAGATTCCAGTAAGTCTTTTTGATATTAGCACCAAAAGTGTTATTTTGAATCGAAGATAGAGGAGGAAATAGCGAAACAATTAGGAGAGAAGCTTACATGACTACTCAGCATAATTGGTGTCTTCTTCGTCGTGCTAAATGCCATGATGGAAAAATCCCACGTTAGGTTCCCGAGCGTATAGGTGACATAGCTAATGACCTCTCCAGGGAAGCCCTCCTTGCCATCGGGATCCGTGAGGCTGAAGGTGATAGAATTGGCGGTATGAGCAACGACGGTCCAATTCCGCCAGTCCCAGCCATCGGGACCACCATGCAAAGTATCCGCGCCGGCGGGACTGGCAGCGGTGGGATTCTCGTTGGGCAGGATGTGGTACGACACGCCATCAATGTCAAACGTCGAGTTCTTGATCCGATTGGCGTACCGACCGGGTATACCGCCAAAATGAGGGTGTTGTTGGTCGACGGTGTAGTACGAGGCGTTGTCGAACCCGCCCACCACGTCGCGCTCGATGCCGTGGGTGTCGTTGATGAAGAGGTTGGAGATGGATGCGCCGTATGGAATGAAGGTTGCGCGGATGTTGGTCCCTTCAATGACATATTTCCCATCCTGATCGGGGCCGGTTCCATTGCCGGCAATTGTCGCATCGCCCACGGTGCCAAAGAGAACCTCGCCGGGGATTTGCGCAAGTGCTAAACCCGTGAAGCAGGAAGCTGTGAGAATGGCTGGGCGCATATTGAAGTCTAATTGACACGACGAGAAGAAGAGGACTCTAGTAAAGAGGGCCAGAGTGAAGGCAGCTCTCGGCCTTATAAATTTTCTCGTCACATTGTGCCCCTCATGCTTATGCCAGGAACCGGAATTGAAGGTCGTACCCCGACTTGAGCTGCATGCAGCTGATGCCTCGATGGGTATACAGCACTTGGGGGATACAATGGATGACGTTGAAATGGTGAGGCTCATTGGTGCGTTTGTGGCTTGCCAGTGCAGGAATCCCGGCGCTGGCAGAATCGTCTAAAGTGTGACCCTGGGGCTTTGCGGGGTTGGAGAGTTGCGCCGTTCCTCAGCTGCCACTTCCAGCGTCCTTCCCGCCCCAGGGCCGCCATTGACTCGAGCGCTTCCTGTTTCTCCGAAATCCGGGGATTCACCTGTCATTTCACCCTGCTCAACCCGATTAGCCGATTTGTCAATGAACTATCAGGCTTCTGCCGTGGAACCGGTCCGTCACTCTGACCTACAAGCGACCGCTGTGTACTGTGTACGGGTGAAAGATGGCCGAGATTCTGGAAATTCTGGAAATTCAATCACATTGATCCCACGCAACACTGCAACTAGGCTGATGTTAACTTCATACATTCTAGCAATGCTCCTATCTCATCAATGGCTTACACGCGCCCTGTACGAAACTAACGGTAACCCCTCCGCCATATTCACATCAACAACACACCTGTCAACCTCGCGCTTATGCATCAATCAAATTCTCCTCGGCATTATCCTTGGTGTCCTTGGTAGCTCTTCCCTTGCCCTTGCGATCCGCGGATCGTTGGTAGAATTCAGCGAGAACCTTCTGTGGGATACGGTTGAGCAGTTCCTTGGGATAGATACGGAGCAAACTCCAGGCCTGGTCGAGAGATTCGTAAATCGTTCTTGATTCATACGGTGACTGAGAAATGAAAGTGCGCTCGAATTTCTCCAGGAATTCCAGGGACAGCTTATCTTCAGAGGACAGAGCCTCCTCACCGACGACAGCCTTCATTGATGCCGCGTCACGACCAATGGCATATTTCGCATACAGCTGGTTGGAAACATCACCGTGATCCTTTCGGGTGTGACCTTCGCCAATGGCAGATTTCATAAGACGAGATAGCGAAGGTAGGACGTTGATCGGTGGGTAGATGCCACGATTGTAGAGTTGACGATCGATGAAAATTTGTCCTTCCGTAATGTAGCCAGTCAAATCGGGAATTGGGTGAGTGATATCGTCGTTAGGCATGGTCAAGATGGGAATTTGGGTAATGGAGCCATTTCGTCCCTCAACACGACCAGCACGTTCGTAGATGGTAGACAAATCAGTGTACATGTAACCTGGATAACCACGACGGCCTGGGACTTCTTCGCGGGCGGCTGAGACTTCACGAAGAGCGTCGCAATATGCAGTCAAATCGGTAAGAATAACCAAAACGTGCTTCTCAAGTTGGTAGGCATAGTATTCGGCCGTCGTGAGAGCGAGACGTGGAGTAATAATACGTTCGATGCTGCATATTGTTAGTAGAAAAAGAAGATGAGGATTCTACTTACGTAGGGTCATTAGCCAAGTTAAGGAACAAAGTGACACGCTCCAAAGAACCGTTCTCCTCGAAATCCCGAGTGAAGAAACGAGCAGTTTCCAAATTGACACCCATAGCAGCAAAGACAATCGAGAAATTGTCTTCATGTCCATCATGTGTACCCTTGTTTGTCACGCCTTGCTTCTGAACCAGACCAGCCTGTCGACAGATCTGGGCAGCAATTTCGTTGTGAGGAAGACCAGAGGCGGAGAAGATGGGGATCTTTTGTCCACGAGCAATCGAGTTCATGGTATCGATAGCAGAAATACCGGTGGAGATCATTTCTTCGGGGTACACCTAGAGAGGTCAGCGGCAGATACGAAGATCCAAAAGGGCTGGCTAACTCGAGTATATGGGTTGATAGGACTTCCGTTGATGTCTAGATAGTCCTCTGCTAGAACCTTGGGTCCCTTATCAATAGCTCTTCCTGATCCATCAAAGATACGACCCAACATGTCCTCAGAGACACCCAACTTCAAACTTTGTCCTGTGAACTCGACTTTCGACTATACGCCTATCAGAATTCGCATTATATCGTTTCTTATCGCTTGTTCCATACCTTCTTTACGTCGATACCCGATGTCCCTTCGAAGACCTAGTCAATCGTGAGCTTGCGATCAGCCATTGGTGTACGAGAAAGCTATACCTGTACCACGGCGCGGTCACCTGTAGAATAAACTTGTTAGCAACAACCAACTTAATTGCATACAAGCTATTCCTACCTCTGGCTTCCAGCACTTGCCCCGATCGTTCAGTGCCATCAGGCAGCGTCAAGGTGACAATCTCGTTGTATCTAGGAAATTTGACCTTCGCATACGTCAGAACACACCGTCAACCTATTATTCCTTGTTCTCTTTGCTCACATTCTCGAGAATGACCAAAGGACCATTGACACCTCCAATGGTGTTGTACCTAATCCTGGGCGTAACCGAGTACGACGAGGACTCTCGTGGATCTCCCATTGTTGCGATTCGAGTGTACAATGAGCGAGATGGAAAACCAAGATTGGGAGAGCCTCTATTGTGAGCGAGGATCGGAGGCGGTGGTGGTGGTGTTGAGCGAAGATGGGTCTTGGTGGGAGGTTGGAGCTTTCGTTGCTTTTGATAGAGCTAAGAGCTCCTGATTAGGGAAAGTGCGATAAGCGGGGGCATCACGTGGAGAATTTGGAGTTCACCTGGCTTTTCCTTACAACATTCACAGCATTCATAACCGTCAACCATCATTTCTACATCATTAACTGATATGTTTAAGAGGTTTTTCTTTGATGATCCGTCTCTCCCACTTCGTTCACTTGCAAATACCAATGTCCCATTGAGTCACAGCTCTCCTCTCTCATGGGATCTTTCACTCATCTGCTTCCCCATATGATCTCAAACCATCGAAACTCAATTTGCATTTTCCAACGCTCCATACCTAAGTGCCTCAACCATATACTTTGAAAGGATCTGCAATATTTTAATGCCAATGTCCTCCTGCTGCTTCAATCCTACTTTCCACCAGGCTCTGTCTCTGCCTCAACCTCCCGCTTCATAGCATAGGCTAGTTCGAGCATCCGGTGTGTGTCGCGAAAGATTTCCAGAATAGCTACAGACTGGGATCTGCTCCAACTTAATTTTTTTCAGTCAAAAATGGTGTTTCTTCCAGGTTGTTTTGTGATCCCTCAAAGTCGATTGACACGGACCTTTAGCATATCTCTACATACAGGACTCATTTGGCCGTTTTGCAATCAGTTCTTATTTCTTGATTTAATCATTTTTGTTCATCATGTTATGGCTTCAGCAATCTCTTTCGCATCCCGTCTGCTTCACAGCCCACGCAATACAATCATGCCACTCCAATGGCAGCACATCCCTCACCGCCGCTACCGTCTCTTTTCCCCACCCCTCCATCCAAACATGCTCCCTCAGTCGGTAAAAATTGACGGCGTAGTTAGCCAAGATAGCAAGTGTAAGTGGCTTCCCGATAAAATCATTTGACCAAAAAGCTGCGGGACTCAGGCTCGCAAAGCAGGTGATAGACAGTTGTTTATGTGGAGAAGTGAGAGCAATATAAAAGCTGACACGCAGAAGGTGGATTGTTTCCGTGTAGATGTCTTTTTCTGTTGTATCCATAGTTGCAGAATTGGATTGCGGAACACGTGAGAGCAGGGCAGAAAGTATATTCTCCATCTCCTCAGGCAGTGGATCTACTATAGAAATTGGATCTATTGGGATAAGAACTGACCAACGACTCTGCTTCAGTAGCTCATGTGGAGATTTCACCATTACAGCAGAACCACGGACAAGCATTAACACGCTTTGAAGTCGAGAGATGGGACTAGACCCTGGTTCGACAACGGACAGCGTGGAGCGATGGATGCCAAATGAGTAGAATCCGGTCATGAAAGAGAAGGCGAAGATGGAGTCGTAATTTTTGGCTGTGATATTTGATAGTTGCGAGTGGAAGAGGGCGATTCCTCGGTTATGGTGATTGATAGCCAACAGGGTGTGCTGCTGAGGAGAGCGGCCCAGGAGGGCGAGGTGCAGTGCGCTGACGCTCAAAACGCCATGTAGGAGAAAAGTGTTGCCAGGGGTAAGAGCCATGGTAGTTACCCATTCTCCCCACATCGAGTTGCTTGTGTCCGATTGGAAAGAGAAGGCTGTCAGTGTGGGGGCAGTATGGATGGTGTAGTGATTCATTAATCGCAAGCGCTCGAGTTCGAGGTCTGTAATTTGCGGTTCCGGGAGAGATGGCGAGATATTCAGTGAAGAAATTGTCGATAACAAAGAATCTTTTGGTAGGATATTGCTGGACTCATTAGATGAGGTTGAGTTACTCTCATAGGGTTCAGCGTTGGTTTTTTCCCTGGGGGTGTTTGATGGCTTGGGCGGGATGAATATCAGGTGCGAGGTCAAATCAGCCAACGAGCAGGGCAGTCCCACTCTCTCGCATCGTCCACAATTCGGTTTGTTCTCATCACACTATAATCTTAAATACGAAACCAGAATTACACCAAATTGGAACGCAAACCTTCGTTCGATTATTTTTGCACTGCAAGCAGCCATTGCGGCTCTTGTTGTGAAATCGTCTCTGAGACATGACGAAAAACAGCTTATTAAGATTGCTTCCAGATATTAAGGCAGTATTGGCGTCAAAGGTTCGTTAGGGCTATTTGTGCCTCTCTTTTTAGGTAAAGTGCTGACACTTTGCGTTGCTTTTGAAACGACGACACGGTAACAGCTTTCGGAGCTCCTAATTCAGATGAAAAATCATAATGATCCATAAAATATCGACTTTAATATCAGCAAAGTGGCCGAAAAATTGATTTTATTTGTTTCGATTCGTAGTATTGGATGGTTGCCTAGGAGAGCATGATGTTGGTGGCGTGTAGAACCGGGATGCTAACCTAGAGTAGCATTTTGTACGCTTTACGATATAAACGATTTGCGGCTAGCCTGGATTCATCCCCTAGACTGTGATTGGCGAGAAACGGCCGCTTTTACCATGAACAAGTATCTATTGGTTACCTACCTGGATTTTAAATCTTATCTCCACTGCTGAGCTAGCCGTAATCGTAATGTCGAGGTCCAGTTTACGAGTATATAAGCTCAACTGTAAGCTCTCTCAATTTCCCCCTTCTCATCACATCTCTCTTCACCATGGTCAAGCTGGACGTTGTCAAAACCTGGAATTCCAAGTTGGTCGAAAGCCAACCTTTGGTCGCTGTCTCCTTCGGTACAGGAGGGATTGGACATCACACATTCCGCGCATTAGCAGTCGCTGAGCAAGATGTAGGCAAAGGTCTTCGTGCCTACCTCGTCGGCAGGAATGCGAAGGTAGCTAAGGAGATCATCGCTGAGGCTCAAGCCTCTTGCCCTAAAGGACAATTCAAGTTTGTTCAGGCAGAAGACCTTTCTCTGATCCAAGATGTCAATAAAGCCTGTGCGGAGATCATTCGACTGGAGGAAAAGGAGGTTCAGAACCCGAGAATCGACATCTTGATGCTATCTCATGCAGGATCTATCTTTCTTCCACGCAAGGGTATGTTCAGTGCCATAATATAGCTGCCACTCTAACGAACACATAGATACAAAAGAAGGAATTGATGTAACAATGTCATTGATGTACTATTCGCGCATGAAGATCATCGTCAATCTACTCCCTCTACTTCTCAAATCCACGCTTCCTGCAAGTGTCATCTCAATTTACGCAGCGGGAACAGAAGACAAGCTCTTCCCCAACGACCTCTCGCTTCGCAATCTGAAAATTTACAGTTATGGTCAAGCTAGATCACACATGAATTACATGCACACCTTTTTTATGGACAGTTTGGCCGAGCAACACCGTGGAAAACTCAGATTGACTCATATCTTTCCTGGTATTGTTATCGGTCCTGGTTACTACAATCCCGAATTCCCTATGTGGTTCAAAGTAATGTTTCGTGTCATGAAACCCATTATTGGGAAGCGGTTTACAGTCCCGCCTACGGTGTGTGGCGAACGAATGCTGTCTCTTTCAGCTCCGCACTATCCGGCTCGACCGATTGAGGGTTTCAAGAGCGAGGAAGGGGCGGCTATCGGGATGGATGGGAAACCAGGAAGTGGGACTTATATGCTCAATTGGGATGGAGAGAGTCTTGATAAGTCGAAGTATTACGACAAGTTGAATAAAGATGAGATGAAAAAGCTGATATGGGATCATACCATGAAGGCTTTCGGAGTTATTGAAGGAGGAGGTGTCTTCACAGAGTGATGTGGAGTCGCATGGACTGTGGATGTATCAAATGGCATGTTTTCAATCTTTTATCCATAATTTTATATATGTTTAATATTAGTTTGTAATGCAATGTCTGCTTCAATAAGCAGCTGGATCATGAATAACAACACAATCAATTAGCTGCAAAAATATGAAAATTGGTTCAGTATCAAGTCCTTGTTAATTTATATAATATATCCTGTCAACATTTAGACATTTGTATAGAAGCACGTGATAGAGGGATGATCATGTGGCGCAGTTTTGCCCAATTGCTTCTTCTGCCAGCCTTACACGACTCATCTTTATCAACGCATTCATTCCACCCAAGACTTCGGATATCTCTTGAAAGTTTTTATCGTATAAAATCGATTTAAGATGGCCGACTCGAATCCAAAGCCAGAGGCATCATCGCCACCACCTATTTACGATAATCCGCCACCAAATCCAGCTTCGGCCACGGTAGTTTCAACTCCAGCGGCAGTATTTCCAACAGCGGCAGTGAGTAGCCCCGTTGTAGGCTCGGAGATACGACCGATCCGTGATCCTCATTACCTCGAACGAGACCCCTTGGATGGCCGCAGAGAAGTATGTCTCCCTTACATCAACATAAGCATTACTCATATGACGCAGCCATCGAGGAGAATGGCCTCACGCTTGGACCATCTTTCATCCTCATTCAAACATATCCATACTCTTGTAGTTTCTAGTCCCTCGTCTCAAATCGAGCACGTTGAGCTCGAAGATGGCGAGTGGGTCATCCCAATCACCATTACCGATCCTGTGACTCCAGGTGGCAACTGCACGGTTCATTTCTGGACATCGGGTGCCAAAACGAGTACCGTGTTACCCACTGACCTCACGACGGAGAATCTAACCTATGTGTATGGCTTCAAGGAACTTGGGGAGTGGACGATTAGTGTGAAGCCTGAAGAGGATATCCATGAGGCATTAACTGCCTTGATTCGGAGTTCACCAAGAAAAAGTGATGACGTAGTTGCCAATTTGGTTGAAGAACTTAAAAAGGCAAAGGAACAGGAAGGCGAGCCAAGCGTTACGCTGCAGTTATACGCCATCTCGATCTTCAGTCAACTGGAGGAGAATCCGTTTAACAGTGAAGATAGCATCTGGATGTGGACGAAGCCAAATTCCAATTATGCAAGAAAGACAGGCACTTGGGAAAGAACATTAGATGAGGTTGTACAGAAGGGAGAGTGGGTCGCAGGTAGAGAATTGAGGGTTTTTGTAAAGGGGGTTACAAAGGTACTCAAAGAGGGATTCTTTGTAAATGGTCTTGTAAATATGCAGTATCCGGAGGATTGGGATGAGGAGGGACAATAAGAAAAACGGAAATGATTTTCTGAGATTTGATCTAGGAAAGAGAATTCGCATCCTGGACTCATGAATCATTGAAAAGTAGTACCAAATATAACGAAATCCATTAAAAAAGCATATAATTATTTTTGAAAGTGTTTCACTTTACGGGATTTAACAGAAAGAGTACGCGAGAAGGATAATTTCTGAAGAGAAGCTATCAGAGATGTGAAGTGTATTTTTGAGTTTGAGTGTAATGGAGTGGCACAAAGACAGGCTGTGAAGGTAAAGTGGTTGAAGGGTACTTTAGTAGCTGAAACGCTAAAGAAGCTTGGCATTGGAGATCTTTATAATGAGCTCGAGAGATTTGAGGAGGTAGAGCAAATTATTGGTGAAGTTTTGAGAATCAAAACCCAGGTTCTTGGCCCTAAAAACGAGGGTACTGTGGACAAAATGCTTCGCATGGCAGAGTTCTATGGCGATCTAGAGAGATTTGAGGAAGCAGACCAGGTCTGTCGCAAGGTTTTGGATATTAGAACACGGGCCCTTGGCCCTAAACATCGAAAAACTTTAGATGCACAGTGCGAGTTAGGCGAATACCTATTTAAACAGAAACGATACGAAGAAGCAGAACAAACTTAACGAGCAGTACAGGCGATAACGGTAGAGACTATGGGTCCTAATCATAGAGATACATTGAAGACAATGGGGGGTCTGGCACGTGGTCTGACAATGATGGAAAGGTATCACGAGGCTGAAGCTATTCAACAGGACATCCTAGCTCAATGCACGAGGACAGTAGGTAATGCCCACAGATTAACTCTGAGAATCATGTATGACCTGGGAGAGACACTAGTCCTACTTGATAGAGACAGCGAAGCGAGGGATCTACTACATCAAGCTCTTCCATTACTTATCAAGGTTTTTGGTCCAAAGGCCAAATTTACCCTTTCGGCCAAGAAGCTTCTGGATGAAGGTCCTAAAAAACCACCATCTGACTCTGCCACAGACGGCCCCGAACCAAACTTAGTGGTAGCGGGTGGATAAGCGGAAGAGATTGAAGGCGTAGAACAAGAAAGAGCAGAGGATAATAGAACCCCAGAAAGCAGCAGGAAAGCGCGGAGGAATGAGGAGACACCATTGGCGTTCAGGGGTCAAAAGATGGTCAGAGGAGCAACTGAAAGTAGCTAGTAGTTCTTACGGCATGAATTTGGTTTTCTAGGCTATTCTAGAGTTCTAGATAAAGCTTTGGAAAATGGTTGATTTCTATAAACTTGAGCCAAAAATGCTTGATCGTTCTTTGCATATAATGAAAGACACTAGAGGTACCGAAAGAAACCAAAGGGAGCTATTGCTCCACTACGGAGTTCATGACTGACTCAAGTAAAAGATGAAATGGTAGTTAGGTGTGTTGCGATGAGCTGAATGAAATACAGGCCTTCAAAAAGCGGATTTCGTTGGATTTTCAACTCTAATAGAATTCTTCTTCTTTTCTGATCCAGTCTTTCAACCTGTCTAATCTCAAGCTATTCATCAACCAATGTCACTCAATAAGTAACTCAGAAGTTTCCCCAAGACATCGTCGCGCTTGCACTGGCCATGGCCGCAGCATTCATCGAAGCATTTGCCGCAGCAACCATCGCCGCATTGTTAGCCGCGTTCATCGAAATTGCCACCGCATCATTCGCGGAACTTATATTATTGCTCACAGATCCCACACCACTATATAAATCATTGGCATGACCCGCGTGCTCGACAACTTCGGCACTGACGACAACAGCTGCTACGACCCCTGCTCCGATGGCTACACGCTTTCCCCACTTCTTGTAAGAAGCCTTCTTCTCTTCTTCCGTGCGATCATCCCAGAGTTTCTTTTCTTCTTTGCCCTCTTTTTCGACCAGAGGATCTGTCTCTTTTGGTGTCTTGGTAGTGGGTATTAACTTCCCAACTTTACTCCCAACCTTACTCCCAAGCTTCGTTTCCATAACCTTGGCACCGTAGATGTGAGATTGATCGCTGATTTGAAACTTCATCATTTCCATTTGGCCTATGAATGAGCGAGGTCTTGGTCGAGATGTGGGAGCTGGTCGAGTTTGCAGATAGGGACTGACAGCTGTTTCTGGAGTAGCCAGATCTCCAGCTTGTGGGTGGACAATCGTCTCGGGACGTGCGGCCAGCGATGGCGGTGGCGGCGGGAAACTAATTTGGAGCTGTGATGGTCCGAAAGCTTGTGATGAGATTGGAGGTGGAGGTGGCGGTGGGAAGTATTGCGACGTGGCATTTTCTTGAAATTGATACAATGAAGTTTGACCATGACCTGAGGCTGGAGAAAGAGGTGGAGGTGGGAAATACTGCGACGTTGTGTGGTCATGAGATGGATGCAGCCCGGTTTGGCCTGGACTTGAGCTTGGGGGTGGCGGGAAAAACAAGACCGGTACAGCCTCGGCGGGTGCAGAAGTCTGCTGGAGAAATTGGCTTTCTTGCGGAAGTTTCTGTGAAGACGAGATCGAGGTTGGCAGTGGTATAGATTCTTCAGGACTTGGTTGTATCTCCAATTGCTCCGTAGAAAATCCTCCCTTCTGGGACAGCTTTACATCGCCATAGGCTGGCTCTAACGGTGCTTTCCAGGAATATTCACCAGTAGAAATATTCACATAATAACTATGCAGGTTAAAAATGATGATTTGAAAAAGAACCATAAATTTCATACTCAGTGTGGTATTGAGTACTCCATTCTTTTCTCCAGCCAGCAGGAAGACCGTCCTGTGCTCCAAACGTTTTCGTCATTGGGGTATCTTGATGGTCGGATTTGCGGGTTGACAGTTGTCAAGATGACCTAAACATGAGCCCTACGAAAGGTAGAAATGGAAGTGGGAGAGTTGGTGTATTTAACGCTGCAAAAAAACGTCTGAGCCGCTGTTCGCTAAGACCAAAAGAAACTCACGATATTTGCTTGGCAGCTGAAAGCTTTAACACAGCCGTGGAGAATTAGTGCATCTTGACTGGATCGCTTCAGGAAGCTCCTTTCTAGCTAGGCTCCTTATAGCGACTCAACGCTGGAAGTAGATTAGGGACGTTTTAAACGCTTGCTTTCTTCCATAGCGCGTACTTTTGCATGCAACGGTATCTCACGTGTGTTTAAGAATGTGCATGGCGGAATGCGCCAAAAAGGTATTCAAAAACTCTTGCTCACGTTAAAAGAATACTGTCAGGATACACTGGTCGGATTGGAGACCTGCCATTAAATATGGTAGTCAATCAATTTAAATCGAAATAGCAGCTACTGCGATATACAAAAATAGAAGAGAAGAAGAAAATAGAGGAATGTAAGACTTATGATATCGGAGGAGAGGAGAGGAGAGGAGAGGAGAGGAGAGGAGAGGAAAGCAGGACTTACCGCATCGGAGGAGAGGAGAGCAGAGCAGAGGAAAGTAAAAGAAATCAAAAGAACGCAAAAAGTAGTAGCAAAAAGCGTGTTTAGCGTGTTTATTGTTGTCAGCTTGTGCAAGAAAAAAAAAAAGAACTTACACAAGCTGCATTTAAATATCGAAGTAGATAGCTTTATTTATTACTACTTACAGGTATATAAAAAAGTGGCTGCAAATTAGAAAGCATGTCAAACACGATTTTAGAGTGTTGCTGTAAAGTTTTGACTACTTTAAACATGAGTGATAGTAATAGGTGCTATGATTAAAGCGTAGTGTAGACATGGCCAACCCTGCTCCCGTAGGGATACTTGAGCTATACGTGTTTGAACCAAAGAATTAGCTCGGAAAGAAATAGTTTTATCTACGAGATGCAAGCAAGAGGTAATATTGATCTGCTCACGGTGAGAAGGGAGCAGGTTGTGTAAGCAACTGACCTATGGGACAATTTATTGGATTTTTGGAGTAAAACGAGGGGCGGTGTTCACCAGAGGCAGCGATACAGGAACATATACCAGAACGCAACAGAAAACTAATGCTCGGAATCATGACTAGACAGATGACTCAATTACTTTCAAATACGTTCGCATCCGTCCGTAGAACATCTGAGATACGATCATCTCTGTACACCTGCCGAAGGCTGACCACCCCTGAACCCCAAGTTGATGATGCTAGAGCCGCCAGGGCCGACATACGCTTAGTTGCTCTTCCACCTTCACATGGTGGTAGTCCCATGCAAGTCTAGTGTCCATCTGGATACCCAAGCATCGGCACGATGGAGAGACCTTGATTGTTGCGTGTGGGGGGAGGGGGGGTGCTGTTTGCCTTGGGGTGAAGAGAGAGAGAAAATCTCTAGAGTATTGGAAACACCTCGTATTCGGGCTCTCTCGTTATTCGAATATCACTCAGAGAAATATGAACCACTTGCAAAAACATCCAAAGCTTGAAAAGGTAATGACGAATCATAGCACTGAAGCTCGCAAGAGAGAGCGCTCGTAGCGCCAGGTACTCCTAAATATAAAAAGTGCTGACAGGGTTGTGGTGAGGTGGATATTAGATTCAGTGACTCTGAGCTCCTCGAGCAGCACGCGTACTAGTAAGTCAAGAATCAGACCTAAACAACGCAATATCAATATCGGTGATTGGTTAAGATGAGTCCTTTCAAGCATCAACTCACAGTCTACCAGAAGCCATTGTTCTCCACGATTGATTCATCACTCGTGACCTCAGTCCCCTCCAAGAAGCGTTGAAGAGATATTTACAAAACACGCCGTGAAAGGACTACAGAGCGTTGAGAAAATGTCAAGTCTAGGATAGACTTCCTGCGAGATGGACGGCAAGATGAAACAGAAGAGCTATCTGCGCAAGCGATGGAGATGCCTCAAACGATGGCACCGGACTGGGTTCCTGGGTAATGAATAGGACCGAGATGCGGAAAACCGAGTAGAAGTGGAACACTCATACGCACGGAGTGAAGGAAATTGAACATATGCAATTGTGAAGATCGTTCCTCCAGGGTAAAAAATCGCAATCTGCTACGGATTGCAGTTGCCTGAGCATTACACTTTAAAGTTCAGTTTGACCAACTCGGCGCAGGTAGATTTAGACTCAATTCTAGTCATTTCAAATGAAAATAGCTAATAAATAAAGTAAACACCTAAGGGTAGGAAGCTATTAGTCAAAGGGAATCAAATGCTAGTTGCTGAAAACTTAGGTGAATTAGGAGTTCGGAATTTCTATACCTAGAAGTGTAACAGTGTGAAGACCGAGGGAAAAGTAAGTAATGTCATTTTTCTTCCCGGTTGTCACTTTCTCAGACCTCCATTTGAGTGTAATGAATGTGAATTTTGGAAACGTGGCAAAGTTTCCAAGACTTTTCAAGTGTAAAAATGGGTTGTGTTGCAGGTTATTATTTCATTTGAAGCCGAAATAGTTGGTCCCACACAATTTCTTTATGCACACCATAGTTTTCTTGTTTTATTGATCAAAGCTTCTCCCTCAGTCGCTTCCCTAAAATTGCTTTCCCAACACTACTCGAATTTGGTTTCTCAATCTCAGTTGTAATCCAGTCCCCAATCTCAGCCAAGGACTCCAAATCCAGGCCGGTATTCATTCCTACACTTTCAAAAAAGTAGATCAGGTCCTCTGTACTGACATTCCCTGTCGCTCCAGGGCTGTATGGACATCCTCCCAACCCACCCACACTAGCATCAAACCTCCTCACTCCATGATCCAAACTCACCGCGCAATTGACCAGCGCTTGGCCATATGTATCATGAAAATGCATCGTGAGGTCCTCATTTCTGACGCCAGCTGCGGACATACATTTCAGTAATTCTGCTGTTTTGAGAGCAGTTCCCATGCCTGTTGTATCTCCTAAATCAATTTCGTCGGCACCCATTTCTAGGAGTGAGCAGGCAATTTCGGCAACTCGGTGGGGATTCACGATCGGGCCTTCAAAAGGGCACCCTAAAACCACAGATATATAGGCGCGAACGCGCAGACCGAAACCTTTCGCGCTTTCAATGACAGGTCGGAAGCGTTCGAGTGATTCCTGTACAGAGCAATTGAGGTTCTTTCGGGAGAATGATTCGGTCGCGGCTGCAAAGACCGAGAGCTCGATGAATGGCTTTGAGGAGTTAGGATCGATGGATGGGTCGTCAAGTATGGAAGAGGGGTCTGTTTGGATGGGAGAGGTTTGGGTTTGGTAGGCTGTTGGATTGGTTCGAAGTATTGCAAGAGCATCTTCCAAGCCACGAGTGTTGGGAGCAAGGAAAGAGTATGCTATCGGGTCTAGGGAGGTGGGAGGCGATCGGAGTATGTAATTGAGAATTTCAGAGGATTCTGCCATCTGATGTGGGTTAGAAAAAGCTAGGGAGAGAGATGGAAGAGCTGACCTGAGGAACCCATTTTGGAGAGACAAAAGAACCAGCTTCAATGTCTGTAAGTCCAGTCTTCGCCAATCTCTCAATCAATTCGATCTTGGTTGTAAGTGGTATCGTTTTCTTCTCGTTCTGCAAGCCATCTCGTGGGCCGACTTCCACAATGTTCACATAGTTGCTGCTTGCGTGATGCGGATGTTGGTTGCTGCTTGTGGGCTCAGTGGCCGTCGATAGACATCGTACAAGGCGAGTGCGTGGTCCACTAAGTAATCTTCTTGTAGCAGGCCGTAAGGACAGCATGGTGAAGAATCATGATGGAGCTGTGGAAGAGAGGTTGGAGGTGAAGGATGGAAGCGCGGTTAGAGCCGGACTGTTGGGGGGGAAGCGCAAGGGCCACTAAATAGACGACCCGAAAGAGACGGCCATCTCAAAACGTTCAAGATCCACAACAACAAGATGCTGTTGAATCACGACTACCGTAATTTGCCAGTCACCTACTTCAAGCATGCAGAGCTCGCCGATGAACTAGATATGTATCTTAGAGATCTCGATATCCTAGAAACAATATCCATTATCACAACCAAATTATAACCTGCTATCATACGCTTTATTCGTTCTAATTAGGAATGAAGAAGTCAAGGCCGGATGAGGAGAAAGAACTATTACCCGGTAGCAAAACCATGCAAAAATGGGTAGCGATTGTGCTGACTCGAAGAGATGATTTCGTCTTGCCTGCTATTTTTTACAACGAATGATTTGCTAAGACGCAGCATCATTACTAGGCTTCCTGACGTTGAGTAGTCTAAGGAGTTTGCGTTTGAGGACATTTGAAATGCTCAAATCCACCTCAAGAGTGACGATAGGTCAGTTCAAATGTCAAGCTGTTTGATATATGGAAACTTTATTGTTATTCCATGGAGTGTTGCGACGCAATAGACCGTCATCACCACTTTGAACATGAGATACCACGCAAGGGAGTTAAATTTCCTCATTGGGGAGTCCAAAGACCTAGACATATCAGACGCAAGCCAAATCTGAAATGCGTAATACTTAGAAACATACCGGTTGAGCACGCTTACTGCCATTGGCCTGCTTCATTTCCAAGTTAAGATGAATTTTAAGTCTATAAACTGAGAGGCTGGTCTTCTTTAACTAGTGAACTCAAATTCTACTAGAATATATCGTCTACAGCATGTACCTTCTGGAGAAAGACTGAGTCCTCCATCCAGAGTCCTGTGATTATTTCACTTGCCGGCCCTTGGCGAGGATGTGTTCCGACATAGGTACCTCGGTACTTACCGCCCAGCATAGCAATCAGCCATTTCGCAAACAGATCCAAGGTACAGTACTCGCGAACCTAGGAAAGGTAACCTGCATATTCGACGATTCGGCAGCTGCCGTTTTAAGGCTGCTTCAAGGATTCGCAGTACTCGCTAACTGGGAAGGCCCCTCCCCACAACCATGGTGGCCTCCGTCATCCCCACAGAGCTACGCAATCGCAGCCACCGCTGTTTACCCGCCCTCGTCGCTAATACAAAGCTGTCTGAAGGAAAAGCATGAGCTTCGTCACCCTGATCATAAAAGCCCCCTGGATTAATATCGGTCCCGACAGATTGAGGGGCAGGCACCCCATTCGGCCTGCATATCTCCTGCGTGAAAATGCGCCCCCATTGAGCCGACTCTGCTAGGTAACTTTATATTAAGGTACGGAATCTTTTTCTTGACCACGCTTTCCTCCTCATCTAATCTCCTGTCGGTCTTGATCACCTTCGTTCGATGAATCATATGATTTTCACCATGATCCGTTCAATCTACACCTTGGCCGGGTGTGCTGTTGTCGCATCTGCTACTAGTCTTGCCGATGTCTGCACAACTGCTTATGCCCAAGCTGCGCTCCCGGCTGCTGGTCTTTTTGATTCCATTGTCATTGATCCATCTTCTGTCACGGTTTCCGCAGTCACGAACGCCTCACTCTCCGGTTCCCCTATGTCTCCTGACGCTGAAGTCGAATATTGCAGTGTGACTTTTGCCTACTCTCACAGCGGCCGAAATGATCAGGTGCTAGTCAGGTATGGGCTTCCAGCTCCATCCAGCTTCAAGAATCGTTATCTTTCAACGGGTGGGGGTGGTCTAGCTATCAACTCTGGAGCTTCGGGCTTTCCAGGTGGTATCATGTATGGAGCCGTCGCCGGGTATACTGATGGCGGATTCGGGAGCTTCAATACTCAATTCGACTCAGTGTTTCTTCTGGCGAATGGGACCATCAACTATGAGTCCTTGTTCATGTTCGGTTACCAGGCTCATCACGAGCTGACTATCATTGGGAAGCAATTCACGAGGAACTTTTTCAAGGTGGCTTCAGATACGAAATTGTACGCTTACTATCAGGGATGCTCTGAAGGTGGTCGAGAAGGATGGAGTCAAATCCAAAGATATGGCGATGACTGGGATGGCGCTATTACTGGCGCACCCGCGTTCAGATTCTCCTTCCAGCAAATCCAACATCTCTACTCTGATGTTGTTGAGAAAACGCTTAACTATTATCCACCTCAATGTGAGCTTGACAAAATCGTCAACGTGACCATAGCTGCTTGTGACGGACTTGATGGCAAAATGGATGGTGTCGTTTCTCGATCCGACCTGTGTGGCCTTGGATATGATCTTAAAACCGCAATTGGCACGCCATACTCTTGCCCAGCTACAGCAGCCAGCTGCAATCCATTTATGGGATGTTCACCAGCAATTCTAGCCCAAGTCGGCAATATCACAGCTCAAGGCGTGGCAGTTGCCAGCAAAATCATCGACGGTCTGCATGACACTTCAGGAAAGCGCGTCTACCTCTCATACCAACCCGCTGCTAGCTTCGCCGATGCAGCAACCGCCTATGATGCCAGCAATGATACTTGGGGCCCCTCAGTCTCCGGAATTGGTGCTGAATTTGCCACACGTTTCTTAGAATTAAAAAATACATCTACGATCAGCGTTGCGGATTTCGCCGACGTGACATACGACACTCTCAAAGAATGGATAATTGAAGGATTACAAAAGTATGAAGATACTCTCCAAACCACCTGGCCCGATCTCACGCCTTTCGAACAAGCTGGTGGCAAAGTCCTCCATTTCCATGGCGAATCTGACAATTCCATCCCCGCCGCTTCCTCAGTCCGCTACCACGAATCTGTGCGCCAGACCATGTATCCGGATATGTCATTCAACGACTCCACTGCCGCTCTAGGGGAATGGTACCGACTCTTCCTCGTTCCTGGCGCCGCCCACTGTGCTCCCAACCCTCTGCAACCCAACGGTCCGTTCCCCCAAACGAATTTGGCGGTGTTGATCAACTGGGTGGAGAAAGGGGTCGTTCCCACAACACTCAACGCTACCCATCTGGCAGGGCCGAGTCTAGGTCAGAATGCGCAGATCTGTGCTTGGCCTCTGAGACCGCTTTGGAAGGGCAATAATACCGCCATGGAATGTGTTTATGATCAGAAGAGTATTGATAGCTGGAACTATAAATTCGATGCGATTAAGTTGCCGGTTTACTAGTTGTAAGACAGAGAGGTGAAGAAGAAGGATCCTGAGGAGAAGTGTGTGAATTGAAAAGCATGAAAACTTACTGTACATACATGGTGGTCGACGTATATACTGTCTTGAAATTTATCTTGATGAAAAAGATATCCACAGGAAGCTCCACTCTTGTCACTGCCACTCAGTCATCCATCCGTACTCAATCTCAAGTAAAATCTCCTCATCTTGGTCGCCATCACCACCTCTCCATCCCACACCGCTCTAAATCCAATGAAAAGATCTAGAGGCTCTCAGCAAAATCACATGACACTTCAGCATAGACAAATTATCTTTAGCCATGCCTGAGTCATGGCCTGGAGAAGCATTGTGCAAATCTCACACCGAGTTAGAGTATCTGGGATGAGTTGTGATTGGGTTCGGGTTGGTTGGTTCTATTTCTTTAAATATGAGCTGACGAAGAATGGAAGCCGAGAGTGCTTGGCTGGATTATTTCACGTTTGTTTCATCAATAGCGAAAATTCAATGGACAGGTCCACATGGTAAGCCTATGATTTCTTGGTTTTCTGGGCGGGCTTCGATCTTGAATCGAACTGAAGGATGCTCAGAGGTGAAAAGTGAAAGGAGAGAAAAATGGGCATGGAAAAAGGCATAGTATTTCTTGATTGTATTTTGGGAGATGAGATGAATTCAGGAAAAAGCTGATTCATTGCTAACTACTGTGCCGGTTCCTCAAAGGACACCGGTCTTGCTGACTAACTAGCTCGCAGTCCTGCCCTAACCCTAGCTCTGTCTCGTGACATTGTATAATTAAAGGAAGGGATTATTTTTGGGAAGAAGATTATGCAGAAAGAAATCTAATCCAGGTAATAATGGAGATATATAAAGCTGGGAAATGGTTTCACATTTTCAAGACGTTATGCTTAGGATAGGACTAGCGGTACATAAATATGTTTACTCTACCGCCGTGGCGTCGTAGTAGGTCAGCAACCTTCTCATGGCCTTGATCGAATGCAATTTGAAGTGCAGTCATACCCGTATTAATACCACGCTTATTAACATCAGCGCCATTTTCAAGGAGTAATTCAACAATCTTCTCATATCCTCCCTCTGATGCAGCGTAAAGTGCAGTATTCGGAAAGCCCCAAGTCATACCATCGACTTCAGCGCCGTGTTTAAGTAGTAATTCAACAATCTTCCCGTAACCTCGAGCAGAAGCAATTTGAAGTGTAGTCATACTCCTACCACTACCATGCTTATTAACATCAGCGCCATTTTCAAGGAGTAATTCAACAATCTTCTCATATCCTCCCTCTGATGCAGCGTAAAGTGCAGTCCTCTGAATGCCCCCAGTCATATTATCGACTTCAGCGCCGTGTTTAAGTAGTAATTCAACAATCTTCCCGTAACCTCGAGCAGAAGCAATTCGAAGTGTAGTCATACCCGTAATACTATCATGCTTATTAACATCAGCGCCATTTTCAAGGAGTAATTCAACAATCTTCTCATGTCCTCTGTCTGATGCAGCGTGAAGTGCAGTCCTCTGAATGCCCCTAGTCATACCATCGACTTCAGCGCCGTGTTTAAGTAGTAATTCAACAATCTTCTCGTATCCTCTAGCTGATGCAATGAGCAGCGCAGTCTCAGACAAGGGATTTAAGCAAAAGTCATTGTCAGCGCCGTTTTCTAATAGTAGCTTGGCAATTTTCTCGTGCCCTTTGAATGATGCAACTAGCAGCGCGGTTTTCCCCAACCAGCGTTTATTGACGTCGGCGCCGTTGCGTAGTAATAGCTCAGCAAGACTCTTGTAACCTCTCGCGGATGCTATTCGAAGCGCAACGCCGTTGTGTGCGTCAACTTCCGCGCCTTTATTTATTAGGAGCTGAGCAATATTATCGTATCCACTGCTGACTGCCCAGTACAGAAGAAGTCGTCCTTTGCTGATGATATCTGCAATATCTACTTCGTACTCCAGCAATAACTGTACTACAATTTCATGTCCGTTTATGATCGCAAGATGTAGAGCTGTTTCAGAATAGTTGTTTTCGGTGTTGAGAGAGATTCCGCTATCAACCAGAACCTGTACTACTCTTGCGTAGCCAGAAGTTGCAGCATCATGTAAAGCTGAGTTTCCGTTTTCGTCCGTAGCTTCCGGGTCGATATTGGCAGTGATCAGTAGCCGAACCAATTGCTCATCTCCACTCATTGCTGCAGCGTGAAGCAACGTCTTCCCATTTCCTGACCTCTGGGATATATCCGCACCACTTTCTACCAGTAGCTGTATTGCCGAGAGCCTCCCATTACGAGCAGCTAGAAGTAAAGTAGAATCAGGTGTAGAGTTTTGCTGCTCCGATACTGCGTTCGAGTAGAGTTCTTCAATCTCGTCTTGCACGCCTTCTTGCGCTTCTCCCGCCTTAATTCTGTGGGTATTACGCATGTGCTTCCGTAGGTTGTCTCTTCTCGAGGTCCCTTTGAAGTTACATTTAGGCCATTTGCATTTGAACTGTGCTGTAACGCTCCCGTGCTTTGCAGCATGCCTCTCAAGATCGGTTCTGAGGGCGAATCCATTGTCACAGGTAACGCAACGATATGGTCGGGAATGTGTTTTTTCATGGCGACTATAACGTGATTGATTAGCCTACGTAGTTTCTGCACAGAAGTTGGGTGTATACTTGTACTTGCCGCGCGTAGCAAATGTCTTTGGACAGGAGCGACATCGGATAAGACCTTGAATCTGAATATTCATTATTTTGAAACTAGATAGACTGATAGTAGAGATATGTAGCGGCAGCTTAACGGATGGCTATAATTGTCGTGCAGAGCGTGTGTTGAAATTTGTGGCCCGTACTCGACGGATAGTGTAGGATGATTACAAAATTGTGTCACGAAAGCGTCAAAGAGAACGGGGATTTTACAAAGTTCAGGCGGGGAAAATTTCCATCGCGATTTCAGGTGAGTGGAGATGCAGAGAGGGATGCGGGTTGAAACCGAAGGGCGACGGCGAGTCATCCTACCCCTTTCTTATTCGAGCAGGCTGCATATTCGAAGTTAAAAGGCAGCTGGTCCGCTCCCTTCTTTTGAGCCATTTTCAACGAGCAAGATTGTTCAACAAGCTTCCTGCCCGCCTGACTTGGCTTCTCATTCGCTGCCTCGCTTTTATTTTAGCGTCGCCCTTCCTGCAACATCGCCCTTCCTGCAACATCGCCCTCCACCGACAATGCCTCAACCGCCTTATGACAACCCTTGCGGCCAATTAGGCGGTCCAGCACAATCTCAGACCCATGATCTTTTGTATGTTTTTTTTTTCGCACTAACGTGAGTATGCCTCCAGGGACATCGACTTCAGTCCCAATTCAGCCATCATCTATTCTCAGCTTTTCGCGCATCCCAATCTTCCTTGTGCCACGCAGGTTCAGTCATCACCAACCACTTTCCAAGACTATACCAGCCCTTTGCCACTGCATATCCACGATGCCATAGGCTTCGACCAATCAACACTGACCACTCTACCTCGGCCCATCAATGAACCTGTACCACCATCTCTGGACTTTCAAAACTTTGAAGACTGGAGTCAAGCCATTCCACAAAGTACACTGATTGCAGCGCAGCCGACGTTTCCCCTCGAATCCCAAACGGTAATCGGAGAGCTCCTTTCCTTCGCCACGCCTGCGCCTTCTGAAATCAACCAGTTCCACATTCACCAGGCTGAGATTCAATCATCTGATTTTCTTGATGACCAGCTTTGGATTCAGCAAGCGCCTGTGACAGCCGAGTATAGTCAGCAACTAGGACATAGTCGATTTTCCCCCATTCAGCAAGGCTACAATTCGTCGCAGCAGATAACTGGACCTGTCGCTTCTTCAAGGTATAACTTCATCCCAAATACCGCACAACAAATTCTAATTGAGGCTGGCAGTCAATTGCAATGTCACGTCCCTGGCTGTCCTCTCGGCCCTGGTGGTACTAAGAAGAACTTCAAACGACAATACGAGCTACAAAGACATTTCTTACAGAAGCATTCCGAGGAGCCGCAGGTTAGCTGCTTAGCTGTAAATTGCAAGAGGCAATTTCGTCGCGCCGACAAGCTCAAATCACATGTTCAAATTGGCCATGACGACAGTACTCTTTTCAGATGCCCCATTCAAGAATGCTGGCTCAACGTCTCGTTTCTGACTCGTGATAAAATGGGTGGCCATCTTCGTGATTTCCATGCCAGTGTCCGCCAGCAATACAAGCATCAATTCGCTGCTCTTGGTTATGCGTAATTGGTAAGTAGAACCTCATCTACAAGATATATTTGTTGATATCGATAACTTGCTGACGGAGATCGTACAGAACCTATGATTTTCTCGATTCCAACCGGAAGAGGCGGCCGGATGAGTTGGAGTATTTGAAGTTTACGCAACTTGCAATCTCTTGGCTTTTACCTATGTTCATTTTGTGATGTGCTGGTTTCCTCATTTATCGAAGTCATTCGTTTTCCACCGTTTTAGATGTGGTAGCAAGAAGAAGGAAGCGGGAAATGTTTTCGTTGGAATTACTTAGCTAGCAAAAATGAAGATCACGGCCTATTGCTTATAAAGTTGAACTATATAATGGGATTTCTATCACCTATTTGGAGTAGTGCGGTCTAGGTTTGGCAGCCAAGATTGATCAATCTCTGTCAATTTGTTTCTATGTTCCCCTCTTGTCGTATCACGGGAAATAGCTCATCAGATACCCAAAATCGTCCTGAAAGCAAGGCCCAGGATTAAGCGCCAAGCCTTGCGCACCCGGCTTTTCCAGACCACCCTTATCCGATATCCCCAGCGGACAAACATCTAAGACCAACTCTGCAACCTTAGTGGTTCCCACTACAATTTTACATCCATTACAATTAGAAGCAGTGACATCATTACTCCAGTACAGACAATTCTTCGCGTTGAAGCAGCTGATGCAGCATGATTCATCATCGAGTTGACTTCCAGGACTGGGTGTCAGTGTTGAGACGGGTCGCTGTGCAGATTGCGGGGTGGGTTTGGTGGCTGGGAGGAAGAGGAAGTCGCTTGGTGTGCTGGTTGTTGATGCCGCGTACTTGATTGTGGTTTCTGTGCCCTAGATAATTGTTAGCAGCCATGTGGAAAATCGTAAATCATGTTATGTTTACGGGAACGGTGGTTTGTGCTGTGGGGAGTTTGGTTTCTACGATGATGTCGGCGGATATCGGGATGCAGGAGCATGCGCTAGAGACGCGAGCTTCGGGATACTGAGAGACGTGTGTTGGTAGGTATGGTACGTAAGTCGTGGTATATTTAGTTAAGGTTGAGAAGACTTCATCGGCGGTCACGCTGTAAATGTTAAGCGAAACTTCTGTCTGAGAAAGGAAGCGTACGTGAGTGTGCCTGGAAGTTTGACGGTTTTGGTTTTCGCCGAAACCGTCAAGGTGGTTGGTTGTTACGGTCTAGTGAGTCTGATGAGAAATTTTACAACGTGCCAAGGTACTCACTTACAGTCGTGACGAACGTCGCAAAGGGGAAGGAAAGTAAATATTGACAGTTTAACGAGCCTACAACCCCTTGGTGTTGAATGGCCCGGAGGATATTGTCCGCTTTGCATGAAGCGCCTGAGGCAGCCGGTATTCTCGCAATGAAGAGCGTGGAAAGGAGAAGATGAGATAATGCCCAGATTGCCATGGTTAAGATTGTGATTGAGGAGGGGCGGAAATGGATTACGTCTGGGCACCAGATGTTAACTACCGTGGGGAAATTTGCCAAGAATTTGAAAATCAATATTACGTGTACGGTTTCGGAGTTAAAAGGTTCTGAGCCAAGATGATGGCTGTTGTAGCGTCAAGAGGTGCAACTTGGCACTGCTAGTTCCTTCAGAACGTCATAAACATCGCACATACATATCTTCTAAGTTCGGAAGCATGCAAACCGGTGCTTATTTCTAATATTTAATGTAATATTTAAACGCTATCGTAAATAAACCATGTAGCAGTAAAATTCAAGGTTGGATACATGAAACCAAGGTAAAATATACGTTTGGTATATTTCCGAAGTGCTCTACCCCATTACATAACGGCTCTACCCGGAAGCGCTGTAAGCCCTAAAAGATAGGTTAGTATAAGTAACGGAAACTCGGAAATCACACATACAAGAGTCTGTTCCAATATCCTCGTGCGCTTCCTGTGCCTTGGTACAATTGTAAGTAGACTCCCAGGATTCCAGGTTCAGAACTGGGCACGTTTCGCTGAAGCATTGGGTTCCGAGAGCATCCATAGCTCGCTGAAGAGCTCCGTCTTTCCAGCCAAAGAGATAATCTCCATGAGCGCCGTACCCAGTCCTGTGTACAGTCAGTAATAAAATACGTGGCCAGTGGAGAGTCTCAAACTTACTCATCGCCAAAACTATACACCAGAGGCTGCTTGCCGTTCTTATAATAAGCTGGATTTGCGAACGATGATGTATCGTACATGATCTCATACATGACTTGCGGGATTCGAACCGGATGTGTACTTGGACATTGATCACCCGCAAGAGCCGAGCCTGGTGCATAGGCTACATGGCTTTTGTGATCGTCGCTATCTAAGTTCTTACCGTCCCAGCATGAAGGGAAGATGACGGTGGCGCGGATGCCTCCTTCGCATGGCTTGGTGGGAAACCCAGCTGTATCAGTAGCGGCGCAGGGGGCGCCATTACCGCCCATTGTACGTTCACTCTTAGCAAGACAGCGGTGGCAGATGGCCATACTTCCATTCTGTTTGGTGTTGATCATTGGGTCGCCTGCGAGCATTCGGAAGCCCTTGGAGATCTTTGTCAGTCTAAGCGGGTAGAGGTATTTATGTGCACTTACAGGTTTCATCACAGTGACATTTTTGTTGGTACCACTGAAAGGTCGCATGTAATAGATAGTGAGCCCTCCATCCTGTTCCATCAAGGTGTTGTTCAAGCGTCCATTCGCCATCTGTGGAACGCGCTTGAATGTTCCGTTCTCTGGAGACTGGAAATAAATCGAAGCTGTCCAATAATTACTGAAGTCCTCTGACATCTTACAAGACGTGCATGTAGATGTGGTAGGCGGGTTTATGTCCGAAGGGTCCATCTAGGGGGCGATATTCAGCGATTGGCTCCATGCAGAACAATTAACAGATGTCTTACTGAAGCATTGAAAGAATTTCCTCCAACAACTTGATGCAGATGCGGCGATGGAATCAAACCAGGAGCGACAAGTGGGTCGACACGATCGATCACGAGTTGTGAGCACCCAAATCGAAGAAAGTCTGATCCTTTGGCGGACCCTGTTTGAGCAGATACATCTTGGGCGAGTAGCACCAAGAGTGCGAGTGCTGGTAAAACCATCTCTAAGTAAGATTGAATAGAGTTAAAGCCAAACTATGAAACAATTTGCAGCTCTCATAGCATTTTCAAGATGTTTATACGAAGGCAGGCGCTCGTTTTGACTATGTTGCCAATCTCGAGCAGTTTATCCATCATATTAATTTAGAAGTCTTGGAATACTCTGGGTAAAGAAATTAATCAAGCGAAAATGTACGGCAATCGATCTCATCGGCACTTGTTGGTCGTTCAATCAAAGAACGACGCTTAATTTATGCTTATCTGTAGGTCAAGGTTTGTGATATGCAAGTAGTTAGGTTATGAAGAACATGTGTTGGTTCCCGTAGAATTCTCTATTTTCTTCAATATTTTTAGGATTACATTCCTAAATAACCAAAATGATGTGCATTTAAGGACCGGCATGGGTAAATTCACCCTAGTATACATATAATCAGATCTCGATAAAGTGCAATAAATCCGGTAATCTCAGAAGACAGTTTTCCAAATTTGCTTCGAATACGGCAAGTCGGCGTCGCCACCCTGCTCAAACGCTACTCACCCTCGCTTCACCCTCTAGTGCTCTGCTTAGGTTGCTCAGTCACCTCCCTGCTCTAATTCTGGGTAGCGAATCATAAAATGCTTACTGTCCGGCTCTACTATAGAAAAGTATATCAATATATGTATTTTTAAGGGGACTAAGTCATTCCGAGAAAACTAAATAAGACCCCCCAACTCTAAAAAAATATATCGTTTGATCTCAATGCTGATTCTTCTCCTTGGAAAGCTTGTTTTCCTTTTCCTCTAAGTGATCCACCTGTAGCAGATGACTTTAAAAGTATTTTTACATGACTTGCGAGTCCGTGCACTCTAGACTAGATTAGATAAACCTGGTTTCCACGGCTTTGAATCTACTTGTTACCTACCTAGGTAGCTTAAACACGCCCGTAACGCATCCGTAAATCACTGCTTTTAAGATATATCGAGAGAGTCTAACAGCTTTAAAAAAAACCCCTGAGACGACGCGAGACCGATGGACTTCCGAGGACCAAAAACTGAGTTCTATTCGAGGCTCTAAAGCTGAAGAGAAGAGAACTTCAGTCCTGCTCCTGAAGGTAGGTATATATTAAATTTTATCATATAACTCAATTGCCACAAAAGATACTTTGATGTCATGAATAGTAATTCCTCACCATCAATAGCAAAATTGTAATAATATCGTCTTTTCTTAAAAAGAAAAAGTGATCGCTTTTAGCAATAACAACGCACCGTAGCAGCTTGTAAGCAGAGGATCTTAGAATAACAATAATATTACTTATTCGGACCCAGTCTTTCTCAACTGACACTGAAGTCATGGTTGAGCATATCTTCTCGACGCAAGCTAAGACTGTAAGGAGGGCAAGCAGACCATTATTCCACCTAGAACCAAGAGCTAGTCGCCTGTCTGGGATGTAGAAAGCGATACACGAAGCCGCAACACCAAGCCGTTGGAAGACTATTATTTTGTACACGTTCAGCAAAAGTCGCTATATGATAAAAGTGTAGTCCTACTAATTGACACTCTCGTAACTTGAAATCGATTCGCTATATGGATATAAGCCGAGGAATAGAGCAAAGGTAAAGGCGGAAAGGCCATAAGTCAATGCATACAGAGACATGGGCTTCAGCTTTCCAGGAAAGACGGCAACAAGATATAAGACTGCACCGAACTCAAATACTCGAAAGTTCCGTGTCGACAAGATGGCAAGGAGACTCATTCATTTCTTGTCTGAAATTGGTTTTCGCTAATTTTATGGCTTATGAATGTCTCATACGCGCTGGAAGACCGTTAGGTTTACTCCTGTTTGCTATATATAGGGTGAAAGCTGTACCTTTTTCAGTCGTATGTTGGACTCTATTGTATTCACGAAACATAGGAGCTGCAAATTTCTTTACTTGAGCAGAACGGAAATCCCGCGGTCAGAGTAATCACTTGGTGATATAGCGAACTCCATAATTCTAAGGCTCGCTGAAACTCCGTGGTGGCACTCGTGAATGTCTAAATTCGCGTTAGAAAACCCTTTAATCTATTTCTTTTTATTCTGTATAAGGAATAACTGTACCTTTTTCAGTCGTAGCTTGCTCACTATGATATTTACGAAACACATGAGAGTACCGTCAGGTATTTCCTTGAGCAGAACAGAAATATAGCGTCCGTAATGGTCTTTGGCCGGTACTGCGAACTCCGTAGTTTTAAGATACGCGGAAATTCCGCTACGGCAGCTTCCCTTGCCTGTATCGAACAATTATGGAAATATTTTGGCTGAGGTGGCAGAGCAAAGTGGGATAGATAAAATCCCTAGATTTGTGATCACATTCCACCAATATCTCAGCCACGTTCTATGCTGTGGTACCGCTCTGCTTTGTAATTGAATCGGGGTAGATAACGAGGTGACTCATAACAATGTTTTCGCCACGGCACATCCAGCTAGATTGATGAGCTTGATATCTGTCATGTGTAAGAAGTGAGCTCACTTTTCTTTTTGCGGTTTCGCTTAAAACAACAATATATGCTCCAAGCGACTCGGAGCTCCTTATCTAACAATTAGTCATGATAGGTTGGTGATGTTAATGCTATGGGAAGATATATCTACTTTTAATTTAAGCGGTTATTCGGATCTTGATCATCAAGACCGTTATGTGCGTAGGTAGGTGAGTGCTATAGAGCAACGGCTAGCGAAATGTAGCGGAGGTTAGATACGTGCGGTCGGGATCGGTGGCGATTTGCTAATGTATAAATGCAACCTTTGAACTCTCGGAGTTTCATCTTTACTACGAAGAGCCAACCACACAAGCAATGGCTTCTAAGATTCCCAACGACATGATATTCTACTAGTACATTCAGTCCCCGTATTCTCGCCGAGTGTATTAGTATCTTCTCCTTCGCGGCATTGATCATGCCTCATGTGTATGACTATTCCACTCCAAGGAAAATTTCTAGTAACAGAGGTGTCCTAGATCCAACCGCGCATTCTCCCCCGTCCCGACCTCGAACTTCTGAATGTGAATTACCGACACATCCCCCTACTAAGCATTGGTAGGAATATGTACCTCGACAGCCGTTACATAATCCGCAAACTTGAGACCCTTTTTCCGGATGGTGCGATCGGCGCTCGCACTCCCGAGCATAGCTTCATTCAAAAGCTCCTCGACCGCTGGACAACAGATGCAGGTGTTTTAATAGAGCCGTACAACTGATCCCAATGAACCTTCTAAGCATGAGCGATCCGAAATTTATCAACGATAGAGAGGATTATGGGCTGATGATACCTAGTATTAAAGAAAGGGAGAAGATAAGACCTGAGGCCACAGTTATGATAAGGGATTGTTTTGAGGTTCTGGAGACCACTATCTTGGCGGATGGAAGAGACTGGGTTTTGGCGAAGAGAAACCGAGTTTAGGAGATATTGAAGGTAGATTGTGTCTTTTATGTCTGCTGAACGGGATCGTTGCCAATGGATTCTAGCCATTTGGCCGTTTCATTGGCTACTGAATATGAAGACTGCTCTGCAAGATGTGATTTCGGCGAAGACGTTTCCGAAGGTTTTCGCGCAGATTGAGAGCGATGATGACAAGCCTTAACATACAAATGACAGTTATAATTTGGAATTTCTATGTATTCTATAAAATCAGATTTTGTATTGGCGAAACAAATGGCAGCAGGTCATCTCAAAGATTGCTTTATGGAGCCGGAAGCGACAAATGTGTGATTGCTATCAAAAAGATGGGCAGCCCCTAACGAGCAAGGAAAGCTTCAAGTAAATGATACAGACATTTTTTGCTGATCAGTAATTTTGTGATATGATCCTCAAAGTGTCTTGGAGGGCAGGAGACGGAGGATGGAGCAGGTCAGAGACATTGGATGGCGGCGGTATTAATGCACAAGGCTTGGTGGAGAGCCATTTTCTTCTCCCTAGATGTAATCAGTGCGGATAGGAACGCGGACCGTTCTCGAGTTGGGGATAAATGATCCACTAGGTGCGAGTGCCATCCCCCGCTACAGTAGAGCTCCAAGAGCTCGTGCCGCTCTGGTCACCAAGTGTGTTCCCTTTTCAGGGAAGCCAAACCTGAATAAGGTTCGAGCCGTTGACCAAGCTGACCGGATATGGTAAAGTGCAAGAGGGGAATTTTTCTTCATTCCCGTAAACGTCAGTGGCTTGACTGGCCTGATATGGCCAGGGATAGCTCGCAGGCGTATATGGCAAGACGGGGGGGGCATGCGTGGAGCAGCCACGACTGAAAATATCCCACCTGCGGGAAGATAGGGTTACACTGCTGCAGGAATGTTCCGAGGGCGTATGGGGGAGAGCTCTCTTTCGCTCCTGTCAACGTCAGCGGCTTGACTAAGCAGGCTGGATGCAGTTAGGTAGACCTCGCCGGCGCATACACCAGCACGAAACTCACCTGCGGGATAAACAAGTATGCTCTGTAGGAAATGCGCAGTCAAAACGTATAAGGCGAGGGCTTTCAACCGAGAGATTCTTCATTTTCATGGAGGATATTTTATCTCGGTACCCTCCCAATCGCCCCACCCCAAACGCAGCTTTTATACCTGACAACCCTGCTGAAAAAACTACATTTTTTTGGCGACAATTGATCCTCAGCAAATATGAAGTTTACAACATCTTTTTTGACACTATGCATTGCTCTGGCCTCCATGAGCGGGGCTGAAGCAAAATGCAATGCCGACGGGTACGTTTTAAATTCTTTTCTGAAGTTCGTCCCTTACATATCCGCTGATTTTCATGATGAAGCTGTCTCCGTGCTCTGTACCCCACGCGGGACCCTGCGAGACTCGCTTCAGGGGCTTCATTTTGCGCAACATACATCGCCGCCAAGCGAACCGACATCAGTGGTGCTCCAGCAGCTGCAACCAAGGCGTGCGGCACAAAGCCATCAGTGTATAGCTCAGCATGTACTTGCATTCCTATCGCACCAACACCATAAGTGCTGCGCTGGGAAATCAAGCAATCTAGAGCGAGAGAGACCAGAGATTAGTGGAGTGGGAGCATGGTTCGTAGCTCGTGGATGGAAGTGTGCACACAACCTTAAAGAAGGTTTCTTCGTCGTCATCAAACACAGCATATACAGTAGATAGGAGTATCTAATATGACAACAGCTACTTCAATTGAGTTTATTTCTGTGATTCCTAGTATCGTGGGCTCTGATTACATTTCTCTCGTGCCGGTTTCATTTTGAAGTGCGTCGTTTCTGTCGGTTCACGATAAACCTAGGTTGTCCGTATTGGCCGGTTTACCCTGGATACTGGACTCCTCACGTTGTGGAGGGGTCTGTATCGGTGGGTTAAGTTGGCTTGTATTAGAAAGAAGGATGGAGGCTATTGACCATTGTCAAACCATACAAACGTATACCATGTATCACTGGAATGACCGCTGAAAGCCCCAGTGATACGAACATCGCAGCATGAAACGTCCTCCACTTTGGCGCTCGAACTGCAGGGTTCACAGAAAGGTATGCACATACTGCTCCGAAAACGGTAATCCGCACCGCTAAATTTAGCAATAAAACCTTTAAATAAATAGAGAAAAGAATCACCATCGTGCAATACGTGATTTTGGTGTGGCGCTCACAATACCATCCATAATAGATGATCGACACTATACTACCCCAAACCAAGTACACAATGCCGAGTAAATCTAGCTTATTCCCAAGATTATTTACCTTCGGTGAGTGGTTTGATAGGGTGTGGTATTTCGCACTCATACCTAAAGCATATGGCCGGGCTGAGGAAGAAGGAGCTCATTGCTAGCACGTCTGACCACGATGCAGCGATATGGCGGGTTCTAGCAGCACTGAAGATGGCAAGGCAATCATTTCAATAAGGCGTGTGTACATGTTCACAGACTCGTTATATACGTAGGTTAAGCTCTAGATGGATTTGATATGCGAGTTAGAAGCTGGGCAGTATCCACTATGGATGTGTTGATTGTCTTGTTGCCAGGCAGGTAGGTCATCCCAAAGGAGCAGAATTGGATTCTTTGCTCGGTTAACGGTGTTTTCTGCCGCGCCTGCTGCTTTCTCCACCATACTGTTACTGGGCAGTGTCATCTTGCGTTGAAGTTCGTGATGGTTCATGATTTGCTTCCGAGTTTAGTTCTTAAAAATCATTACGACAGATGAGATCGTCCCTGGAGGAAAGTGTGCAAGCCGCTAGCTACTGAAACCTGTGGACGAGCAGGGAAGGAACGGTCGGGAATGTGTGTATAAAAGAGGGTTTCACGTCAGATTCTCTTTTGATGAATCAACATCACTTTACCCTTCTAATCAATATCACTGTTTTTCTAAACCGTTATCTGAAGGGGCTCACAAGCTAAGAATTGCGATGTGGTCACCTTCCCAGATTTAGTGATATGTGAGGGAGAATCAAGACAGAATCAATTCTACCTTGCATTGTTTCTCAGATCGAACAAGTAAGTAGAGCTAGTAAAGGCGTCAGCTCCCTTCTCTAGCCCCCGAATAGCTTTTTCCATGGCGCATTGACTGTGGAACGAATCATGGCACCACCATCAAGAGCTGTATACTGTAGAGCAATCCACTTTGATTTCAAAACTCTACTATATGCAAAAGAGATGATTAGTTGCCATATGAGATCACCGAGTGCAGGCACCCGTGTTACATTGACCACAAGCCTGAGGATGGGCGGAGAGTGAGAGGTAGGTTATTGAGATTGATGATAAAGATAGATGGGTTTGTATCAACTGTATCTAGCGCACTATGGGGTCTCTCTGTCTCAAAACTTTTTACTCATGCTGATATTAACAGGTCGTTGCGGCGCTATCACTTCGTAAGTAGTCGAGACAAATGCCAGCCTTCTTTTTCATAATTTCCAGCTTTCCAGAAAGTGTTTCGCTCTGGGATGGAGGTTTATGCTGGTACCATCTGCCATAATCTGTAGAATGGTATGTCATACCCATGTCCTCGCATGAAACCTTTTCCATTCTTTGGATGACCTCTGATATGGGGACTTCGAGCATCTTCATTGACGTGAATTCGGTTAGAAGCAGTTGATAACTGTCGCCGCAAGTTTTGCCCCAGCCACAAGAACAGCGGGAATTCTTTCCATCGATTAATAATTGGTTCAATTGCGCTCGCATTCGGGTCCTTCGCTCTTCTAATAGGTCTTGAAAAGTAAGTTTTGGACTGTATATCTTTCCACTACATGTTACGAACTCACCTGACCAGCTATCACGTGATGGACCCCAGGCCTTGGCAAGAGGGTCCAACATGACGAAGCTCTATATAAGTGATGGCTTCCTCCATCGTAGATAGGAGCTTCGTGCTCAACTTAACTGATCAATTCTACTCTATTGATTCTACTCTACAACTCAACTGTTCATTCACGCGCTTGTGGCCCCTTATCCTTATTCTTGATCCTAAACCAAGACAGCCTCCAGAGGAACCCTGGAAGTAGTCGTAACACTACACCAGTAGGCTGATACATACCGAATGTTCTACCAGGCAGAATTTGAACAGTAGTCTCATCATTGAAGAATTCCATGTACGATCTTTCGTAACGAAGGATAAGCTCTAGGGAGTGGGCTACAAAAATGTCCGAGTCGCCGAATAAAAACGCCGCAGCTAGGAAATATCCCATGTCTATCCTCTCCGCATTATCTCTGGGCTGTAGCCACTGAACACTAGCGAATCTAAGGGCGACATGAAGATCGTATTTATCAACTACAATGAAAATTCCTAGAACCTCTTTGGGTGTTAGGGTCTGCGGTATATCATCATTGCGATGGTGGATGAGGCAACAGATTGTTCGCAATGCATCGGCATCGTCCTCCACTAGTGGAACTTCCCGTGGAGACTCTTCGGAAAGCCCTTGACCTTCACTCCATTCGGGTCCAAACATGGCGTCGAAGACTTTTGAGGCCGACCGAAGGCACTGAGAGTGAACTCTCAGTCGTAGGTTCTGAAGTCCAACTACCAGGACAACATCGCCATGCGGACAAATGTCTGAGGCTAGGTCTGACCGTTTGCGATGATCTGCTGTATCCATGCTAAACCTGGCACGGTGGAAATGCTGAGCAAGCACGGAAGAAACACGAAGCAGGACTTGCCTTCGAGCTGAGGCTCAACGCACGGGCCCAACATTGTCCTAAACGAGAGCCCCGATAAGGGAGCACTTTACTGCACGTATGGTAGTTGTCACTGATAACTCAGAAGGGGAAACAAGTTGTTTTCATTGCTTGATTCGAATGAAACTATCTCGGCATCAAAAGAGCGGTCCATCTCACGTCATTCTCCTCGTAACATCACCCACAAAGTCTCCCAGCTTCCTTAACCAGTCCAAACAGCGGGCCCAGGAGGTGTGTACGCGCTAGCCGCGGCGAGACTGTTGATATTGACCAAGATTCCCGGATCATTAGTCTTATACGCACCGGGAAAGGCGACAAGAGGCCCGGGTTTGCCGGTTCCGGTGCTAGTGATGGTCACCTGCGAACAGGCGAGATAGAATTGAGCTCCGCCGGCTTGATTTGCCAGATGGAGCGCGATCTGTTCGACGCGCAGGAGGTAGTCTCCGGGAGGGGTGGCGAGAGGGATGGTTGCGTTGACGGAGTAATACCAGTCTGTTGACGTCAGTACTTTTTTTATTCAAAGGTTGCTAGCGGAGCAGTGACTATGGAATCAGAACGTACTGTTTCCAGGCCATGCAAGTTGCTTGTCAGTCCCCATTGTTGGTAAAGACTCATAGAACTTGAACCAGACACTTCCCGATCCATCCCAGGAACTAGCACTCTGTCCCTCAGGGACCTTTGCCAGGTAGAACAGCCATGGTCCTGGGTGGTTCACCTGCTGTGAGGATATGTAGTGGATAGTCGCTCCTGCCGGAACTTGTGCTATTTGAGCAGCATTGGTGGCTTGGTAGCATCTGATGTCGGGAGAGGAGACAGACGTGACACCGGACTTCGATTGTGCGTTCTTAGTTTCTCGCGTCACAAGCCAGTCCTTGGTGTCGGCATCAACGCCATTCACGACGAGTCTAGGAAAGGTATCTGGAACATGTCAGCTATTATAAGGCGAGGAAAAGTCCTTGTTATCATACAGTGGGCTTGCACTGCTGTTGCTGCAAGAATTAGGCAAGTAATTAACTGCATCGTGAAGTCTTGGAAAGGAGATTTTACTTAGAGGGCAGAAACCGACATAAACAGTGGTATATATGCCAGCAAAGGCAATATATTAAACTCTATCCCCGGATCGGCAGAACATGAGCGTGATCAGTTTTTCTTATTTGCGGCAGTTGAATGAGCTTCCGAATTGGTGGGCGACGTTTCGTCGGTAGTGCCTACTAGTGCCAGGATAGGGTAGGCAATTCAAGAAGCTGGGGTTGGTGTTTATCCTGATGAAGGTTTCGGGTATGTGACGATGTAATCCCGAAGCGTCTGATTTGCTGGATTATGTTTCGCCAACGGGTTAAAATTTCTCTGTCAAATACGCATCAGTAGACTTGAGCAAGATTCAAACCTAACAATTGCTTCACTGACATAGTCATAGAAATGCACTCATAATTCATCCTCCTTTTCTTCAAATCTGACTTATCTTCAAAGCGATCATCATGTAATGTTGCCCTTGAGTAACTCACTATAAAACTTGAACAGCTCCAATCCAATTTATTACGCATGACTACCTAGGTAGACGACTATTGAAACTAAAATTTTGTGAAAATCACGTGCTCGAGCCACGAGAGAGGCATCGCACTGCTTGAGCCTATAAAGTTGAACGGATCTCTCCAAAGAGCATCTAAAATCGCGTAGGGGAGTAGCATGGTGGAGTATTTCTATCTTCTTGAGCAAATGAGAATATGTAAGATGAAGGAGAAAAGTTGTTTGGACGGAAGAGGAACGCTCTTGGAGGCACACCATATATGGAAAACTATATTTGTTTCTGTAAATAAACCTGACTGTATCGCTGTAGAGTGATATTTAGAATTGTAACGGCGTCCATCTGTTTTTCTTCCGATCGTGGCTAGTATGCGCTCTAGCCGTCTCAGGTCTTAACTCCTTCACGCTCTTACTGTTATTTAGAGCTGATTTCTCAACCAGGTTGCTGGTTCGCTCTGTGAAACCACCCCAAAGTTGCGCGGCGTTGGCGCTGGGCGTGCCCGGTCCTGTAGAGTTCGCGCTCATTCTGCGCGGTTCGCCAAGGGTTGGGAACGCATCAGCAGATTTATGAGCTTGCCATCCGCGGTAGACTGGTGCCTGTGTTTTAAGACTTTTAATCAATTTAGGAAAGGGATCCTCGGGAAGCTTTGAGCCTTCAGCGTCGGGCACTGGTCTCACAGTGCCAGAGGAGTGGGGTTCATTATTGTGCCGCGCTACGCCGACATCTGTTCGTACATCTCTAAGAAGATCCAAGTTTCGATTCGATAAGTTACTCCCCGTACGCTGTCTTTGAGTGTTCTGCTCAAGAGCCTGTTGAAGAGTCATGATCATATTTCTGATACGCATTGACGCGTGGGTCTCCATAAGCTGCCGCGGTGTTTGCCAGTTTGTGGTCGTATCGGGATCTGCATCGAACTCGGCAAGTTGGTAGAGAGTTAGGATTGCTTCCTCCTCCCGGTCTAAGCGAGCCCAAGTGAGAACATCGTGTAATGGTGTTCGTCCGTTGGAATCAATGACATTTGCGTACGCCCCGCCACTTAAGAGTTCATCCACCATATCCGGAAAGCTAAATCGGCAAGCAACATGAAGGGCAGTAGTCTGCTCATATATATATACGACGGGATTGAGGCGCTCGGTACAATATTTCATGAGATGGCAAGCTACCTTTTTGTGTCCTTGAACTAAAGCTCCGTAAAGCGCTGTGTACCCCTGTCCATCTTCCAAGTTGGGATTGGCTCCTGCGTCAATCAAACGAGTCACAATAGGAAGTATACCAGTAGCAGCCGCTATATGCAGGGTGGTCTGGCCATGGTGGTCGCAGTCTATAGAGCGCCAACACCTCGAGCTGCATTGGTGAGTTCTTAGAGTTCGGGTCCGGACATTTATGTCTGCTCCAAAATCCAATAATGTGGAGACTGTCTGTAGTAACATAGATTCCCAGAGTGATAGATCCTTACTTTTCTGAAGAGACAAAAGGTAAGTGACGAGCGGAAACTCGCGCCAAGGGCGTCTTCGCATAGTCGCAGTGTGAATAGCGGCAATACCATATTTGTTGATTGTATTAGCATCAGCTCCTCTGGTTAGCAGAAAGCTTGCGGTTCTGGGTAAAGCATAGCTGCATGCTACACGGAGAGCTGAGTCAAGCTCTCTTGGGCTACTGGTCAGCGACCTCGGCAATGTTAAATACAGAGGCATAAGGTCTGGATACTCCTCCACTTGTTGGCTAATATCCGCTCCATTCTTCACCAAAGCCGCCGCGACTTTCGGCGCGTCAGCTAGCAAGGCAAAATGGAGGAAGGTGAAGTCCGGTGAAAGGCAGGAAAGAAGGGAGCTCCGGACCTCATTGTGTTTAATGCGCCGCTCGGTGCTGCTTAAGGGGTTCTTCTGAATTGATCTATAATTGATCAGCATATGTGAGTTACAGAGACATATCTAGCGCATCCATAGAAGAACAGTCTACTAAATGCAAGATTTATACCCGTTGAGATTGATTTCAGAAGTAGAGTAAATGAGATATTGAGCAATATTGGTCGAGTTATGTTTGACTGCATGGAAGAAAAGGTCTACAAGGCACTCATCAAGTCGTATCGATCTTTCCACGACAGCTTTGTCGAACAAGGGATGGAACAGGCGCCAGTGGAATTGACGACTCGAACGGCTTAAGGAACTGAGATCTCGCTTGCCGAGGATTCCAGCTAGGTGTAGCAATAATTCTGTGGGGAGATTTAAAAGCCGCGAGTTTTGGGACATGGTGAAAATAGGTGATCGTAATGGATATGAAAGAAGGAAAGTGAGCGATCCACGTAGCTTTAAGAGGCTCTGCTTTCTTAACCTGAGGCTCAAGCTGATACTCGTATTTATAGACACACCGTGTGCGCTTAGTAAATTGAGGGGCAATATTTTCCGCCTTCGCAATAAAATCATTCAACAACTATCACAACATGGAAGAAGACAGGGCACAAGTGGACCTCGGGGTAGCTGTTGATGTGGAGGAGAGATTAGAAGAAGAAGCAGCAGCGGCGCAGAGACAGCCCAAAAAGCGTTTCGTCGGAAGAAGACAGGCAGAAGCAGCTGCGAAGACTTCCCCAAATTCTGCTGTGGAAGAGAGCGGCGCAATCCTAAGTATAGAATTCTGGCTCTACCTGTGATTTATCACTTATTATATGCCAGTATCAAAACCAAGAAGGGGTCCTCGAACCCTCAACCAAGTTCCTCCTGAGATCTTGAATGACCCCGACATCAACGCTGCGATTGCCCTCCTCCCTTCGAATTACTCCTTTGAAATTCATAAGACCATCCACCGCATAAGAACGAATGGCTCGAAAAAAGTGGCACTTCAGATGCCAGAGGGATTACTATTATTCGCCACTACAATATCAGATATCCTTACACAATTTTGCCCGGGAATCGAGACATTGATTATGGGAGACGTGACGTATGGCGCATGTTGTATTGATGATTACACGGCTAGAGCGCTGGGATGTGATCTCTTGTTACATTATGCACATTCATGTCTAATACCGGTAGACGTCACCAAGATCAAGACACTGTATGTTTTTGTGGATATCAGTATCGATTCAACGCACCTGCTGGCTACATTGGAGAAAAATTTCACATCTGGAAAGACGATTGCTATGGTGGGCACAATACAGTTCAATGCGACGCTTCATGGTGTTCGAGCACCTTTGGAGAAAGCTGGATACAATATCTTGATACCTCAGATAGCTCCATTGAGCAAAGGCGAGATATTGGGGTGTACATCCCCAAGGCTAACCGCAACTGATGGTGTTGACTTGATTCTCTACCTCGGAGATGGTAGATTTCACCTTGAAAGCGCTATGATTCATAACCCAACTATACCTGCCTACCGCTACGATCCATATTCTCGCAAACTTACTCGAGAGCACTATGACCATAAAGAAATGCACACCCTCCGCCGAGAAGCAATCGCATCAGCGAAAAAAGCAAAGAAATGGGGTCTCATTCTTGGTTCCCTAGGCCGACAAGGAAATCCGCACACAATGTCCATGATCGAGAAGAAGCTGGAAGATTTGAAAATTCCGTATATCAATCTGCTCTTGAGCGAGATCTTCCCAGGTAAGCTAGCAATGATGGATGATGTCGAGTGCTGGGTACAAGTTGCGTGCCCACGGTTGAGCATCGACTGGGGTTATGCTTTTCCGAGACCGTTATTGACGCCGTATGAAGCATTGATAGTGCTGGGTCAGAAAGAAGATTGGGAAAAGGGAAACGGTGGTATTTACCCTATGGATTATTATGGGAAAGAAGGTCTTGGTAGAGTTAAAGATCCGAGACTTATAGCCGCCAGATAATATTCTTCAGTAGAGAAATTAATTCCAAGAAAGTTCAAGACAGGGAAGTTATGCCGCTGCTTTACATCTTGTGCAAACAACGCCCGAAAAACTTAATCCCATAAAGCAGCTAGCTTCGGCCATTTATCTGAATGTAAATATTTCAGAAGTCAAATTCGTATCCAAGACTCCCTTCAGAGTTGAGCTTTGATTGGCAAAGGGCAAAGTCGTCACAACTCAGGGGACAAGAGTTCACTAATCGATGAACGCTGAAATCATAAAGCGCTGTTCAATTATATATACATCTAGATATCAAAATGATCTTTTTAGTACGCCTGAGCCAGAAGTAAGATTTAATAAGTCAAAAAAATGATATACAGTTATTCAGATCACTTGACCGCTTGATTTCATGCTCTCCTCCCACTCTGTCCTCACAGCCTTGAAAAATTTCTCGTCAACAATCAGATCCAGCGCAGTTCTCGCTAGCAAGGAACCAGTTTTTAGCGCTTTCCGATATGCATCATCGGTTCCAGTCGCATGTTGGAATCCATGTTGATGACAGCCAGTACCTGGTGGGCAATCAATTGCAAACATTGAGTGTATGCCTGGCACCGCGCGGGAAACGTTGCCTGAGAATGGTAAGCTTGGGTTCAATGAGCTTGGAGGGGGAAATTTGTACCAAAATCAGTAGATCCAAGCCCTTCAGCGGTGTTTGTGGCTTGGATATTTTGGCCGCTCATGGCATTTCCAAGTTCAGCATATCGTTCACATAGTGTGTTGACGTTGATCACGTCGGCGTATCCAACTCCTCTATTGTAAGTCAGCATCAGAATAAGAAATGGCAATTTGATTCTCAGACTGACCGTGTGATCTTAACTTCACAACCAGTTGCCAGCGCAGCTGCTTGGAAACAAGCCAGAACTCTCTTCTCTAGACCTGTAACAGCTTCTTTGGTATCGCTTCGTGCGATATAAGTCAGTTTTGTGTACTCTCCGATGACATTTGCAGCCTTGGGACCTTCCAGCATGCAGCCATGCACTCTATCCACAGGCCGGAATTGCTGTCGTAATAGGCCGATATTGTTGTGAGCTGCTACTGCGGCATCATAGGCGTTGATCCCATTCCATGGGGATGCAGATGCATGTGTAGGTTTGCCAAAGTACTCGATGATCCATCGCTCATAGGCCAAGAAGTTCATTCCTCCGAGGCCAGTTACACTTGCATCTGAGCCAATCAGGTTTCCCGGTGCGGGATGACTTTAAAGTGTCAGTGAGAGCTATCAGGAGTTTGATCATTCAACATACGTCATAAGAACGGCGTCAACGCCTTTGTATGCTCCTGCATTCAACAAAGAGATTTTTCCACCACCGCTCTCCTCCGCTGGAGTGCCAAGTAATTGCACCCGTCCTGGAATACCACACTTTTTGAGGGTGCGAGAAATTCCGAGGAAAGCAGAGATACCAGCTGCAGAAATTAAATGATGACCACAAGCATGTCCCACATCGGGAAGAGCGTCATATTCAGCATTGATGCTGATGAGTCTTCCTCCCTTACCACCGAGGACTTCGAAAGCGGTTTCGACTCCATAAGCTTTTCGAGTTACAGAGAAGCCTTGCTGTTCGATAAAACTGCAGATTGCATCGTGGGCGATGAATTCTTCAAATGCTAGTTCTGGGTTGTTGTAAATCTAGCACATGTAAGCTTTCGATTATATGACAACATGATCAATACTGACATGTTTGATAGTCTCATGAAGAGTACTAGAAGCTTCATCGATTGCTATGTTGATTTCTGTCCAGAGTTTTTGGTCGAGGTTTAAGCTCGATTGGATCTCCAGGTTTTCAGTCGGTTGGAGTGCTGATGGTGCCATTGTGGTTAGAGATTCTGTTGGGAAAATTCGTACTTTGAAAATGAATTGTAGAATGGGAAGGAGGAGTGGTTGATTGAATATGTTTATTCTTCTTCAACTCATCTTCCATCATATTTATGCACCCCTATACCCCCCCAACCAGGCCAGCTACGTCTTGTTGTGATGAGCAGCCCAGTCCGGGCTCGCATGTTTTGGATTGGCATTATTTGCCGATCAGACGATAAATGCTCCAGTGGTCTTTACTGAAGAGCCGAAAGCGATTCGCGCATGTCTGCATTTCTTTCGGCTATTAAGGAGAGGGAGGTCGGGTATTTGATCTTCCCTTATCAGAATAGCCGAGATAAGAAGCTACCACTCCATAACCTTTTCGCCGACGAGAGCAACGGGAGACGGACTGCAAAGGACGGGGCAATTGATCACCTTATCATCTCGGCCGAGCAATGAAGGAGGATCCGACAATTGTACACCTCAGCCTTCTCTATCTTTCGACGTCTCTTTCATGTCTGATACTGGGAAGCGGAAACTAGCCGAGATAAGGTGTTGAGACTCCGGGAGACCAACAGCAACCTCAAGCAAATAGCCGTCGCCTTTTGACATAGGAAACTTGAATTTTGATAAGCGAAGATTTTTCACGGTAGTACCTACTATGGTAATGCTTGGGCAGCATGAATGCAGGACGGAGTGGACCACGCAGCAAAAATGGTTGGTTTTCCCCTCGTTTTTTAGCGAATCCTCCATTTTAAGCTATGTCTCTTTATTAGCCTGACACTCATATCCAGGTTGCTGGATCTGTCGTGCCCGAAAGGTAAAATGTGACGAGACGAGGCCAAACTGCAAGAACTGCGCTGAGCGCGGCCTCGAATGTGATTATGCGCCACGACTCAAGCCTCAGCGTCGCCGCCGTCGAGTACGACCCGATGGAGAAATTGACGCCTCTCCACCTCAAGCGTCTCACTCTCAAGCATCTCCCTCTCAGGCATCTCCCTATCAAGCCCCCTCATCAACGCAGCTGTCAATCTCTTCGCCCAACACTACTCCTACTATCAATCTTTCGTCCACAGCAACTAATCAGTTACCTGATGGCATCGCGTTCCATGATTGGCCAATCTCATTAACAACTGTAGATTTTAAAGCATTGGACCATTTCACCGGAGTCTTCATTCCTCGCATGGTACTCAGAACAGCAAGATGGTCATCCTACTCTTTCGTCCTCTTTCTCTGTACTAAACATCCGCTCCTCGCGCACTTGGTCCTAGCCTTCTCTGTACGAGATATGGCAAAGAATAATGATAGTGAGCTTCAAATCCTCGCAATTGAGCACTACCGGGTCGCATTATCCATGTTCATAGAACATCTCGGGTCTTCAGAACAGCATTTATGGTTGACATTCCCTGCGCTCTGGCTCTTCATACACTACGAGCAACAATACGGGGAGGATCCTCGAGCTTTGCAGCAGCATCTCGAGGGAGTTCGTGATTTTGTAGCTTCCCATGGCGCAGTGCTCTTCTCAGGCGCTAATACAGGATTCGTGACTATGAACATGGCGGAAGAAGAAAGGCCAAGGCAGATTGTAGATCGTCTAGCATTATGGACTATTTACCATGACGCGTGTGCAGCAACGTTTGGACTTGGTGGTAGCTTGATAAAGCTACTCAATGAGCAATTTCCTGGATTGATTGCACAGATCCGTGAAAGTTCAAAGAGCATGATTGGAGCAGCATGGGGCGAGATATATCCTGTAGATGAACAGCTTTGGGATCTGCAACTTTCGCCCATGGAGAGTTTATATCATGAATGCCACTTAGTGAGATATGAACTGTCACAGGTAGAAGGCGATGATCATTGCTCTAAGGAGCGCTTAATAAAAGTTGGAGAAGAACTCAACCGTCTTGAAAAGGTGTGCTATTAAATTTTTGCTACGTTTAGCGCGGTAGCTAATTAATGCAGGAATACCATTCATTGCTCCAAACAGCTCTCACCTACAAACCCGAAAGAAGTACAATCCAGTCTAATAATCACGCCGGTGCTGCCTTGTACTATGCCCTCATCATCAGTTATGAGCGGAAAGTATGGCCGAACACACATCCGTCAATCGCGACATCCAAGACGCTACAAGCGTGCGCCGGCGTCTATGAACACGAAGGTACGCGATATCTCTGGAGAGTAGCGTGGCCAATGTTTGTTGCAGGTTTGGAAACGAATGACCTCATTCATCAGAATTGGGTAAGAGAGAGATTTACGGAGTTACAGGACGTGGGTGAGAATCTGAGACGAGCGAAGGTACTTTTTGAGGCGATTTGTTTGGAACAAAGGAGTACTGGGGTAAAGGTTGATTACTTGGAGAGGATTAAGAGAGGAGAGGTCAGAGGTTTCGTGATTTGAGCGGGCTGTATTGAAAGTAGGTTGCTTTTCAGCCAATTGACTCGAAAGCTGTACTGTACAAACATTGTTGATACAGCTATTCCTCGGCCAATTTTGTACAGGTAGTATGATTTTGAAAGCTGTGCTAAAATTCACGTCTGGCAATAGCTCAATGGAACTAGTTCCGCATTAACGTGCCTCTTTGCTCGGAGTTCCTCCGAGGTTATTCCTCACCTCTTTCGCTTATCAGAAATAGCCGACGGCAATCTTACAACTAATGGCGAAGACTGTATTGCCGAAGTAGCGAAGAGACGATTCTCTCACATCCCACAGAGACTGGACCTGATCTAATGGAGGCTCTACCGCTATCAGTATCGTAGATTTTGGACCGAGGATCTTTCGACGACTTAGTTGTGCGTTGCGAGTATGAGAAAGATACCTAGCTGTGACTCTTGTGCGGTGATATCAGAGCTCATACTGACAATTACTCTCCATTGTCGCTGCATAGATATGCCAATGGTCCCTTCAATTTCTCAGTTCAGTATTCCCGTTGGATTCAGTAGCATTTCTCCCCTCTCAAACGTCGCTTACTTCATTCTCATGGTGTAGGGTGGAAGCTTGTGGCCTGAGTTTGTGGCATCCCAGAGCCCGCCTAATCTTAAGTGCCGATATCTAACAAGCCGTCGGGCGGGCTGGACCTTCCAGCTCCAACTCTACGCGCAAGAACACGGTTCTGGGCGGGAACATTGGTAATGGATACAATACCATGTCCACCTCTGTTGTCCATGGATTTGTATATATATCCACCATGATCTTCGAAAGTCGTTTCTGTTCATCAACATCAATCCCAGACACTCTCCAATTGATACAAACACCTCAATATTTGTCACTGACAATACTCGATACATCCTTCTCGCATTACATTGAAAGTTTGCACAATGTCGCTTAACCCTAAGGGCACTTCGCCATTTATCAACGAGAAGATGGATGAAAAATTCGGTCTTGACTTGGCTTCACAACAATCCGGTATGCAGTTGGGCGAGATAATAAACGTCAAATCAACCAAAGAAGAGGACCGAAAATTGTTGCGAAAAATCGATCTATTGTGAGTTTGGGTTGGTATTTGTCGGACTTTTGAACTAATCAAGACAGTATCCTGCCTTTGATGGGATGCTGCTACATGCTTCAATATATGGATAAAGTGTCGCTTGGTTATTCTACTCAACTGGGACTGATTAAAGATCTTGTAAGTTCAAGACTTTCCGTTAAAAGTTACATCGCATGCTGACTCTCTATCAAGAAACTACATGGTACAAACTACTCCTGGTGTTCTTCGGTCTTCTACTTCGGTTATCTTGCCTGGTCCTGGCCGAGCTCCTACTTGTCCGTCCGCTTCTCCCTTGGCAAGTATCTTGCAGTCTCAGTCATGATCTGGGGTGCAGTTCTTATGTTCCACGCTGCCACTACCAATTTCACCGGTTTAATGTGTGCACGATTCTTTCTCGGTGTCAGTGAAGCCGCTGTGGCTCCCGGATTTTCGCTCCTCACAGGCATGTTCTACAAGCGCCGGGAACAGCCATCTCGGTAAGTCATGCTCGAGCGACCATTACATACGCACCGTGCTAACAATAAACAGTATGGGAATCTGGTTTGCAGGAAATGGTGTCGCAAATATTCTCGCCGGTGTCATTGCTTATGGTATCGGGAAGATCCCATCTCCTCTTGCGAACTGGCGAATCCTTTTCCTGATTCTTGGTGGTATCACTGCTATGTATGGAGTTGCTCTCTTGCTTTTCCTACCAGATTCTCCGAAACAGGCCAAGTTTTTGACTCCTGACGAACGGGTTATGGTGCTTCAACGTACAATGGAGAACAAGACAGGGGTCATGGATGAGGGTGATTTCAAGGTTTCTCAGATGTGGGAGGCACTTCGAGATCCTCAAGCTATACTATTATTCTTCTATACATTTTCTGTTAATATCCCCAATGGTGGTGTTACTTCGGTAAGAGTCTCCGATCCCAACCCTAAATGATCATTGGAAACTAACTCGGACCCAGTTCAACTCGTTGATCGTCGCTGGTTTCGGCTTCAGCCACCTCAATACCCTTCTTCTACAAATGCCAGCAGGAGCTACCCAGCTCATCGCCCTTACAATCATGTGCCTCGCCGCGACCTACATCAAGAACAGTCGTCTTGCTATCATGATTTGCAGCGTTACAGTCTCTCTTACAGGCATGGTTCTTGTCTACGTGATCCCTAATACTCATCCGTATGGACGGCTGGCCGGCATCTGGCTCTGCTCTCCTTTCGCAGCCAACATTCCCCTCTCACTTAGTCTGATCACCTCAAATGTCGGCGGCTTTACCAAGAAGGCTACTGTCTCGGCAATGCTGTTTATAGCGTACAGCGCGGGAAATATTTTGGGTCCGCAATTCTTCTATGCCAGAGAGGCCCCTGTTTATCCTACTGGTATTCGAGCTACACTCTCTGGGTTTGCCTTGGGTATATTATTCCTCACCTGTCTGTTGGTCTATTATGTCTGGGAGAATGCGAGGAGGAATAGAGTTTCCAAGGAGTCAAATGTACAAGAACTGGAAGAAGAAGTTTCAAATAAGACAGATAAACAGTTGCAGGGCTTCAGGTATACATTATAAGCTGGATTGGACTGGAGTTAAAATGCAAAATGGCGTGTTTAAGAATAGATATTTTTTTTGTCCCAATTAAATATTTACTGAAGACGGCTGCGGCTCAGAAACTACTAGACGTCGACGTTACAAATCTTCAATTATGAAATATTGGTATATTTATTCACTTTTTATATGATGAAGTATGGATTGGGCAGGTACTGAGGGGAGCAAGACATTTTTCGCTCACGTGTGTGTGGTGTTGTTCGAACCTTGTAGGCACCTGATCTCACCCTTCTTACTTCACGCCCTCAACATCTCATTGTGCAGAGAAAACACTAAGTGGGCCATCTTCCCACCCTTCATTTGAAATGTCGAAAGACCTAAATAGAACTCGATCGTTCTTCTTTCCAAGGACATGGCAGCAGGTTCGTGCATAGTGGCGTTTTCAGCTTGTGGGAGGAGTGCATTTTCATCTTAGTTCTGGGCTGTTACAAGACGAGAGTCTCTCCCCGAAACATCAAGATGACCTCACAAACAAGTAACCTTTTCCAAACAATACCTGGTGGCCCTCCTGCTGGTTACGAAGAATGGGCTGGGATATACAAATCAAAAAAACCTGGGGTGTTTGCCGACAAGGCATCCATCGATATGGGCCTTAGAATAGCACGAGCTCCTTGTCAGTATATGGTATGGACGAGCTATCCCTATTTGGTCCTCAATATGGAAGTTTCACTTCCAGAGACTCTGTGTCGAAATCAAACGGGAAGAAGAAACAGGCTGGGGCTGGGCCTTCTCGCCCCGCCAGGAGCAATCTCATGGTAGAGAATGTGGAAAATACTGTTGGCTTGCCTTCTATATACGGTAATTAAGATCTTCCAATCTTTGGAGCACAGTATGGATGTGATACATTCTCCTCCAACCGGAGGCAGCCAAGCATGAACTACACAGTATTGAATCAGTCTTCTGGAGAACCAAGCAGCGCACGTGATATACAATATGCCGGACCCTCAATAGACCCGAAACATGATGACGAGAGAACAATTATTAACAATTCAAAGTATTCTTCGAAGCCTGAGCATCCTTCGAGGTAAGCGCATTAGTTCTATTTCAAGCATTCTTACTTACTTTCATGCTAGTACTTTTGATAGTGTCGGGGTAGAACCCGAGGAATCATCAACGCGATCTCCTCATGACAATACCGATGATCCGGGGTTGACGAGTTGTACAATATGCACAGAAGATTTCTCGTCGATAAGAAGACCGCCAGAATGGATCTCTCAAAATTGTTCTCACCAGCCCTCAGCCTGCTCGGATGCATTGCGAAGCGTATTAAAATTGATTTGGACAGCAAGCTTTGGAACCAAATCAAATGCCCAGAATGCAACATCTTTCTCATTTATGAAGATACTCGACATCTTGCTGACCCCCAGACATTCTCGAGGTATATATCAGCACTATACATATGGAAGTTTGACTTTCAATCAAGCAACTAACATATGATAGATATGAAGTCATGTTTTTCCGCAGTGCAGTTAGCACAGATCCTGACTTTGTTTGGTACCAAAAATGTGACTTCGGTCAACTATATGCCACTGGAGAATCTCAACCTATCGTCCGTTGTTTGAATTGCGGCTTTCGATCATGCTACCGACATTCCGTCCCATGGCACGATCGACTCACTTGCGATGAATACGATGAAATGCTGCGGGACCCCGACAGTTTCCAAAGTACAATTGAAAAGGATGAAGAAGCTGCTAGGCTAGCAAAAGTGCAAAAGGAGGAGAAGGATGCTGCCGCTGCAAGAAAAATGATAGAGAAAGAGAGACGGATTGAAGAGAACAGGCAGAGACGATTGCATGAAGAACAGTTGCGGAGAGCAAGAGCAGAGCAGGAAGCCGAGGCGAGGAGGATGAAGGAGCTGGATCTCGCGCAAAAAAAGGAAGCTATCAAGCAAAGACAAAGAGAAGAGGTATTGTCGATGCAAACAGTCCAATCAACTACCAAAGCTTGTCCTGGGTGCAAATGGCTTATCGAGAAGAATATAGGTTGTGACCACATGACATGTAGGTTTACTTTACCTTGACTCGTTCGTTTTTCCGCACTTCCTCGGCTTTGGAAGAGAAAATGGTGGCCGTATGTACTCGAGAGACCTGACTGCTACAGGCACACGATGTAGACACTAGTTCTGCTGGAACTGTCTAAGGAACTGGTCTGGACATGGGTCGCGGTGCCGTTGAATTGAAAAACTTGTGCTAATATTTCATACAAACAACTTGCCATCTTAAAAAGCGGTGGTAACATCTCCGTAATGTTTTTATTTGGTTATGAAGAAACTTCCTAGTCTTCAATTTGACCTTCGACATGAGATATCCATATTTTGTCTTACTAGTAGATTTAACGTTTCATGTTCGCTTTCTCAATCATCCAGTAAACAAGAGTTGGGACTTCGCCATCCTTGATCACAGGTCGCGTAAAACGAGGGCATGAGCAGCCCCAAAGTACCAACCGAGCTTCAATACACTTCAGAGGGAACAGAATGGGGATTTCAAATTCCGCCTCTCGTATACTGAAACCAATGGTTCAAATTGTGAGTTTGGAATGCTTGAAATGCAATTACTAATGAAGTCACCTACAGAGGCCTTGCTGGACAACAACTGGCTACTACCAAGCAGAAGAGCTCGGAACAGCTTGCAACTAAATATCTAAACAAACTTTACGAACATCTTATATATAACTTAGATCAAACGCTTGGCAGCTCGATCCTACGAACAGTCCCTATTAGATTTTGCCTGACAGTGCCAGCTATCTGGTCCTAGGTAGCCAAAGAAAAGACTTTATCAGCTTGTAATAAGTCAGGGATTAAGTCTAGTTCTGAAATTATACTTGTTTCCGAGCCTGTGGGTACATATCAATTTAAAGCCAAATTTGACTGATTTTCTGTCAGGAAGCTGCTGCGGCATATGCTCTTCACGGCCTTGACCCTCATGGCATCAAGATTGGAGAAACCTTCTTGCTTTGTGATGAAGGGGGTGGCACTGTTGATTTAATATCTTACACAGTCACAGTAGTTGTTCCCATTCTCAAAATTAAGGAAGCTGCTCCGGGAAGTGGTGGGCTTTGTGGATCAACTTCTTGAACCACGCATTCGGGGAATTCCTCGTGCAGAAGCTAGGAGATGATCCAAATTGGGACGCGGAAATATTAGAAGAGGCAATGGATCGCTTTGATTCAACGGTAAATAGAGATTTTCTTTCTCTTGCATTATGGTAGAGCTAACTCATGGCGTAGACAAAGAAACAGTTTACGATTTTGGACCTCAACTCAGCAGGCTATCTCATTCCTGTCCCAGGTTTTGCAATGGATGAGAAACTCGGCATCCGGCGTGGAAGACTAAACATCAAGGGCATTGAGATCAAGGACATTTTTGATCCAATTGTAGAGAAGATCATTGAACTGGTGAAGCATCAAGTCAAAGCGACCAAGGTCACAGTTAAAAATGTTATCCTGGTTGGCGGGTTTGGTCAGAATAATTATTTGAAAGATCGTCTCCGGAATGCGCTTTCTTCGATAGAGGTTCTCCAGCCACCGAATGCATGGACCGCTGTCGTGAGAGGTGCTGTTATGATAGGTCTAGCTCAGGCCAACCCTAGCTTGGCCTCTGTCAATGTGGAGTCGTGTGTTGCCAGAAAGCACTATGGTGTGGACCTTTCTATGGATTTCCAAAAGAATAAACACGACAAAAGTAAAAAGTGAGTATTCTTTTCCGAGATAACTAAGAACGCCGTGTTAATTTGAAATCTACCACAAAGATACTGGAGCGACAAATATGGAGCTTGGAGAGTAGAAGGTCTTGATTGGTTTATTGAGAAAGGAGATCTAATTGTGGAGAATACACCAGTACAAATAACTTTTAATGAAAGAAGTTGTGGAGTGAGTAAAATGAAGGTCTGGCGCGACGAGGCGAGTGATGAGCCTCCGGTCCACAAATCAAGCAACACTCGGAAATTAGTCACCCTCACAGCAAAGCCCTCCTGCCTCTCGGCTTCTGATTTGAAATCCATGGATACATTTCGTGGAAAAGACGGCATAACTCGGTATGATATTCCAGGTATCGTTGAAGCGACTTTCGGTTCTGCGTCAATATCTTCACCTTCCCAACCTGTCTCCAGAGACCTCTTCGCCATTCAATATCAGCGTCGCTCCTCATCTACACTTCCGAATAAGAATACTCTTAAAATAATAATATGATATATCCTCACGAGATTTGATCAGGTGCAGACATTATTCTTAGATAGCCAGGTTACCAAAACCGGTGCAATGCAGCCAGTGCATGCGCACAACTAAAATGAATCGTCAAGCCGAGGTCATCTCACTCAAACTATGAAATTTTGCGCACCTTCTGTGTTGGTGTTGCAGTTCCATCTGTACCAACAAGACAGTTCAATACTGAATTTTTGTTCCCTCCCTGCAGATATTCATTGAAGCAAGCAGTCGAGTCCATCACAGCCCTGCAGCTATCGCTCTCTACATCGCAAGGAAGTGTATCCGCGAATCCGTAAGTTGCAAAGAGTGCCAAAAGGCAGATTGAGAAGCGCATCTTGAAGAGAAGTTCCGGGATGAAGTTTGGCGGCGATTCTGACTGGAAGCAAATGATGATTTAATAGTGAAAACTTCGGACCAACAGCATGATTAAAGGAACAGATTTAATCCATTCCAGTATTATTGTACATGATCGCGTGGCTCAATGCAGCGATTGTCGTCCAAGAGATTATTGATTGCATACTCTGGATAATGGTCGCGTGAAGACTTGGTTGACGAACTTTACACAAATTCTTGGCGTCTATTCGCTCGCACTGCCTCATTTAATAACCATGGGCTACATTTACCCCACAATAAATGTGATATTAGCAATATAAATTCATTCCTGGTACTTGGGATTCGGTTTTGCCCTCACCTCTAACCAGTGTTTGCCGCATTTCAATCTATTTCGACAACAAATCCAAGGTTCGCTTATTACGGCGAAACTTGTTTTAGCCTATTGGCCGGCATTTCTCCTCAAAATACCTATTGCTTGATATATCTACCTAGAAGAGACTTTATTGTACATTTCTAGTACCATTTAATCGGCATTTTTGTTCATGATCGATGTATTGTCAATGTACTGTTAAGATACTCGAGTACTTCGAGTGAGATGCAGCGTACCACGGCTTTTACATGGAGACGAGATTGTGCATTACCCTAAAAGCGTCAAACTAAATATGAACGATCTTCCATACCGGAACGTTCAGGCCATAAAAAGGGTTCGGCAGATGAAAAGCCCTTCACTTGGTCAATAGGCTATACGCATAGATTAATTTTGAGGCCAACAATGAATTCGCTATCTATGGAGCCAAGAGTTCAGATCTGTCACCGGGTTATAGGTTATTGATAGGATACAGATGATCCAAGTCGATGGTTGCTCAACACCCTTATACTAAACTTATTAGAAGAACTTTGAATCTGTCGTCTGGAATTCCCCCAAAACCCGTCACTCCTTTCTCACACCAAAACACCAGTCTAAGATCATAACAACATGCAGTGGCCTACGCTTCTTGTTCTAGGCTTCACTACACTTGGTAGTGCTCTACTTCGATTTCAATGCTCTCAACTTGTAACCCAGAGGCTTGACCCCCTAGTGGAGCCGGGGCTGATTCCATCGCCTCACGTGCATCAAATTGTTGGCGGCGTACGTGAGGCCGCTCTGTTATCCTTCCCTAACTAACGTCATAGAACTCTTTCAATGCTTCGATGGACCCTAAGAATTTGGATATGGCCGCTGCCTCAACCTGTACAACTTGTTCGTTCAGTGAGGACTTCTCCAACTACTGGACTGCCGTCTTGTATTTCCGTGCTAGGAATGGTACCTATAAGCGTATTCCACAAATCGCTCAAATTACTGGTGCGACGGGCGGGATCACTGTCTATTACATGCAAGATGCCTTGTATGACACGACTCAGAAGGACAAAGTTACGGCCTTCAAACCCGTAAGTGAAAGCGGAGTACCTGATGTTAGTTCTGACAAGAACAGGGATTCCGCATGTTTGTTGGTGATATCACTGCCCGTACGAAAGCAGAGGCCTTACGATTCCGTCAATTAACCTATACCTGCATGGCCAACTCAGGTAGTCGATCCCCTGAAACTATGAATTTTCCCACTCAGCCATGTGCTTATGGCATCATGGCGAATGTTCGTTTCCCAACTTGCTGGGATGGCGTCAACCTAGATAGCGAAGACCACATGGCGCACATGTCCTATCCGGCAAACGGAACCTTTGAGAGCCAAGGACCTTGCCCGTCAACTCACCCTGTCCGCATGCCCCAAGTTCTGTTCGAAGTCGTTTGGGACACTTCCAAGTTCAACAACAAAGCTGACTGGCCCGCTGATGGAAGCCAACCCTTTGTTTGGTCACTCGGTGATGCAACTGGTTATGCTAACCATGCTGATTATGTCTTCGGCTGGAAGGGAGATGCACTCCAAAATCTTATGAACGACGCTTGTGTCGTTAACTGCCCTGCTGCTAATCCAAAGACTCAATCAAGTGCAGCGATGAACAAATGTACGCAAAAGACTGTCGTAAATGAGGATATTGACGGATGTAAGTTACGAATTTAAAACCCCTTGTTCACAACAATAGAAAAGTTCTAACCTTCTAATTTCAATCTCTAGGGCTCACATCCCTGCCTGGTGGACATCAATCCGAGTACTCTTGATTGCTTGAAGTGTATTAAGGGGAGGGGAGACTTTTTGTAGATTGATAGAGGTTTTAAAGCTAGGATTGTAGGGTTTCATTTTCTTAGTCCTCGATACCTTCTTCACGAAGGCAGTTGTCGGTCTATAGGCCCATTTAGATTTGAACTAATTGTTAACCTGGCGATGTGAGAATCTAACTTAAAGAAATAACTTTTCAAAACCAGAACCAAATGTTTAAAATATATGGAAACTTCGTTTTCAGGCTTCCTCTGTTTCGCGTTCCTATCTTGAAACCCCCACGGTTCTTGCTGCATATCAAAGTACCAGACAAAAAAGGCGATTTTGTCGCCATCGGCGTTATGACTACTTGTAGAAAATGGCTGGAGATCGGATTCTCTCACTCGAACCTTCGAATACTGACATTTTCGCAAGGTGGTACATCATCAAGCTGTTCCTCGGCATCTTTGACAACTTTCGCTACCTGTGTAAGATCCTAGATTGATCTGCGGTGATCTGCCGTCCATCAGAGTAGCGTAGAGGGAACGACAGGGCCAACTTACAACGCAGAGGTATTGAAGTTCTAGGGGGGACCTGGCAGTGGACGTTAGACATGACGGTGGACGGAAATCAGTTTCAAACTTTCAAACTTCCTCGCTTATTCCTCGCTTGCAGCTTTATGAACACTGGTCACCAACTGCACAAGTTTCGTCAAGCCCTTGTGTGACAAACACAGGCGAGCATGGATCGACCCCTGATGTGTCGGGTTTCAATTCGTCTAAACTCACGACTCCTACAAATTCGAGACACTATCTCTATTGGGAGTCGTGAGAGCTTCAGTTGCCATTCGTTCGCTAAGGATTCAAGACGTTTCGATGCGCACCACTTGAAGCTTTGAGCTTCCAATTATCCAAGGAATCTGTATGAGGCAAACTGGTAGATCCATCGCGACATTTACTCACGAGGGTGTATCTCCGATGGAGCTACTATCGTGCAAATGTTTGCGATGACGCCGAGGCATAATGAAGATTGGATTTTTTTCGACCGAATTTTCTAAATCAGCTCATGTCGCGAGGAATTGATGAACGGTTGACAGGATATAAGAGTCATTGAAGATGGCTGTTTTTTTGAACTCTTCTGTAACGCAGCTACCCATTGACTGACAAAGTGTAAATCCATATATCATACTTTCTTGAATCTTAATCAATTCAACTTAAAACATGAGGGCTGGAACACTTTCCCTTTTCTTTATCTCTTCCTCCGTCTTTGCAGCTCCAACTACCCAGCCTACAGCAACATCGAGTGCTTCAAGAGTCGCAATCACTTGGGAGAATGCACAAACAGACCCTTCTGGAGTAGCCCTCGCCATCTACAACGCCGTCGTAGCAGAGATTGCAGCCAACGGTTCACATGCAGATGCTGTTCAGGCTCGTGCCGCGTCAGGAGGAGGGCCGCCAAATTCCGCTTTGAACGCTCTTCTTACAGCAGTCGATAAGCTCCCTTTCATTGGCCAGAGCATAGATGCTGTTGGATCCGTAATCACCGACGTTGAGATGCTATTGGCCGCACTCCTCAATGTACAAACCACCCAAAACGGCGAATCTGCCTGTAAGGCAATGACGGTCATTTTGCGCGTGGCACTACGGAACCGGGTAATGTGAGACTCATAACTGGACCACCCTTTTTCGATGCTTTAACTTCGGCTATGGGTGCTCAGGCATTGGATATTCAAGGAGTAGACTATGGGGCGACCATTAGTGAATTTATGAAGGCGGCGACCCAGCTGGTGGCCAGATGATGTGAATTACCTCCTTTCAATTGATTTACTTCTCTTCTTTTTTTTTGCTAGGGCCCAACTGATTGAGACTAGTTTGCAAAAATGTCCGAACACGAAAGTTGTCATGGCAGGATACTCTCAAGGTGGCCAGATTGTCCATAATGCTGCGAAACTACTATCACAGAGTCGCAAAGGTTAATTCTGCTGTGATTTTCGGAGACCCGGGTAAGTCGCTTTGCTGGCTTTCTTACAAGTAAATACTAACGACATAAGTAGATTTCGGAACTCCAGTTGCTGGCATAGCCAATCAGAAGATCATCTGTCACGCCGATGATAATATTTGCCAGCATGGAGATACCATCTTGCTCTCCATCTCACTTACGGGCAGAACGCACAAGAGGCGGCACAATTTGTGGCCACAGCCTCCGGCCTTGAGATTGAAAGCACAGCGAACTGAAGGATGCTTGATACACCTTCGAGAAGTAAAAGATGGCACGTACGCCAGTCATCACTCAGAGGGTGGCGTGTATACAGCATTTGGAGCTCTGAGAGCTTCGAATACTTTTCTTAATGTCCCTAAGAACGATCAAGTCTTCGAGTTGAAAGAATGATAGATTCGTTCTATAATAAACTTAGCAGAAAAAAATTCCAAAATGTACCTACTATCTTTGTATACTATTTTAATTAAATTTATTTGAAACATTCAATCTAACAAAGTGCCTCAGTTGGAATTGGTACTAACTTTTTTCTTGGAGACAAGGATACGCCAGTACTTCTACCATTGCTGTCTCCCGTGTAGCTTGAAAAGTTTCTAGCAAAGAGCAAAAGGACATGAATTTTTGAAAGTTGTGCGTTTTGAGAGATGAAATCAATGCTCTGTATTACGAAGCTTTGTAGACGCCATCTTGTTGTAGGAGGTACTGAAAGTATTTTTGTTAACAGGAGGTAGTAATCAAATTTTTTGAGCCTGCCACTGACAAAAGTTAGGGCATCATATCAAGTCATTGTCATCAATCTCCCACGAAAGGCTCAAAGAAGTACACCCACCACCACAGTTATCCGCAATCGCTACAATCTCGTTACGATGCAAACAAATTTCCAGCCTGGTGCGGCAGACTCCTCGGTAAGCGGGACTCAAGAGACGACCTGCAAGTCCATTCTTGGTGGGTTAAGATACCCAGTCCGAGCTTGGCGGACGCCGAGGAAATCAGATGGCTGTCAGACTGGTGCATATGTGGTCGAGACATGAGATGAGGATGAGTTTCATGAGTTGGGTGGTACTTGGCTGAGAGAACGAAGGCAAGAGGACAAGAGGAACAGAGGCGGTGGATATGATTTGAGAGGGCGGAAATTAACAAAGGAAAGAGCAGATGACCAGAGCAGTGCTGGTGATCCGGGAAGCTCCTTCCTTTGATTGATCAATAATCAAAGCCAACGGATGCAGTAAATGAACAAGGAAGAAACCATTGAAGAATCCCAAGACTCTGGTGCAGCGATTAGAGAACAAGATAGTCCGAGAAATATAACGAGGATGGAGACTGCAATTGAAAGCACAAATTACGGTTAGGTAGCAGAGGGTGTATGTGAACTTTTATGTGGAGTTGGGATAGAAATGGCGAGTAATTTAGTCCTTGCTTCCAACTGTTGGACGCGAAAACGGAATGACTCTTGTCATATGAGTTCAAATGTATGCACTCAAAGTGCAACAAAATCTCTGCGCCTACAACGAAATTTCCTTTTTAGGATATAACGTGATTTGGCCAGTGTCCTACTAGCAGTACGTTGGAAGGCATATCGATTGTATTTCCGGTCAAGGCTGCAAATGTTTGGAGACTGCTGAGAATTTCTGCGTCCGATAGCCGTCTGAACTTTTGTATACCTAAACGCCGATTCCGTCCATCTAAGAGCGCAGCAAGATAGTGTTGGAGTGCCAGATATACACCAATTTCAAATCCGTCATTAATTAGATTGATCAACCTCTCAAATACCCCCTTACCATGACCTAATTTCCTTGCGAGACCACCAAATCCAGAGCCTCATTTAATATCCTGAAGCCTTCCTCGATTTCTGTTTCTGAAACAGTTAAGCTGGGCACAAAACGTAAAGTGTTGGTGCCAGCCGTGATGATCAGAAGTCCTCTCTCTCTTGCCGCTGTTACAATTGGTGTTGGATCTTGGGTCAATTGTAATCCAAGAATCAGTCCTTTGCCTCTAATTTCTTTGACTAATTCGGGGTATTTGCTTTGTAATTCTTGCAGATGTTTCGCGAATATCTTGCTCTTGGCAAGAACAGACTCTTGCATCTCTGGACTCGAAAGCCGGCTAACAATATAATGAGCTAGTCTTGATCCAAGAGGATTTCCGCCGAATGTGGTACCATGATCACCAACTACGATTTTGTTACTCACGCTGTCGTTCACAATCGTGGCTCCGATAGGGAAACCGTTTCCGAGAGCTTTGGCTGTGGTTATAATGTCGGGATGTGCGGACTTGGGGAGCGAGCCATGCGCCCAGAGGGTTCCTGTTCGTGACAGACCACATTGAATCTCATCGTAGATGAGTACTGCTCCAACCTCGTGACATCTTTCTGCTAGCGCACAGAGAAATTCTTCTGTACCGACAATCACGCCACCCTCTCCTTGAATTGGCTCAACAATTACACCGCATGTCTTCTCTGTGACTAAATCTTTGATAGCAGCCACGTCATTATATATGCCATATTTGAAACCCGGTAGCATTGGCGCAAAGGGTTTTTGGTATTTTGGGTTGGGCGTCGCTGAAAGAGCGCCCATCGTTCGTCCGTGGAACGAGTTTTGAAATGACACTACTTCGTACTTCTCGCCAGAAGGATCGAGTACCTTGCCAGACTTTCGTGCAAATTTGATAGCAGCCTCGTTGGCTTCAGTGCCAGAATTGCAGATGAATGAAGCTGTTGCATTGTGCATGGCCCCAGATTCTAACGTCTTTTGTACGAGCAGTTCGGAGAGAGCACCAGTCCATGGATTATGATACAGATTCGAGGTATGTATTAGGGTCTTGGCCTGTGTCAACTGTTAGTAGATGTTGAGGATCTTTTGGTGAGTCATTTACCTGCTCTGCGATTAACTTGCTCACATCAGGATCACAGTGTCCCAGAGCATTTACTGCGATCCCAGCGGTAAAATCTAGATATTTTCGATTCTCCACATCCCACAAGTAGCTTCCTTCGCCCTTTACAAACATTGGTGGTGGTCGGACGTAGGTTCGAACCATATATGGGGCTTGCTCGTTGATCAGTGCTGCTGTCGAAGAACCTGCCGCAGGGTCGGGATTTGGAAGTTCAGCACCCCGCTGCAGATTGTTAGTAACAGATAAGCACAAATTAGGGAGGTTGCTGTATACGTAAATGGTGTCCTTGATCTCGTCCGCAAGACCTGCCGCTGCTGCAGTGGCTTGAGAGGCATTTCTCTTCCAAATACAATTGAAAGAAGATGGCGACACTCTGGGTTTCAACACAGAAGTCGCTCTCTGCGGATATATTCGTAAAGCCATTGCGAGAGATTTGAGCGAGATTGACGCAGACGAACGAGGAAACGCTCGAGGAAAGGAGGGGAGGAGCTAGAAATTATGAAGCTCTCGCTATCTTAGCGTTATCGGAGCCTGCAGCTGATTTTTCTTTGTCTTCACACGAGACCGGACCGCATACTCGTACCCCGGAACAGCACGAAATCAATATACGCTGAGAACCACGAAAATGACCACGCGCTTGCACCGTCCGCCTTAAAGCGACAAGCGCATAGGAAATGTTGAGTTGAGAACCTCCAGAGCCTTGTACTAGAAGGTTGATGTTTCAAACACGGCGCGTCCCCAACCTTCACTATGAAGCTACTCTTGGCATTATCACATCCTGGATTCAAACACCTAAGAGGTTCAAAAGCTATCCCAGCCGCCTTCAATTATCGGGGAAAAAGGACTCGACATGGATAAACATTCTAACTACCTCCCACCTGTCTCTTTTTCCTTGGCTACCTTCCTCCACCTCCCACCTCTGGCCATTTGCACAACGATCAGCCCCAAACTCCCCACCATGATTCCGCTCAACAACGTGAACGTCCACCCGGTTCCTATCGCGTTCACAATCGGGAGGACAGCCGCCGTACCTCCTGCTCCCATCAAACACCTCAGCAAATTCAACGCAGCTGTCGCGCTCGCTCCCCTCTTCGGAAAGATATCAACGAGAAAGGTGTTAACAGCGCTGATGATTGATGTAGTCGCCCAGCCTAAGAAGAAAGTGCAAATGATAGGTACAGAAATGTGAACATGGTAGTTGAGGGTCCAGCCAAAGATCAGCACTGACGCTATTTGGACGGCGCTCCAGAGCCAGAGGGTACGGAGTCTTGCTCTTTCGAGTGGAAAGTCTTCTGCGTTGCCAGTGAAGCTGTTCTTAACACGACGGTAATCAAAATCCAGGAATTTCCCTGTGGTGAGAGTACCAATAATGCAACCAAGCCCATTTCCCAGGAAGGTAAGGCCAATATGAATCTCTGTCAAGCCGTAAGTGCTCTTGAATAATGTGGACATGATGGTCACAACCATTTGCCAAATGGTATAGTAGATGGCGAGAAAGAGGATGCTGAATGAGACTTGGATGCTAAAAATGATTTTGATAGGACCAAAGACATCAACGGAAAGTTGTTTGCTTCCTGAACGGCGGGAGGTGCTGCGTTGGAGGTCGTCTTCACTGATAGGGTGGTTTCGACGCTGGAGATAACTGAGCAGAGAGTTGGAGAGGCCGGTGGTAGGATAGGACCCATTACCAACCATTGATCGCAGAGTCTCAGGGAGGACGATGATCAAAATGGTCAAGAATACCCCGGCATAGATCGCCAGAAACCAGAAGACCGAATGCCAACCCAAAGTCTCCGAGAAGATCCCCCCAAGAATTGGGCCAACAGCAACGGGTGCTAACAATCCTGCCTGATATATTCCCATATACCCTCCTCTTTCCTCTCTGATCGTGATATCTCCAATCACTCCCGCTCCGATCGCAATTGTACTTGCGCTTCCCGCGCTCTGGAGACATCTCAATATCACGAGCTGATAATAATGCTTCGTCTCAGCAAGTCCAATGCAAGCACATATAAACACGACGAACGTGCATATGTAAGTTACTCGCCTGCCATGTACATCTGCTACAGCACCCCAGATGGATGGCGATAGTCCTTGCAGGATCATATATGATGTCACCGTCAAGTTCACCAATTCCACCGAAACTTTGAGATCTTTAGCGATGGCAGGGAGGGCAGGGAAATAAATATTTGAGGCGAACCCAGAAAATGTCGCGGCAATTGAGACAAGTGTCACAATGAGAGCTTTCTGGCGGGATGTGAAGATACTGTAAGGGACCGCAGGCTCACTCGAGGTCGCTTCATCATGAGGTTCCTCATTCAGAGTTCCTTTTTCCGCGTCATTCAAGTCTTGTCTTTTGCCAGGAGATGCTTCCTTCAATCGAGTGCCCTCATTTTGAATTGCTTTTTCGTGTTCATTCATCTTCCTGAGGAGCCATTTTCGAGTTCTAGCAGATTAGGAGGAATGGCTGGATATAAATGGGGGTCGTCGAGGATAGTGACGTAAGCCCGCCGATAACCGGAGTCATTGCTACAGTCAAAATTTACGAAGCTTTCGTAATAGCTCGAGGTTGGAGTATCTGACTTGATGTAATGCCCTAAGTTGAAAGTTTGAGAAGAGGGGGTGCTCTTCATAGATATCATGCGAAACGGATAACAAGGGTCAATATGCTATCAAAGTTGGAGGGTTTCTTCGAATGTTTTCGAACTACCAAATCAAACAGCCTAAAGTTTTATTTTTGAGGCGAAGTTTAGTTGAGGATTATGGTATGTGCCAAACAGAAGATGGGCTTCCGCCTTTGAGAATTAGTGAAAGTAAAACACATTGCCCATTGTAGAATAGCTAAATCTCTAGAAAACGATCTCAAAGAACACTAATATCTCGAAGCAACAATATTTCGAGACTTAACACTCAAAATACATAAGAATTCGGCCGTCTCAGCATCAAAAAGGCATAAGCTTGCACATCGCAATCCAGCGCTCTTTGTTTCTCCCGCTTCTCTTCAAGATCAACGAGCTCGAATTCATAATTGACTTGATTTACCAGCACGGCCACCAAGATTCCTATCAACATTGGAGCAAATGATCCCTTGGCTGGACATTCAAACGGTGTGATTCCAAATGGCATGAATGCTAATTCTTCTTTCTGTCTAGACATCCAACGGGCAGGTTTGAAGATCAAAGCGTCAGCTCCCCAGGTGACCTTGTCACGATGCAGGTGCTCGATGTCAATAGTCCTCAATTCCATCGCGGTCTGACGCTGAAGAGCTGGAACGGGTGGGTAGAGACGAAATGTTTCATTGATCATGGCTTGAACGGAAGGGGAGTCTCTGTTGCCTGATTCGAAAATTGCCTTGGATGGATCCAGGAGAAACTTGGACAGGGTGTGTCCCCATTGGATATTCTGTATTGTGTTGCTTCTGAACCGTACTTCCAGAAAACAGTGAAACACAGCTCGCCACAGCGGCCCGTACGCCAGAAGCAAGGCATTGAGAGGATTATTTTGACCTTGTATATCTGCATCCATAGGAATCTCCAAAACTCTCCGAAGTGTAACAAAAAGCTCTTGCTTATTTTTTTGGAGTTTCTTTTTGTTGAAAATTCTATCTCTTGCCGAAGAGTTGTACAGCGAGTTGATCTTTGATGTTATGGTCTGGATATCTTCATCTGTGGCTGTGCGAATACCCCAAAATTTGAGAATGATGACCCGGAAGACGAGTGTCTGAATTATTTGGACGACGGGAATGCCATATGCATCAACATTTACTAGCTGAGTGACCAGGTGACTTCTTACAAACGTTCCAAAGGTTGCCCATTCGGCATTCGGTACGACCATTCTCTGCCTCACTCTCGTCATGAAGATGTTATGATAAGTAGCATCAGCCGTTGTAAGCGCATTGTCGATATCGAAGATTTCAGAGAACCTTTGGTTTGTGGCTGCTCTTTCTTCAAGTGTGGATCTTCGGAGGATAATTCGACATTCCTGGACACCATGTATGGTGCGAGGTCTGCACCATCTGGATTGGTAAGAACGATTCTCAAACCAGTTCAAAGGCCACAAAATTATTTCAAGTATGGTGGTGAAGATCCATACCAAGCAAGTAGAGAATAACTCGATTGGCTGCATTTGGAAAAGAATCAGTTTACGATTGGTGCTGAGATGAGTAATGAAGATTTGGATGGGACGTTACTTGCTTAGGACTCTCTATATATCTCCTTCAAATGAAGAAGTATTGTTTACCTTGCCTCAAGCTAGTTTTCAAGTCCTTGATGTTTGATACAATCATTGTTGATCTCTTTGTGAGCTGGCCGAAATCTGCTCCACAAAAACGGCTAATTGCTTGAGATACAACTATTCTCTTTGATTGACGAGCTTGAATTTCAAGTAAAACAAAACAACAACGAAAAAACAAATTCAAGATGAATCGTCACTCGTCTTTAAGCAAAGAAACCTCGGTTGCTTGAAATCGATCTGTCAGGCTATTGGTACAGTAGGATTCGAAATCGGCTTCAGTTCCAACTCTCAATGATTTTATTTTGGACCCACATTTTATGCGGCACTAACCCTTTATGGCTAGGCTCTTCCTAGACCCCCGCACTCGCTTAATTCCCTGCTCTGGATGTCATGTGGACTTCTGCCTGAGGATTAGCCGATGTCGGATAAGCTGCTGACTTTGAGAGCTCTGCACGTGCCAACAACTCGACCTATTCGGCTGACCGAAGGCAGATTCTGGCTCCTTAATTATCCACTTTGTGCTTTGTGACAATAGCTCCTCGATTGTTACCACTCCTAAAATCCTCTAGGTAAGATCTTACTATACTGCGAGTCAAACTACTTCCAATCATCCCATGGAATTGCAGTATTACAACTAACCAACCCTCGTCTGAAACCCTAACAAACGACAACCTCTCCCAATCTTTGCAAATGCCCTCGGGACACCAATATCCAAGCAAGCATTTTCATCTCTTAGACCTTAACGAACTAACGAACCACGATCACCAATCTCAAGACCTATCAACATTATGCATCTCCCTCGTGAAACGACAACCTCTCCTAATCTTTGCACACGCCCTGTCGGGACACTCGTGTCCAAGCAAGCATTTTTCATCTTTGCACTGAAGCCTAGATAAACATGGCGTATGGCGTAAGAGGAATCGCCGAGCTTCAATCCCTTTCTCATCAAGCCTTACTCCATGTAGATAGCTGCAGTTGTTATAAGTGCACTCTCCAAGAATGTGGAACGTGTTGCAGTGTTTCGTAGTTCTTATCACATTAACGAGCGATTGGGGTGGGCTGATGATGGCATCAAGGCGCTGGCCCCTACTGTTTTGCAGTACTGGGTAATCCTTACGTGCGTGAACAGTTACAGAGAGGCCATAGGCGTCGTCTATTCTGACCGCATCAGCATCGACAGGACGTCCAATTGTTGCAACGTAGCTGGGTGGGATTGGAGTGGGAGGGGGCGTCGTGGAGAATGATACTCGCCGGGGCGGTAGCTTTGTGTTTTTGAAAACATCCGGGAAACGCGCAACGAGAAACTTGTCTTTTAGTACTGCTAGCTCTTTGGCAAACGGAGGTCCTTCAATCAGAATGATTCGATTGCTCTTTGGATTATCTCGCACATAGGGCTGGAGAAGTCGCGCGTAGCCATTATCGGCGGATCCGCCGAATATGACCGCCCGGCACTGAACATCGGCTATATCGTGGTTGAACCATGCTAAGGTAGGCATCAGATATCGTCTTTCTCCTACGGTGGAGCTGCAGATGCCACGAGTTTTTAACGTTACCTTTCAGCTTCGAATCCGCACATTCTTTCCCATCGCCAGCATCTACGAAATCACACATAGGATATCCCATGTTAAAACCACGGACGAACATATAAAGATCATCTGCACTATCCAGAATCTTGTTGTAACAGTATGCCGATGCCAAACCCTTTATGTTTGCATATATACGGACGTGGATTAGTATGTGGCTTGGCAACTCAAGCTCCTTTGAAACATACTCGCACACTTTGGTCCTCAGACGACGGACTGCCTCTATCCCTCCTTGATGGGCAGATTTAACAAGGGTATCGAAGAACTATGAACATATAGCAATGAGTAATTATACTTTGAGACTATGCCAATATAACGGGCCAAAATAGAATGAATTCTTACTTACCGTCATGCAATCACCATCAATTAAAACCGACACGAAGCTGTTGGAATCCTTCGCACACAGTCAATAAAGAGGTCCTATAGAGCAATGTTCAGAAGAATCGTACGATCTCCTCGTCCATCTTCCTAAGCTTAACCTGAACATCATGGAGCTTCGACTGGTACAGTTTCGTGGTCTCCTGTTCACGTTCAAGATGTAACTTTTTCTCCGTAAGGCTACCTTCCGACTCCTCGACTCGAATAATTAGGTTCTGTCAGTAAAATACTCTATTAGTACCGTCTGCGAAATAGGGAATAGGTCGTCCAAGCAACTAACCTCTATGAGTTGGTCCTTCCCTTCCTCGACCTCTTTCAACCTGCGGAACTGCTCTTGAAACACTTCAAGAGGGACCATAGCTAACTTTAAGAACTCCACACACTAAAACGTCCACCTGCACATTATCGCGGATTCCCTTTTACAATACCAGCGATTTAGAGAAGAGCGAAGAGAGGATCGAGGCTTGGTGCTTAAGGATTAACGAGCATCGGCGCATTAATTTTCTTGTCGCGTGAAAAAAATGCCTGAGGATTGATATCCGGCCTGGAGAACATTCTAGATCTAGCTCTGAATTGCATCCTCCCTTTGTGCTTTCCTCTAGATACCGGTTCTACCCCTAACATTCCCATAATACCATCGACTCAGGCTATTTCTCCCCCTAATATTACCGTACCACCGTCGACTCAGGGCATAGCTTTCATTGGCAAGTCATGGCTTGCCCAGACCACGTTTCTAGCGACCTACTTATGATGACAACAGGATTGGACAGCCGGTCAACAGCACACCTCCAGCGTGCTCTTATTGGCAAGTTATAGTCTGCGAAGATGATGTTCTAACGACCTACTTACAGTATGGTGCCACAGGCTTGGACGACCAGGACCCCTAGCTCTGGAACGTGGTTGTCCGAAAGGCAACGATGAGCAGCCCTACCTCTTCCCTCGACCCTTTCGATCCATATGAGCAGTAGAATCCATACGATGACATCAGTCAGCAGCAGACACAGACGAACGATCTTAAGCTATGCCAGTTCCCTGACTGGGATAGCGAAAGGACATACGATGATGATCTACCGATTTATATACATTACTCAATCGTGTGGAAGGTTACACGGAACAAAAGGGCAGTAATAGGACCAGACACCGTGCAAGATACAGTTCTGGCGCCTATTGCCTACTGCCACCACTTGCTCAACCCAAAGATTGACAATTATTAGCTTCAGAAGAAAACGCCAGTCAAATTTGAGGACATAACGGCTGTGGTTTCGGTTACGCAGCGCAAAGAGCCTGACCTGAAAAAAAAAATTGCTGACACTAGTGACTAGGCAATTATAGAAAAACAACTCGTTGCGTGAGGCGAGTTTTACCGTGCAGGTAAGAAACTAACACTACAGCTCTCATTCAACTACGTAGACAGTAGTCAGCCATCGACTACCGCCAAAAGAAGCTTCCCATCCACAACCATGCAGATGCTTGCCGAAGAAGCCGCGCAGGACGATGCAGAACAGGCATCTTCTGGACACCCCCCTGCTTGGAGGCACGTATATAATCTGATGCGCTGCCCCGGCCCTCCTTGTAACAAGGGGCCTTATTGCTAGCGTGACCCTATTGGTAAGAAGCATTATAAACTGAACACTCGACACCTGAAGAGCCTCGTTATGTATGTGCAAGAAGGTCATACGTTAGCGACACATGATGATGTAAAAAAAGAATTTCGTGAAGAGCTGTACGCGGAGAAGCAGCAGTTGCTCGAGAGGCATCACAAGGTTTCTAGGACGTCTGCATTGAGTCTTCCTCCTGTCAATATCACAAATGTGCTCCCTGCACTGTCTAGTCAGCAATCCCACCTGGCCTCTTCAGCTGCAACTCCCGCTCCGGACATGCCGTCAAAATCTACTCCACCAAATCGTCTCAATATTCCCGGCTTTCGAGATGATGCGGTAGAAGAGTATTGTGCTTGGCAAAAATCGCAAAACAAGAGGCTAGAACTGAAGCTAGAGTACCAGAAAGCTTGCGATGTAATAATTAAGAAGGGCAAGGACCTGGAACTGATCCGCCGGAATCCAAACCCTAAGTTCTTGATCGATGAAGACGTTCTAGAAGAAATCGCCGAACATGTTGTAAATAACATCGACTACTAGTTTGAGAACATCAAGCGACCTAGGACTAAGGAATAGCTGAGAAGAAAATAGAACATATTGCGAGTATTTTGCTAGAATTAAATTCAAAAATTATTCTGTTGCTACATATTAAGTTTTATAGCTCTTCAATATTTATGCCCGCATGCCTAAAATGCCCTCTAGCACTACTCTTCTTTCTACCAACTTCGTCAATGCACCATTCCAAAAAGTTATCAAACCCTTGCTGTGGTTTTTCCTCGTAAATTCCCCAGTGCCGTTTAATGAAGGCTTTTAACTCAGCGAAGAACTCCTCAATAAGATTAAAATCGGGCGAGTATGGCGGCAAAAAGACTAGCTTTACGCCAGCATCACGACACATCTGCTCAATCCGCTCTGTATGATGGTATGATGCATTATCCATAACTAGAACCGACTGCGGTTCTGGCCATGTACCCATGAAAGGAAGGAGCTGCTCTATGAAACTTTCAAAGACAGTGCTGTCTGTGGATCCCTGGAAGACACGAGCGAGGATAACGCCGTCCTGTGTGTACGCCGGCAATACCTGATATCGCAGCTCCCGTTGGAATCGGGCAATTTGAATTGGCGTCACACCAAGGGGAGACCATCCCATCCGTCTGTATCCACCCCGTTTGTCACTGCCAGACTCATCCACGAAAACCAAGTGATACGAACGGAAATCCGAATCCGACAGGCTATGCTGGTACATGTCTCGCAGATCAGGATTTCGTCCCTTTGCTATACGGCGAATCGTTTTCTTGGTCCAACCGCGGGATTTCAGCGCTCTGCCTATGCTAGAAGCTGTTACGTGCGTGTCGAACTCGTCCAGCACAAAGAGCACCATCTCGTCTTGGTATAAGCCAGGTTTCTCGAGCAAGTACTCGCACAGAGCGTCTAACATTAGAGGTGTAATGCTTCGAGGTCGTCCGACACCATTCGAAGGGGCTTTCGTAGAGCCAAAACAACGAAGGTTTGACTTTATCGCAAAGACGGAACGCTCACTGCAACCTACGACGTCAGCTATTTCAGCAGGAGAACGGCTACTAAGGATCATGTCGCGAATCTGCGCACGCTGCGAATCTGCAAGGTTCGGCGCCATTCTGGGGAGTGATGTACGTTCGAGCGACACTCTCGTCGACGATCGTCAAAAGAGACAAGTAGCATGTTCCTGAGGCCCGTGCGCACGTTGTAACTGAGCCGCAGAATCGGAGACCTCACGTACGGTGAGTTCCCTCCAACAGCATCACAGTCTTCTAGTATGAACGCATCCTACCCGGTCAATCCTCTTGTTGATAATGTTTTACAGGTTTCCAAAGGCCAGTATTCCGCGGGTGAAGAAAGAGAAGGGAGAGCACTAGTTCAGGGCCTACAAGCGCTTCCGTGACTTGTCATTCAACTCTCCCCTTTCTTCGAAAGCATACGATAAAACGTGAGGTCACTGCCACTCGAATATGGAATTGAACTGAAGGAAGGGCATGCGAAAATGTCGAGCTCTTCAAATCGCCTATACGAAAGATCCCTAGGGGTACGCACATCCTCTCCAAAAAGCGACTCGTCAGAGTGCTGTGCTTGACAGCCAGAGCCTGTCCAGTATCAGAACGAACGCTCTCACCTTTGGGAACGATGGAGGTAATTTCCTGAATGCATGTCGTATGATTTATGCCTGCGACAATAAACGGCACACCGTCCATTCATTGCGAGATATCGAGAAAGGCACAAAGTCGCGGAGCGGTGTCGAGTGTCGAGTTGGGGTGTCGCGTCGTGCATATACTACCAATCAAGAACTCCCACGAAGCAATGCTTGCATAACGCCACGAAGAGAAAGAGTTATCGCTCAGAGCCTAAAAGCGGGGTTTTCATTAAAACTCTCTGGTGCTAATTAGGACCTCTATCATTCTTTGTCGCTACCAACGTTAAGATGAACCTCCCAGGCCCTCGTCCTCCCTTCTTCAGCGTCGGTCTAGTATTCAGAGGCGGAGAGTAGTTCTTAAAAGTCGGGGATACATTCAAACGTCTGTCAGAGATTACCGGCCCTTTGAAGGTGGCAGCTGAAAAGGCCTTGGAAGTAGCGGCTCAAGGTGCGAAAGTGGCCATGCTACCCTTGGCGATTGGAGCAGCAGCTGGATTGGTGGGCTGGTATATCGGTTCGAGAGGGAAGGAGAGAGAGAAGGAGGCAAGAGTTCAGGCCGAGCACGTCGCTGAGAGCCAAAGAAGACGAGCAGAGGTCGCCGAAGACCAAGCAGCAGAGACGTTGTTAGAGAAGGAACTGTCGGACAAACAATTGGAGAGGTATAAACTCGATAACGTTCTTTTCCACAATGCTGATCAACATATCTAGGGGATTTGAGATCCCAGTACCAGCAACGCCAGAGAACCGCAGGAGTCTGAGAGAAGCACAAGGTATATTGGATGAGTGCACCAACATCGCCCTTGTTGGACAAGTGTCTGCGGGAAAGACGTCTTTCATCAATAGCTGCCGAGGGCTTTTCCCGCGTTTCAAACTCGACTATCATTTTGCAGACCCAGAATTCGGCCTTGGACCTATCGGCAACCAAGAAATGACTCAAAAAATCCATAAATATCGAAGTACTCGTACCCCGAATACTATATAGTGGGACATGCCAGGAATTGGAGGAAGTGGAGGTGGTTGGTAGAGCATGAAATACTACATCACTTTTAATTTGGTTCTCTATGATCTCATTATTCTTCTTCATTCTGGTTCCTTTGGTCAGGTACGTTCAGTTTGTTAGCCCAGAGACGTCAACACCCTGCCGTCTGAAAATCTAGAGCTCAAAGTTAATCTTGCCGCCGACTTAGTGTGAGGCAACAATCGTTCAACAGTACTTTGAGAGCATCGAGAATCTTCAGAACCCACCGCGTTTGTTGCTCATCCGATCGCACTCAGATGAAAATCTAAGGAAGATTATCCAAGATGAAGCCCTTCACGGCAGGGAACTTGTCAATAGGCTCCGCGAGTACAATCGAGCGGACATCCAGCGACATATCACCAGACCCGAACAGTTGAAAAAGTTGCAGATCTATATCACCTCTCATGCTGCCCTCTGGGAGGTTATCACGCGGCAGCGTTCCGGAGAGGACCCTGTGCATATTGACGAAGAGGACCTGTTGATCGATCTTGGAATTATCAACAGGGAAAGTCTAAGTGCTACCGAGGGTACGCGGGAAGAAGTAGAAGTAAACTAGCTGCCGGGAGAGGATGAAGATGTAGAAGAGGATGAGGATATGGAGGAGGACAAGGGCGGGAATGGACATGAATCTTTGTAGTTATTCTCTTTGTTCTACTCCCATTTCGCAAAGCCCTACGCTCTGAGATCGAGCTTGTTTGCCGCGGTTATGAAAAAGAGGAAGGAAAGGTTGACTTTGTAGTCCATTGCCATAAGGATGATACACCGAAGTGGAAACACTTCAAATTTCGCGAAGAAGGCGCAACTGCATTTGTGACTGGAAAGATTATTGGTCAGGATAGGGTGACGGGAAATCTGGCAATTGTTATCCTTGACTTTGCAGACTTGTGAAACTGAAGCGTAGGGAAAGCTCCAACCTAGCACGTTAATTATTATTGACTGAATACTCCCCGTCCAACATTTTCCTATGTGAACAAGTATAGGAATAGCTATTGGCATTATGCCTTCATTAAGTCAGCAGCATATCCGCCGACATCGGCTAATCCTCAGCCAGAAGTCCACGTGACATCCAGAGCAGGGGATTAAGCGAGTGCGGGGGTCTAGTATGAGCCTAGCCATAAAGGGTTAGTACCGCAGAAAATGTGGGTCAAAAATAAAATCATTAAGAGTTGGAACTGAAGCCGATTTCGAATTCTACTGTAATCTAGTTAAAGAAGTTTCAATTCTACTCCTGAACTGCTTCCCAAATAGGAACCATCTTGAGCTAGTGTCAGAATATGTCTCAAAACTTTCTTATTCTCGACTTAATCTCAGCTTGTTCTCTAATATGCTCCGCAACTAGCCTCAAATCTTTACGCTTCCTGAAACCAATATTCAAGCACCATCAGCAGTCAGTAAGAAACTTTTTACTCTGATAGTTCAAGTCTAGACCTCATTGTCTTTCCACTACTTCGATCTCAGCGTCAAATCGGAATACTCAAATCGGAATACTCAGCTTTGAGTAATTTTTGACGGTCAAGAATATCTCCAGCGTCTAGTCCAGCCATCATGCGAGATGCTTCAAGAACCCTCCAGCATTTTCTCGTCTCAAGAACTGGATATATCCTTGCCCTAATCAATAAAAGTTATTCCATTTACGTTAATTATTCTTCTGTTGCATTCATAAGAAGAGTTGTCTAAACCTTAAGCAAATAATGAAAAAACACCACATCTCAAGCGACAGTGAAGACAAATGATGAATAAACGCGCACCTTAGAATTAATGTGAAAGACGAGAAAAGGGTAGAGTTCGTTCGAATTGTAGATATTATATATGAAATAGAGCAATTTCTTGTCGAGCTGAAATCGCAAGCTCGCTTTGCCTACTCTACAAGAACTCAAGGGGTAAATTCACCGAGCAAGGTATCACCTAACCTCTGAGTCGGATCTAAATCACGGGAGATGTATCAAGGACTGCACAAATCTTTCCTATATTTGAGATCTGTCACCGTGTCATTTGCGGGGTCTGGAGAGGAGAGCTCCGGCTAATACAGTGATTTGGCGGCGTCACTTTGCGAATTAGATTTACTGACGCATCTGCCGGATGAGCATAACGACTCTGGTTTTTAATTAGAGTTTTTAACTGAAGATCATTCGTCTTCGTATCTTATCTGTATAAGGTCTCCACACGCAAAGCTTTAAGTGCTGTTCAACTTTCCAACATTCAATTGAAGGCTTTTCACTCGACTTAGTCCAACTCACCATGAGTTCCACAAACAATGTCGGCTCTGAAAAGGGGCAGATATCTTATTTTCATGCTGAAGATGCCGACAGCATACCTCTCCCTGCTTTTGATGCAGCCGCAGAAAAAGCCCTCCTCCGTAAACTGAACCTTCACATCATCCCACCGCTCATGATTCTATTCCTCATCGCTTTTCTCGATCGTGTCAACATCGGCAACGCCAAAATTCGGCACCTAACTCAGGATCCCCATATGATTGGACATGACTACTCTATCGCTCTCTTTATATTTTTCATCCCACATATACTCCTAGAAGTCCCGTCAAACATCATAATTCGTCGCATTGCACCATTAACTTGGCTAAGCGGTATCATGTTATTGTGGGGAATTATCACGATTTGTCAAAGTCTTGTTAAATCTTTTGCAGGATTGGTGGTATGCAGAGTCTTTCTGGGAGCGTTTGAAGCTGGACTGGTCCCAGGAGCAGTGTATCTCATTAGCATGTACTACAAACGCTATGAGCTGCAACGGCGTTTAAGCGTGTTTTTCTGCGGGAGCATTCTTGCTGGCGCGTTTGGTGGATTGCTTGCGTATGCGATTGCAAAGATGAATGGCGTAGGAGGTTATGGGGATGGAGGTGGATTTTTATCCTTGAAGGATTATTTACTGTTGTTGTTGCTATTTTTTTCAAGTTTTTGGTGGTGGATTGGCCAGAGAGATGTACTTTTTTGACAAAAGAGGAGAAGAAGATGTTGATGGCGAGATTGGAGGAAGATACTGGTGATGCAAAGATGGATAGATTGGATCGCAAAGCAATTTCAAGAATTGCTAAGGATTGGAAAGTGTGGATAGGGACGTTGATGTATATCGGCGTCGTTAACACCGGCTACGCAACGAGTTTTTTCATTCCAACCATCATTCAGGAGATGGGCTTCACAGCAGCTCAGAGCCAGGTCAAGAGTATCCCGATCTTTGTTGCGGCAGCTGGTATGGCTTTAATAGTTGCGTGGAGCACGGATCGATTTCGACATCGCTATGCATTTTGTATGGCGGGAGTGGTAGTGGGCAGTATTGGATATGTGCTTTTACTCTGTCAAAAGGATTGAGTGCGGGTGTGAAGTATATGGCCTGCTTCTTTGTCACGGTTGGTGGTTATATGACGCAACCCGTCACTTGGGTATGGCTCTCATACGTAGGTGTCCCCAAATTTCCTCTAATTCCACTGACATATAATGGTAGAATGTCTCGGGGCATTACAAACGCGCCGTAGCAACAGCGGTACAAATAGGTATCGGGAATCTTGGCGGCATCGTGGCCTCGAATATTTTTCTTCCTGCCCAAAGTCCAAAATACAAGACAGGATGTGGTGCGAGTTTAGCAATGCTTTGTATGCGTGGCGTTATGTGTACAGTCTTCCTCCTCGGGTTGATGAGAGAAAATAAGATTCGAGAGCGAGGCGGGAGGAACTCTAGGTATACGGAAGCGGATGCAGATAACTTGGGGGACGATTGGCCGGCATGGAGATTTGGGTACTAAATTAGCGGCAGAACGATATGTAATTAGTGTCAACAAGACAAGGCGACTGTGTTAAATTTATGCCATAGCAAAAGGGCGGAGCAGATTTACCTTCTAGCGTCAGCCCACTCCGCCCCACTCGGTGATCTTAAAATATCTTGGATGACTCAGCAGTCCACAAGCCACGACGTGTTTCAGGGGCCATGGATTCCTCCAATTTACTCAACTCGACAAGCCATCATGACCATCTGTCAAATTCCAAGCGGTTGAATCCAACCTGTGACCAGCGCAAATTCTTGCCAAACGACCACAACTCGACAAGCCAAACCAGCGCTGCATATGGCCGCGAAGAAGTCCCCTATCCGAATCGTTCATCATGCCTGACGACCTACATATCGGAGTGCTTCTTGCCATCAGCTCTTCCATACTGATCGGCTCAAGCTACGTCACGACGAAGATTGGGTTAAAGGATGCTAGCGATCGCCATGGCTTTAAAGGGGATGGATTCGAATACCTTAGGAACAAAACATGGTGGGCTGGTATGGCTATGAATGTGGTGGGCGAGTTGATCAACTTCGCAGCATATGCCTTTGCGCCCGCAGTCTTGGTAACACCATTAGGAGCGCTGAGCGTTCTCACGGCTACCATAGTGGGAGCGTATTTCTTGAAGGAGCACTTAGGGGTTTTGGGCAAGCTGGGATGCGCACTATGCTTGCTTGGCTCTGTCCTTATTGTCACGAACGCTCCACCGGACAAGGAGATTGAAACGGTTGATGAGATTCTCAAATTTGCAGTTCAGCCTGGTACGTGCGACGATATTGTTCAATAATGTCAATTAACTGACTGGTCGTTAGGCTTCTTATTCTTCTGCTTCGTTGCCGCTGCGCTGTCTATTTTTATGATTTATTGGGTTTGTCCAAGATACGGTACCACGAATCCTCTTTACTATCTGTCGGTCTGCTCTGCAACAGGAGCAGTATCAGTAATGGCGCTGAAAGCCTTCGGCATCGCCCTCAAATTGACATTTGCTGGCGTAAACCAATTTACGTATCTATCAACATATCTTTTCGCTATCGTTGCTATCCTGTGCATCGTTGTTCAGATGAACTATTTTAATAAAGCATTGAATACATTTCCACAATCCATGTAAGTCCGAATTCAACTTGGTTGGCGTGGATCATCCTAATAGGGTCCTAGCGTTTCACCTATCTACTATGTCACCTTTACCACTGCTGTCCTCACAGCTTCGTTTGTCCTGTTCCAGGGATTCAATATAACAGACAGCATCAAGACCATATCTCTCCTTTGTGGCTTCCTCATCATATTCTCGGGGGTGTATCTGCTTAACTTTTCGTCGAACAACGCTTGCCAGAAGAACAGGACGGAGGACTCCCCACGGTCCAGTGAGGAAACTCAATGTGAGGACCAAACTTATGGATTAATGACCAACGAATACGAATTACAGAATATTTCTCTCGAAGAAGGAAGAAGGTAGAAGAGGATAGACGAGGTAGACTAAAGCTAAGAGAGCGACTAAAGCCCTAAAGAGACCTGCGCCGACTATGTTTCTCGCCAGGATTGATGGGATCACAAAATCTTTCTTGATGAACGTTGAAGTCCCAAAAGGAAGTATTGTGGCTCCTCGGTCATTAAGTTGTATAACATACCCCTGTGTTTGTACGGCATTCCGCGAGGCCTGGTGCTCTCGGTGTACAAAAGAGTTTGGTTGGCCTGCGCTTTGAACAGTTGACTAGATGGGTTTGGTAGATGAGCTGTATCACTACAAATTTTAGCTTCGACCTGTAATTTCAGAAATATATGTCACAATAATTGAGCGTCGGTTTCAGAGATATTTGAATGGAATTATTTTTTCTTGTTCTCGTTTAGAGTTTGTGGCTTCCGGTTTTATTGCTCGAGTCCAATTTGGTTTTCACGGGGTCTACTTTACAGTGTTCAGTATTCATGGATGGTATTGAGGACCATGAAATGTTCCGGAAGCTCTAACTAGTATTCAGCTCCCGGAAGCGTGGAGCTGTTCAGGTAGATCCATAGCTTTCCCGCATCCGCAATCCTGATCATCGCTCTGAAATGTGTCTTGCATTCGTTGAATTCCAACCTCTCACTTGAACTCCTGTCGCTGCCAACGCACTCCTTCGAAAAACCCTGCCCCCAAACACCCAGAAAAATATCAGAGTTGTTTGTCGGTCACGCCAATGCTGTATCTCATTTCAGCATGTAATTGGCATATTTCAAGACTTCTATTATTTCATCGTACAACCATACAGCAAGATCGAAGATCCTGAGAGCATGCAAGCGCCATGGCTAGAAAGGAGCGAGCCTAGGCCTCATAGAAAAGCTTCAGAGCGTTTAGTGTGTGCCAGCCACATGAACTTGCGCGAAGAAATTACTCAAACATCATTTGTTGTTTTGCTCTGTGATCAATGAGTCAATGATCTCGGCCAACTTAGACCCCATCTTCCTTCCTCCCTGAGCGCTTGGTTCTACCCTAGCGGAATAATCATCTGCGTTCTGCCCATCCATGACTTCAAACAGTGCACATGGCACGACTTCCACACCTTCGATCCGGATCTTCTTCGTCGCAACTTCGTACATGCTCTTAATGGCCGTCTGTAATTGCCCAGGAAACGTGTTATAACCCAACAGCTTCAGTGGTAAATCTGCCCAGCTTGATTGTTTGGATGCTTTCGCTTCGAGAGGATAGTATATCATGCAGACAATTACCGCTCGAGGTTTTTGCTTCTCCACCAGCCTAGAAATATATGACTCTACTTGATTCTTGAACATCTCTGTAAAGTGGTTAAGAGACCATGCGGTTCCACGCCGAAGTGAAGTGCGTGGAGTCAACCAAGCAAGTTGTAGCATGTGCCGTATGGTCCAAAAAGTCGGTCTCAAAGCGATGTCATTGGAGCCCACCGAGACAATGAGGATATCTCCAGCCTGGATATTGTCTCTGATGAACTCGTCATGCTCCAGCAAATTACTTTCCCGATCTTTTAGAGTAGACTCTTCAACTGCCAAGTTTAATGCAGTTGCGCGATCACTCATGAAGTGGTTGAGCCAGAAAGCAACATCCGGTTTTGGTTGTGGTGTATCAAGAGTAGCGCTATATATCTCGGGTACAGGCACGGATAGAGCTTCGCCAAGTGGGCCACTTGAAGGGACCCAGTATTTGTTATCGAGAGACGAGTCGCCAGCCAAATATATGATGGGTTTGTTTGGTCTCACTGTAGACGTGATTGAGTGGAAAGCGGAGACGTCAGGAATGGTGTGACCCTTCCACTCGTAATAGAACCGAGAGGTATTGATTTTTCTAGGCATATTTGGTAAGTTTTTGTCGCAGGTAGGGTTAAAAGCTGCAAGCTTTCGATGAAGCCTTTATACGTTGTTGTTAGATGAAATGAGTGACTCCTCTCACAGGGCTAGGCAACAAGAAACAAATATGCTTACCTAACAGCTCAGCCACGTCACGCATAAGTTATATTAAGCTCGCATTTATAAAACAGAAAAGAGATGAATCATTTATGATTCTTGATATATATGACGCGTAAGTATAACGTCTCGGTACATCAGATACCCTTTTCTTTGATATAAAAGATTCGGTGGCAATTGTCTTCAACTATATTTCACTCGTGCTCAAATGTTACATCACGTGACCAATACTACTTCAATCCCGGCTTTATATTAAGCTAGGTAGGTAGCTAGGTACTTTGGTAGCTAATTTGGGACTTCCAAGTTTCTGAGGTAAATTATCGGTTTAAGATGTTGTTATTAAGTGTTGGGAACCTGGTTCATAGTGGCGAGGAAGAATTGACAAAAACAAACGACTATTCCTAACATGGCTTTTCGAAAAAGGTCACAAACGATATCATCACTTAAGTCATTGGTTTAAATTGAGGACTGTCATCTAATACAAGGGTATTGTTCCCTTGATCGTTCCGTAGAGAGACTCATAGCTATGAGAAATGCAATGCTAAAAAGTGAAGAGCGAGAGCATAATTTCAGAAGTATGAAAGACCATCAGAGCAACTTTCTGTATCATATGAGAAACACTGCTTTCATGACATGTCAAGTCCGAAAACGTCCCAAATCTCTAATATGTCCTCTGGGCCCTATTTGATAAGTCAGTTTAAAAGCACTTGAAGAGACCTACTCTTACCTCATTTAAAATCATCTCCCTAAGCATTTGCGGCCAGCTCACCCTTGAGATCACAGGTTGAGTACCTCCACCGTTGACCTTCTTAGCCCATTGTTCCTTCAGCTTCAGCATATTCTCCTCCATTCCTGTAACGCGAACCTCTCTGGCACTTTTAAACGTGTCAATCAGCTTGTGGATGATTGGTTGGTTCAAATATCCATTGTAATCGAGAAAGCGAACTTGATTGAAGACCGGTCGAAGGTGACGCATCGGGGCTCCGCCAAGCGCAGTCTGGTATTCATATTCGTTCAAGAGGTCAGCCGACTCGACAAGGAGTGAATCCGTTTCAAATCTCATGTAAGCTGGGCATCCACGGATATGGAGAAACGGTTGTTGATAGAGTGTCTGACCCACAAGTCGTGACTCGCTGTTGACATGGAGTTGAGATGGAATCTTAAAGGTGACTTCAAACATCGGGGAAGCATCTTCTTTTGATAGGTATAGGGTTCTTGCATCTGACATCGAAAACTTCCAGATTACAAGACGAAGTTCGATGGGGAGCTCCGAGAAGAGGGTGAACTTGTCGAATGGCGAAGGGGCCATCTTCTTGACGCAGGCTGGCATTGAGCTTCCGAAATACGTGAAAGGATATCTCACAGCAAATTCTGTTAAAATTTTAGTAAAATAATCAAAGTTGAAGTCGTGAAATATGCTGAGAAATAGCTCCTACCGATTTCTTCTTTTGACTTTGCGAGATAGGCCGTTGAATGATTTCTGCCCTGCACTATTGCCGAGTTGCCTTGTTTGTGCGAGGTTGAAAGGTTTGTTTCCGGAGCTGGTATATTGCCGTTCTCCGTAGAAATATTTCCAGACGACTCAAAAGTTGGTGGAGTGGCATGTGTTGCGAGGAGGATAGTCGTGTTGTCTGAAGTTGACGTCGCGACATTGGCTGAACCATCAGAGGAATCCAGAGCGCAAAAGCCCTATTTCAGTCAGAAAACCATATCTAACCACATGAATAGCCTACAAAGCAATTTAATAAAGAGTCAAGATTAATCATGTTGTTGTTCAGTCGATCTATCACGCAGAGATTGTTGTTTGTTGTGAGGAACAGATCGCGATTCGTCCCAATTCAGTCGCGAGATATACTACAGAAAACGCGTTCACCGCCTTTCTGTGACTTTGTATTACATGGAATCGAGCAACCAGATAAAATTAGAGAATCTGAAGGCGCAGTTTCACTTAGCTGAAAGCTTTTGTCGCGGGTAGATAAAAATGGATTCGCAGAAGAGAACTGATAGTTTGTAGCTTGCTTCTCAATTTACATTTCCGTCTCATCGATACTCGGGGGCCCTCGTCATAAAGTGTAGAAATCAACTCCAGCATATGCATATTTCTTCTACAGGTAAACCCTATGCTGTAACAGTTACCTACTTCATGTAGTAGTTCATACTTCTTCCATTCAGTTCAACCTTCCTTACCCTTAAAGACTCTTCTTACACACCAGCTCGTCAGTCTTCCTTTGATGCTTGTTATACCTCTCGGCATCGAATTTGATTATCAAATCAACTGTATCGTTTGTAGTACGGTGACAAGCTATTTAAAAGTGTAGATGGTAGAATGATTAACCGCATGTTGCGGAAATGGAAATGGTTCAACAGGCTTGTTGGTAAGTGCAATTGAGAAAGAAAATTCGTCTATACACCAGAAATACTATCCTAACAATGGAGCTGAAGATTTCTTGATACCTTACACAGTGAATCTGTTTTCAATGTTATAATGCCCGATGACCAAGTCCATTCACTGAAGAGAGTATATTCAATATGAATGAAAACAGACCTCTAGAATTATCCTGAAGCTCGGGGGGAAAAGGCCGATTTCGCCGCTGATCTCCTACCCTTATAAATTTAATTAAGAGATTTTGTTGCACCACGAAATGCCCTCGCTTAGGTCCAGGGCAATGGCCTCGTCCTCCATTGTTTACCCTTCAAAGACTGTACTGGTAGTGAATTTAAGAATCGGCTGTATTCTAGACCCGTTGACTTCGGGTTGAGGCTGATTCCGAACACTTTTGTCTCTTGGTTACACATGACTTCTCCTTTTTGGGAGAGGAATTTTTCGAATTTTGTGGTCTTTTTTTTTTTCTGTGGCCTTCAAATAGAATGCTAAGCGACAAGACTCCTGTTGCCTACGAGAGTGATTGTGGCTTATGTTTTACTATCTCCTATGGCGCATGGCTATCTATCTATCTTTCCAATAGATAACGAAAGTGAATTTCATACATGCCAAGACTAATAAATAGAGAGAAAACAGGTGCATGCCAGATGCCTTATGCACTACACTATCCTTGTTTATCAAGTTGAGCTAAGAATTAAGGATCGCTGACTTGTTATCTTTTTCTCGAACCACCTGGAGGTACCTACCTACCTAGGTAGGTAGTAAGTAGTAAATTCCTAGCTCTCACGTGCAAAAAGTCACGTGGTATTAACTCAGCTTCCGTCATTGCGTATTACAATTTCCTTTCATCCTGAGATACATAATTGATATTTTGTCATGATCCCATCAGCATTCGGCCTCACATTCACCCAAAACCGCGAAACACCGTGAAAGTCCGTGACCGTGGAGCTTCAGTCCGTTAAGCGAAACTGAGAGTCCGCGAAGCGAATCCAATCAAAACTAGCCTTTGATTTTTGATGCTCAAATCGACATGTCTTATTACAAATGAGGATAGGGAGGCTCAGGATGATTTGTGAGCTGTACAAGATTTGCAACTACGAGTTCGATGAAATTGGACTCATATATATGTCGTCTGCCACTTTCATCGTCTGCAATTCTCAACATCTCCATTCCAAAAAAAAGCTTTAATACTCGAAACAAAATGTCTTCCAGCATTAGAAATGTCATAATGTGAGTTTCTCACTCCCCCTATCCCCCTCTTCCCCGAAGACCATGGTGCTTGATCCCGGATGAGTTTGCAGCAAAGAATCTTTTCTCAATCTCGACACGCTCGTATTGAAATAGCTAACCGTTACTTAGCATTGGAGCAGGTGGCCGTCTCGGCCCCTCCATCCTCAATGCCTTCAAGTCAGACCCACAATTCACCGTCTCTATCCTATCTCGCAATGACTCAACCTCTACTCTGCCATCCGACGTGAAAATCCACCGGGTCAGTACTCCATACATCGAATCAGAACTTGTCACCGCCTTCACCGGCCAAGATGCTATCATCTCCACAATTGCCACAGCCATGACTGGGAATCAGAGATTGTTGATTGATGCGGCAATCAAAGCGGGAGTGAAACGCTTCGTTCCTAGCGAGTTTGGTGGTGATACTGAGAATGAGAATGCTATGGAGATATTGCCACAATATTTTGGGGGGAAAAGAGCTACGGTTGATTATCTGAAAGAAAAGGTGAGAGGAGGAAATGGAGGTGAGTTGAAATGGACGGCGTTTGTGACAGGTCCTTTCTTCGATTTGTGAGTTGCCCAAGTCCTGTTGTTCTTGAGAATTATAGAGCAAGGCCTTCAAGCCTGGACTTCCAGTCCAAAGAGTAAGTAAGCAAAGCTAATCTTGCGATCAGAGGAATGATTTCAGGCTTCATGGGTTTCAATATGAAAGAACAAAAAGCCCTCATCTTCAACGATGGCAATGGCAAATGGTCTACTACAACCACATCATCCATCGGCCAAGCAGTCAAGAACGCCATGCTCCACTCTGAGACTGAAAACAAATACATCTATATTGACTCTTTTACTGTGTCCCAGAACCAGGCCCTGGCTGCGTTCGAGACGGCTACCGGGAAGACATGGGATGTGACACTTGTGGATGCCGAAGCAGAGAGGAAGGTTGGGTTGGAGAAGATGGCAAAGGGGGATTTCAGTGGAGTAATGAGTTTGATCCGTTATATGACTTTTGTAAGTGGAAATGGAGGGAACTATGCTGAGTACAAGAAGACTTCCAATCAATTGCTCCAGTTGCCAAAGGAAGAGCTTAACGAGGTTGTTGCCAAGCTTGTGGGCATGTTTGGTTGAAGAAGCAGGTGGTTCTTGAGGCTGAGGAGTCTACATTACTCTTCGGAAAATGATCCCTCGTAGCTATTTCCTAGCTGTGTCACTCTCTATATTTTGCACTCCACACTGATAAGACATCTCAACTGAGCACTGAATTCTTCATATTTGGCTCCGCCCTCTGGTGATTAACCATATGCATTCAACATCTCCTTCGCTGACTTCTTGACACCACACCAGTAAAAGACTTAGCGGAATAATCTTGACTCAAACGATGATCTCCGACTCGGAGTCTTCGGCGTAGTAAGTACACAAGGGTGTATTCATCAGCGATGCTACAAGAATACTTAAAATACTCTAGGCTTTATTTAACTATCCAATAAGCGTTGTTTCGACAGCAACATATCAACCGACCGTACCGCGACTATCTCCATTAATAGTCATCAATTAGAGTAGCATCATATACAAAGTTCATCCAATTATCAGTCGGAATTGATAAAGTGTCTTCTGTACCTGAGGAAGTTGCATTGATAGGATTAGATGGTAGGAAATCTATCGTCATCTCCATCATTTGCTCCACGTTACCTGAATTGTTCCCGGTCTGGAGATCGAAGTCGCTATTTTCGAGCCCATTACTTATCGCTACAGCGGCATCGGCTTCCTTAATCGTGGTACAAGACCTCAACGACTCCTCCCGCGCTGTTTGAGCGCGCTGCCGTAATTTTTTCAATCTACCCCACAGCATAAGCTCCTTCACATCCATGATCCTATCAAACCAATCTTGAAAACGACTATCGATGATATCCCACGCACGCTCAGCCAATGGATCTTGTGGCCTAGCTCGTAGCTCAGACAATATCACGGCTAAAGCATGCCAAGGAGCATAGCTTCTGAAGAGCCAGAGAAAATTGGCTGAAGATGGATGCCGTTCAATCAGCTCTTTGAGACTCAAAACTTTTTCTGCCTGTTGTATACCTTGAATTGTGGTGTATCTTGATTGCAGATGAGTTGACTGTTGGAGAGGATAGTAAACACTTAGCCAGAGTTTACAACACCAATAATGACTTAATATATACGATAGTTTGTCTCGATTATCGGAGAGATTGTATCCAATCAAGTATGTCGATTCAACTCGTTCCGCGAACCGTCTTACGAGATCCTCAATCTCTGAAAAAGTCGTCTCGGGAGACCTGAAGTTGATTTTTTGAGCTGTAATTAAGGCATCCATGGCAAGCAAAGTGAGCGTCATCTGGGTTGGTCGAGTTCTGCTTTGGAGAGGATGTTGGCTATCGTAGCTGAAATCTTCATCGTTGAGATTACATGGCATGACAGTTGTGAAGGAGCTTTTATGAAGCATGGTTTCGGAGCCTCGATCTTCAGAAGCTTTCAGTTCGAGAGCCAGAATACACCACCAGAGTCTTCGTCTCATCTCTGCTTCAAAAGCGCTGAAACTTAGACCATCACCGTCTTGGTGAAGACCAAGTCCTTGAGCAATACGTATGGCAAGACCTATCAATGTCCAAGTGGACTTAGTCTGGAAGAGAGAGCGCTGTACGACCTGACAAACCTAGTTAGCACATGCTCTAGGCGTACTTCGTATTTCAATTAAACCCTTACAATATAGATTAAAAAGGCTTGTAATGTAGGGATCTCCAAACTATTTAAGAAATCCGCCTGTATTAGAGCCTTTTCTGTACAATTTTTATACCGAGCCATCAAAATGTTCTTTGGTGCCTTGAGATGAGTCTCGCACTCCTCGGTCGTCATGGTATTAACAGCGGCGAGGTATACAGCGAAAAGAACAGCTTCCAAGCTCCTAAAATTAAGCCGCTGAGTTTTGGGATTCAAAAGCTCTTGCAGGCTCGAACCGTAAGTAATTGATGTCGGCTGATGCAAGATCTTAAAAACCGGGTCCACATTGGCAAAATAAAATCGCAATAGAATTTTGACTTCAGCGTTTGATGGCTGTTTGATTGGCTCGTTAGATAGAGTATGAGCGTCTTGAAAGATAAGATTTGATAAGGGGTCTATTGTATCGCCAGACACGCCCGAGTCCTCAATTTCAAGCTTATCTTCATCCTCATCATTGAAGTCACCCTCTAAAAGCTGGCGTATATGACCAACCTCATCATCTAGACTTGCCCAGAACTGGGTATTGAGATGTCGTGAACTCTTGTTCTGTCCCTTGACAAACGCAGCATAATGATCATCGATTGGAACACTAGCTTGACTGCTTCCACCAGAGACACCCCTTTGAGAGAGTGGGGTAAGTAGAGTTGGGCCTCGACTGTCCCCAGATAGTCCATCCGATGATTCAAAAGTCTGAGAATCGTTGGTTCGATTTACAAGCATTCCCTCTAAACGTTTGATACGCCGCAATAATTCAACATCACGCTCCTCCTCAGCATCCTCTCTCGCTCGCGGGATGCGAGGACGACGAGTAGGGTAGATACATTCTAGGTCGTATTTGTAACATGGATCACATGGAACAAGTTTGTCGCATTTGATCTTCCGTCGATGGCAGCTTGTACAGCTCAATGTTTTGCGGATTGGTGTCTTTTGATGAGATGAGGGGTCTGTCATCGTCGATGTCGACGATGCGACGTGTGCATCTACAAGCTGCGGAAAGAGATACGATACGATACGGTTTCTATGTTTCCTCAAGTTCTGGGTACGATTAAAATCTAAAGAGTATAAGCTCGGAACAATATCTCTCCGACTATAAATTATGTAATATATATTTTTTTTCTTTAAGTATTTCTAGTGCATTTTATAGCGTATATTAAGTATAAGTTAATACAATATAAATATATTTTTAAAAATATTAAGTTAAGTTATTAGTAATAAAAAACTTAATTTAGTCGCCGAATTGCTAACGTACATATGCTGACAGCGAGATCATCACTGGCATGGCAGCCACAGGAAAAAACATGGATCTGCACGAGGTACTCATACAATGGCAACAAAATCCCGATGCTGCTGCAAACGGTTGGCAATGAATTGTGTGGGTAGCAGAGGAATATTACCGCGGAACTGAAGCGTAAGAGATCGGCTTCATATGGCGAAAGGTTTAAGATACGGCGAGAAAGAACGTTTGTGGACGGTTTAGCGTTTTGCTTGCATGCCTGGTTCCCTTTACAAATTCCACTTCCTCAGCCTAAGATAGCCTTTAAGCCACTAAGTGGGTATCGGGCGCACCTACCTACCCGTGGGCTAAGTGCCTACACTAGCCGCACGCCAAAGAATCGAGTGTCACCACCCTCTCTTCCAGATGTCAGCCTCGGCGGTTCTGCAGCCCTGTATTGGGAAAACATAATGGCATGGTCAACACAGAGAACGCATCATGCAGTTGACTGCATATCACTTCAAGTTGCGGAGGGGACTTTCGAGCGTTCGCACGAAAGTGAACCAAGGGGCCTATGATCAATTTCAGCAATGGAACACAACACAACAAAGCACGCTCCTCAGAGAAGCCCAGCAGCCATATCCCTTAGCCATCTGTACATATCTGGAATCGGAGCTTGCACCGAGAAAACAGTCTTTATTTGGGGCAAGATGGTCTACAAGACTTCTTGGCTGGGCCGCGGTTGAAACCTAACACTGCGCCAATTATTTTCCTCACAAGGTATCCAATTTCAGAGTGGCTAAGGTCTCTAGGCGCCCGGTTTCGCATCGATCCCGAACTCTTTCGACAGAATATCAACTTTCTAGAAGTAAAGCCATTTTTCGATTTGCCAGCACTACCTTCGTTTTCACAGAACATCCTTAATTGAGAATTACCACCCTCTACAAAAGACACACTGCGATCAATCCGACGGATCGGCAAAAATATAGAAGAGATGCGCCCAAAGTTGTCCAAGCTTGATGCTTTCCCATTGAAGGAAGAGGCCGGCCTTCCCTACGCAAGTTCGAACATAATGTTGGACATGTGGGAACGGGAGCAACCCGTGATGCATGCTTGTGGTCATGACATGCACATGGCGTATCTAATGGTGGCGTCTAAGCTGATGAAAAATGCCCGAGACACCTAGACTGGCACTTTGATCTCAATATTTCGGCCAAGTGAAGAATTCACTAGTGGTGCGCAAGCCATGATTGACGATGATTTATATGATAAAATTCCTGTACCAGATGCTGTCTTTGGGCAGCACTCATTGCCCATAATGAGTGGTATGGTAAGCATCAAAGAAGGGCCAATTCTCGTGTCGTCAGACACGATGTCAATTCGGATCTTCCGGACCATGGGGTATCCAGCAAACTCACAAATAGCCATAGGTTCTGCAGCAGTTGCAGGCAAAATTGTAGCTCAATTCAAGTCTTTAGCTTCCAAAGTCGAAGGAGACGAGTATGCCTCTATCATGGCTACTGAGATCCACGCCGCAACGTCTGCCTCGGTCTGGGTGGGCGACATCAATCTAGTCCTGGATATCAAAGCATACTCTCCGTTGATTCGCGAACAGTTACATCCGGCCGTCATTCATCTTGTTCAGTTTGAATGCAAGACTGCTGGAGCGAACTTGCTCCCTCGAATCACAACAAAAGGTACGGCTCCGATGACAAACGACAGCACCGAGCTAGCACTCCCACTCTCGAATGCATTGAAAGATTACTTCGGAGAAAAGTTGGTTCTAGATCGCATTCCAAAGCGTCCTTGCGAATATTTCACAGTACTGACATCACTACTTGATTTTTAAATTAAACTTAGCTATAATTACGTACTATTACTACTTTAGATAATATTATGCGTGGATGAACTCGGTCTTGTATTCTGCTCGGACTTCATAATTGCTTTGTAACTTTAAGGCTTACCATCGAGGTTTTAGCAGTTCATAGGTGCTAATTTTCGAAGACTTCGGGTGAGCTGCAGGCTGGCGCTCAGGTCTGTTGAGTTGGAATGAAGATAAAACTCATTGAACAAGAAGTTGACAAATCACTTAGTAAAACTGTCCCGTCATATTATTGGATGAGAGGTTGGAACCAACCCCTGCTCATGACTCATCTGCCGCTGCCAAGACTGAAGTAGGTGGTCTCGCGGCAGGTAGCGATCATGTGATCGTATGAGTCAGCTGGTTGCCGGGTGAATTTTTCTAGACTAAAACCTTAGCGCAGCTCGGTCTACCTTTACCTTTCCTTTTCTATTATAATACTAGATCTTAGCCCACACCAAGAAATCATACCATAAAACAAATTCTCACTTCATTTCATCTCCACCCTTGTACATGCTTTTATTCCAATCCAGACCTCCAACGCGAAGAACCTCTGCCTGTTTCCCGTCATTCTGATGTATTTTCGCGTATGCTCTTCCTACTGCATTTTCTTTTCCGTCCCTTTAGAGTTATTGTAGTCGGAAAAATATACTCTGCCGGTGTTGGCAGGCAGTATAGAGGTTGAGATGTTGTTCTCGCCGCCGCCGCAAGGCGCATTATAAGTCTCAATGTCCCAGGGCCCTTGACATTCAAATTATACACTCCACTGTCCAGACCCAGTGTCCTTCTTGTCTAATCAACATAAGCTCACAAGCACTGTCGGGGAGGGAAGCGTTCAAGAACGAAGAGGTATCCATCACGGTGTTTGGAAGACCTACAACGGTGGTGACTCAAGTGGGAGCTATGGAGATCTGAAGTCAGCATGGTTCGGCGGGGATCAGGAGTGGTGAGTTTGATGAATACATGCCTCAATCAAAAAATCTCGCTATTATTGCTATTTTTGGAGTGTTGTCTCGCTTTTTGTTGAGGTGTGTGATCAAGCGAGACAGGCCATGCGTCGAATCCTCGCAGATGGTCGCAAGTGGACTTTGTGTACCCGACGGGCAAAAGCGAAGGAATTCATATCGAGCTGGCTCTATTGGCTAGGAGTATGCTTGTCGAGAGATCGGGAGAAGGGCGTGAGATGATTTCGTGTGATTATTCGTATGAAGATTAGAGAATGCTAAGCCGAGTTTGACTTGATAGAGCAGTGATGTTATACTGAGCTCTGTCGAGTGGCTGGATATCTATTACTGCGTCAGCTAAGGCTGACGTCTTGTAACCGCGTATTGCGAAGGAATGTTTCTGCTCTAGACTGACTTGCAAAGAACTTCAAGTCAGAATTAAACTAGTCACAGAGTTTAATTTTGGACAATCTTTAGGAACCCAAAGGATATTAATGATCCGGTGAGTAGACCGATGTCCGGAAAAGGGGGAAGGGGGGCAGGAGCAGAGGGTTCAGTACCTTGATGCGCAATGATGACAAGAAAACAGCTTTTAAAGTCATAATATCTGAGCGCTATTAAGTAAACCCTGTTATACTGCGTTAGCTAAGGCTAACGTCTTGTAACTGCGCGATGCGAAGGAATGTTTCTGCTCTAGACTGACTTGCGAAGAACTTCGAGTCAGAATTAAACTAGTTACAGAGTTTAACTTTGGACAATCTTGAGGAACCCAAAGGATATTAATGATCCGGTGGGAAGACCGTTGTCCGTAAAGGGGGGAGGGGGGGCAGAGTGTTCAGTACCTTGATGCGCAATGATGAGACCGAAACGACCTTGAAGTCGTGATATCTGAGCCATCGTAGTGCAGCAGATCGTGTATCCTATCGTTGCATCTTTGTGCCCCGATAGTCCTGCAATAATGTGGTAAGGTCGTATATGTGGCAGGTGCAGGCGGAAACATCCTCGAGTGAGTGAACAGAAGTGGTTGAGCGGTATGATGGACGATACGAAGTCGTGAGTCCGTTCAATAGAGTGATGCTCGATATACTGTTGCAGAAATTATTGTCGCAGATTAAAATATTGTTTCTCGATCGTGTTGTTGTGTTGTTGATAAAGTTGTTGTGTTGTTCTGGTGGAGAGAAGAGAGAAGGAGAGAGAAGGAACCCTACCTATCTGGTATTATTCTGAGTGACATAATGTGCTCTTGAATACGACGGCAGGTGCGTCTCAATTTGTTGCAATAACTAGATGCACAAGTGTGGAAGCTATGAAACACTTCTTTGACGATATATAGGCTGCAGCATAGGTCCCCATGGTGCGAGTAGTTTTAGCCCATACGGTCAGGTTATGGCTCAAGCCGCATTTGAGCCTCATTTTGATTACGTGTATGTATTTGAATTGCTTTCTAATCTTGCTTTCTTTACTGATTCTAGCTTGTAACCGTCTTTCCCCATAACTTTGTTTACTTATATGTAAAGAAGTATATCCTCAATCGCTCTAAAACCCCCCCATGCGTAACCACACCTGAACCTCACCTCGCAATATTAATAGAGATTTTATTAATTACAAGCGAAGTTCTCAGTTACTGGCTCGCAGTTTATATCTTTAGGACGCTACGGATTTCAGGGTGAGAAAAAGGAATGATATCGATGGGTGGGTAAGAGGATGTTGATTTCTCAGCAGAGAATCTGACGTGAAACCCTCTTTTATGCACACAGTTCCCACTGCTCCTTCCCAATTTGTCCGCAGAGTGCATACGATAAGCGAGGAATTACAGCGCGGTAGAAGAAGCGAGTATATTGATTCAGAGGCTTATCTCGCAATTTTTAGATCACGTCTAACTTGCAGCTGCAATTGATTTATTCTAAGGAGTGTTTTCATCGGTTTCTTATGTTTTCTCTTACTCGCAAATTCGTCTCTGAGAACCTCTCTAAGTGTTCGAGTGACGTCTATACTCTGCCAGATTGTCGTTCTAGCTACGCTAATCTCACAAATTTCTAGCAAAAGCACTCAAGGTGCTTAGTTTGCTCCTCCAAATTCCGGGAATCTGGACTTGGTTTGGTGATCTTGGTATATCTGCTTTAATTACCTAGCTGTAAGAAAATCGGCCAAGTGCGGCTTGTGCAACTATGTAGTGTAATATATTGTTCTTGTTGCAGGGAACCTTGGACAGGTGAGAAAGAGTCTAGGTATTCTGCACGAAATCCAGAAGTCAGAATAGGCTTTAACATGTCACGGGGTCCGTGAAGTCAACCTCGCTTATTGACTTGGCATGTGTTCACCCAGAAGTAGCAGTCGAGCATGAGTGCTGATGTTTACCTTACCTTCACTCATAGAATCACCAATGTGAAGAAGGACAAATGTATCTCTGCGATAACTGTTCTAGTGCTGAATTCGATTCTTTGGCCAAACCGAATACGAAATCCATCAAGACCATCCCAGTTTTCCTAGTATGATAAGGTACATAAACGCCTATACGCCCTTGCAATGCTCACTGTAATTGGGGAATGAATAAATGCATTCCTCGGAAACTTTTGAAGATTATTTAGATGTGCTGTTGGGTGGATTACATCTAGGGAACCCCAACCCTTGTAGGCTCTGTTCTCCCCTAAGATGAGCATTGCTGATATTGGACGCATGTAGTTTACTATCGTGTAGAAGCTCCTACCTTGAACTATTTAGTAACCTAGAGAAAGCTGAGTCGTTACAATAGTATACCTCGGTTTTCTTGCCTTTATTTTCTAAGCTTCAACTACAACAATACACATTCCTTTTTCGGTAAAACATTAAATAGCCTATATGATGAAAGTACCTTCGAATGAAGTCATGCTCGCTCTTGATTTATATTCTCAATGCTCAAATCCGCTTTCCATCCACATCGATCCGACTCTCAACTTTCATAATACCCACAATCCTCACACCCACCTACCGTCCCCTGGACCGGCTCACTCCAAAACACACTTCCTTGTTCGAAAGCTCCATCATTCGGAGTTTGAGTCGCCTTCGGCGCTGGTGGATCCTCCTCCCATATCCAGCCACAAATAAATCCCCCGCCAAATAACTCGCAACCACTGAGTGTCTTCCCCTCAGCGCATTCATATAACGTTTGATTCATTACTGTTTTTATTGCTGCTTCGATGGCTTCTCGAAACGCGGTCTGTGAGGTGGTTTCAGGGGTGTTGCCACGTTTATGGTTCGAGTTAGAAATGTTATGATTAGAAGAGTGGGAGAAGGAGGGGACGGAAGACCAGTTCCACCATTCACATGTCTTTGCTGGTGGAGAACTTATGGTGGTCGTTGTGTTTGATGGCGTTAGTATCGATGATAATCTCGCTGTCGGCTCTAAAATAGAGCCGAGAGATGGGATTGCTGCTCCCAAGGTTTCTGTCCTCGTCTCAGAGACCAAAACGAAGGTCTTTGAGCCTTCGATGATCGTGAGAGGAGTTTTTGTGATAACTGGAGTAACAGTGTTGGTTGAAATGAATGGTGATAGATATTGAGGGACTAGAGTGGTAATGGGTGGTTTATCAGAAGAATCTGTGCTGACGGGATTACCAGATGCGAAGACTATGCTGGTTGAAGAAACCCCGACAGTGGCTTTACTGTTTAATACTAAAGTTTTAGTTGCCATGAATGTTGTATATTCGGCAGAAAGCTCCGCTGCTTGTTCACCATCACCCGAAGATACAAGTCCGGCAGGAACAGAAACACTCCGCCAGCTACTCTTGCTTATGCTTGATAGCTCAAGCAGCGATATCTTTTCTGGAATCCAGTTTTTGGACTGTTCATTCTATAGATCTTCATGTTAGACCCCCCTTTTTGCAACGATAATCTAGTGTGGAGAAAAGACAGCAATAGAAAGTGGAAAAATCCTCACCTCATAACCACACCACCCAAACTCCTCCAAACAGATTCTCGCCCATTCAATAATTTCGCCATAAGTATCACTTCCAGAACCTTATCATAAACTCAGCAAAGATCCCATCCAGAATGGAGGAAATTAGAATACATACAACCCTCAAGAAAATCCTCCACACTTTTCGTCTCCAAGATTGTTCCGGGGCAACATATCTCAGCAATAACCTGATTGCATGTTTCATAGAGTGAGGCTGTCTGAATTGGTGAAATGGAGACCAAGACGGGCGTTGACTGAAAAACAAAAGACGGAGAGGCTGAAGTTATAAAGGTGGTTGGTGTAGAGATGAGGGAATTTGAAGGGAAAAGATAGACGCCTGGCATAATAGCTGCTTGATTGTGTCCTCCTTGGTTGGTTTAAGGAAATGAAAACTTTATACGATACTTCTTGGATCAATGACTGGACAAGAGAACTTGAATCCAAAAGTAGAGCATGAAGGGGGAGATGTTAAAAGAATAAATGATCTAGGAAACCATGAAGAGGAGATAATAAGGAAAGAAATGTACCACCTAACTTCCCTCGGTTTCCAAAGCAACTTGAAATCCAAGTCTAAGTTTTGAAAGAATTATAGAACAACAACAACAACTGTAGCAGGATCTAATCAAAGTAACACGCAAACATATCAAACCCGAGCATCAATGCTATATCCCGAATTTGTATTCCACACTCTATCTCGATTCTCATCTGATCTTCCACCCCATATCAACGAGCAAACAATTTCCCCGAGATGACTCTACGACGCAAACTCCTCGTACCTGACAGATTCCGATTTCTGCCTTGCTGGAAGCACGAGTGTGATAGTATGGAAGACGATGGAGGCTAAAGAATTAAGAGAAAGATGAGGAAGAGAGGATGTGGAGTAGAAGGCGGTCACTCTCTAGTATCATGAGAAGCAAGATGAGGAAAAGGGGCGGTCATCACTCTCCTCACCTTCCCTCCATTTATCCCATCTATCCCATCCCATCCCATGCAATCCCCTCTCCATCTCCAGCCCAATAAACCCACCAGCAAACAACAAGAAAACCCACGGCTCAAACCAACCGCCACACACTCTTCCGTGCGAGACCAATTTCCGCATCGTGGTGATACCCGGGTAGCGACCACGGTTTGGTGGTTCGATTCACGTTGTGTTATGGGTACGGTAGGGAGTGAGTGACGTGCGGGTATCGAGTGGAACGGGCCTACAGGAAAGGCAATCAATACCTGCGTTAGGGGTCAAGGATACACTCGGAGCTGTGAGTAGTAATACCGCCATGCCAACACAGCACGAGGAACACACCAGAACACTGAATCACTTGTATAACCCATCACTGCAGCTAGCCGCAATGTCTCGGGTAAGTGCATGCTTCATACTTCTTTACCGCTGCAGTTCACTCAACACTGACAAAAAGAGGTTTGCAGGTTTCTTCTGCATTACTAACACAGCCTTCTAGGTAATTCTCAGTATTTACAGATAGCGATGAATAATCAGCATCAATCGTCTTCCATACCCATGCCAGTCAATGGCCCCGCAAGGCCTAGCATGCGCCTCCCTAGCAAATCATCCTCGCTGGCTAGACTAACCATACTCTTATTCTTCTCTCTTTCTCTGTCTCCTCTCCCTCTCCCCCTTCCTCTCCCTCTCGACTCCCCTCTTTCCTTGAGATGTTCTTTCAGTAGCCTCTCTTTTTCTTCTCTTTCTTTCCCTTTCCCTTTGTCTTTACGAATACTGCTCATTTCCAGGACTCCATCTTCGTCTCCTGAACTTTGACTCTTCCTTCTCTCTCTTTCTCGAGATACGCCAAGAGTTCTCTCCCGCTCTTCTGCGGTGGTGAAAATGGATTCCATCCATCGCCCACATCGATGAATGTACTTCCACCCCTCAGGATAACATCCTACGAATTGCAGGAAGCCATGGCTTATCCCTGGTATCAAAACTACTTCGACCACATCTCTGTCATCAAATTCTTTGCCCAGCTTTCCTCTTCGTTCCCGTTCTCGTTCATGTTTGTTTGCTTTCGCCCGCCTTAACCGGCCCGCGAATATGACGGTATCATCTACAAGCGGATCTCGCTCTCCCGTCAAGAAGTAGGTTTTTGGAAATTGTTCAAGGAGAGAATCTGGCGCCAGGATAGGAGAAAGCAAATAATCCGAGGCAAAATCGGGACGATTGTGTGGACCAATGTAGAGGATAATCATTGCGCGCATCATCTCAGGAGACAGGATGCGGTCATTAAAGTAGGAAATCATAGAAGACATGGCGAGTCGTGTTTTAAGAGGCTCAGGACGGTGAGAAGTGGATGAGACAACGGATTTCTGAGTGCGAGTGAGAGGCGGCGAGAGGACTGAAGGAGCAGCAGTTGAGAATTGTGGAGAGGGAAGGGTTATGGAAGGTTTTTGTGCTGAAGCCGCCATTGAAAGGGGAGAGGTAACGATCGGTTGTGGCAAAAGTGTTGAAGGCGATATATGGTCGTCCTCAGCATCCGAATGATGTGGCGTTCCTGCTGCAAGGTTATATTGTTCCGTCTTCCTGCGCAAAATGTTTTTGTTCGTTTTCCGTGACCTTCGCTCTTTGATCAAAGACATCTGCTCATCAGACATCCAATTTCCAATATTCATATCAAGTCCAGGATAGATGAGAACTAAGCCATCTGGTACGGGAAGTGGTTCCTGATCTTGAAGGGATAGGCGTGATTCGATAATCATCAATGTGAGACTTGTTGTAAGATTTCCACCAGCGCTATCTCCTGTGAGAACGATCTTGGGAACAACGTCTCCCGCAAATCCTAAACATCGACCGCGACTAGCCATGATAGTACTGTAGACATCGAAGCACTCATTCAATGCGTATGGATAAGGAAACTCGGGAGCCTTTCGATAATCTAAACTCAGAATCGGCAGGCCGGTTTTTCCAGCCCATGCGAACAGCTTGTCATCGTTGCTTCTCGGATCCATAGCCACAAATCCTCCGCCTGGTATATCCACGACAATCTTGGTATGACTCTTCAACGCAGATAGCGGGCCATCAAAAAAAAGCCAACCATTGACTGGCTCTCTGTAATCGCTGTTATGTGGTCGCGGAATTCGAATTTTCCGAGGTGGATATCTCATGAATCTTGGACGCAACAAGCTTGTCAGCGTCCGTAGATAGGGCGTGGTTCCTTTATTCCAAGATACTCGTAGATGGTCTACGGTCAACATTCCCCTCACCTTCCTCACTTTCTCATCGGCCTGTTCCGCAGCGATCAGATAGTATACGGTAAACACGATACTAGCCAGATCCCGTAGCCATTTCCTGCGAATCTTCATCGCCGTCCAAAACCCAGCATCCATCGCAGTCGTTACCCATGTTGCGCGGAAGTATGATCGAGTATAAAGATTCGCAAGGGGTTCGGGACATTCGAGGCCGAGGAGCTTGCCAAGATTACGCGCGATGTAGAGATAGATGAGCGTTATGACCACGGTCTGCCACGGTGTAAGAATTGTTGATAATCGACGAGAAAGCTTGCGGATGGTCGGAGGACCATGTTTATGTCCTCTGCAGAGGGTGAGCTGGTATTCATAAGCTGATGAATGACGTACCTAAAAAGATAGAAGGACCAAAAGGAGACGACAGCTAGGACTTGTATCTTTCGAAACTTGACGGACGGCCGACCAAGAACATGATCTAGTAGGATTAGCAGGAATCCATCAGCAGGATGGCTTGTCTCACCTATCATCTTGACATTTGATGGGGATTATTGATGAGACAAGAAGACTTCTTTGTTGTTGGTCGAGGGATTGAGGGTTGGCGCGACATGTGAAAGAGAGGGAAGGCGCACAACAAACAATCAACCCATTAGATCATTGTACGTGAGTGACAGATAGTATCGATCAGCTATGTTTACCAATCTTCATGTGCTAGCGAGAAGAGGGAGGTGGAGGCTCTAGGTCATGATGGATGCTGAATGAAAGCGGCGGAAGGGTCTTCTGTAGCAGATGACCTGTTTCGTCAGAGCTCTCTGGGCCTCGGTGCGTGTACCTGCGGCATAAGGAGCGACATCCTATCGAATCGGAATGTGGAGAGAGCGGGATGGCGGGGGAGGAGGAGGACGGAGGAGAGCGGATTGGGTGGAGGACGGCGAGAGCGCTTGCAGTGGATGGTGGTGAATTGGCATGTGATGATGATGAGCGTGTTCGCATGTGGTTGATGACGAAGAGAGATGCTGAGTAAGTTAAGGAGAGATGACGAAGAGAGATGCTGAGTAAGTTAAGGAGACGGTCGGTGGCAGAATGAAGGCGGTGGAAAGAGCACGATGGAAGTGGTGGCAGATCAAAGGCGGTGGCAGAATCCCCCTTTTCAGCCTCAGGATTTTGGACCCCATTTCATCTCATCAAGCTGACCGCAAGTGGAATTTCCCTTCTGCATACTGACTTGGCGTGACCCTGTTTACCTGGCCGCCTCCTTCATCCTGCTCAGGTCAGATCAATCTTATCTATGAATAACCACCTATCAATCCGAGCACCACCATGGGGAGCAGTCACCCAGTTGTAAGGGGGTAGATATCATCATCAATTGACTCTCCCAGCCCCTGGGCAACGACCATGCTGAATCATGGATCAGATGTCGCCAAACATCAGATGCTTCGAAACCGCCCTGACATAACTCGACATAACTTTATCCAAGAGCCGTTTCACCCTGACAAGCAACATTAGGATGACCTGCATCCTTGAAACTGTTTCAAAACAAATCTCCTCGCGCCCCTGACGGCGAAGCGGCTTCGCGGCGCCTCCCTACGCCTCAACCCCAGATGGACCAGCGCCAGAATCAAGTCAGGTCAGGTCAAGTCAGGTCAGGTCGGGCGGGTCAGCATTCCAAAGCCACCATCTCACCAACCTCTCTTGGTTTCGTTTGGATTCAATTGCGAATGTTTTCTCAAGACCGTAAACCCTCACGCTCAGTCTTTTGTCCTCGCCGCTTAGCGGCCCGAGCCACTGACGGGGTGCTTCGTGGTCGCCTCGGCTTCCCCCCTGGAGCAGCAACCGCCCCAACTCATTTCGCTCCCGGCAGAAGACGAATGAGAAAGGTCGCTGCGGATCGCCACTCAATGTCGCTGACAGCCATGCGGATCCTCTTCCGGAATGGGAACCAGAACAACGGGGATTTGTGCTTTTCAGACGTTCTCAAAACTCTCATGCCTGCCCCACAGGGTAAGCTGACGGCAGGGCTGAACGCTGAGCTCCCCTGGTCTCATCACATCCCGTTGTTTCTGAGCTGTTTATATTCGTTGCTTCTCCACATCTCGTGCAATCTTTTCTTCTCTCGTGGATCCATTTTTAATACGAACACTTTTCGACTGTCTTTTAAATACTTCGCTCCCTTCAAAATGTCCGACGACGCTGGTATCACTACAGGTGGCTCTGAAGCAGCGCCGGTAGCCATACACCACGATCATACCCACCATTCAGAGGAACCAGCTCCAATGGTCAACCGGTCGCGAAATTCAACATGGTCAAAGGCAGGTCCTTCTGTCCATGTCAGCGGGACACAGACTCCGTTGAGCCAATTCGTTGGCATACATCATCAAGAATCTTCTCTTGATTCATACTTTGTAAGCTCCAAAATACTAGGTCAGAAGCTTTTGCTAACTGAGGATATAGGTGGGACCTCGTGATATGGATAGCCATTCCAAACTGCCCTACTTCCTCCGCGTTCATGGATCCGTGACCCCACGAATGATCCTTCCATTAACATTAGTCGGCGGGTGGGCAACTATGATAACCTGTATCTCAAAATTCGTGTATCCTCTCGCAGTCAATACTCTCCTCCTCACCGTTCTCGGTTTCGTCGTCGGTCTAGCCCTCTCATTCCGTTCTAGCTCTGCGTATGAACGTTACTCTGATGGAAGGAAAGCATGGACAACACTCACAGTACAAAGCCGTAACTTGGCCAGATACATCTGGGTCCACGTCGACGAGCGACCTTCCTCTGCCTCTACCGACCTCCTCTGCAAAGTCACCGCCATCAACCTTATCCTCGCGTTTGCCGTAGCACTCAAGCACAAACTCCGATTTGAGCCCTATGCCCATTACCCTGACCTCGCCTCCTTGGTCGGCCACCTCGATACCTTCTCAAAAGCTGCCCATCGCGAAGAGAATCTCGTCACGAAGCCCAGGTCTTATTTCAAACGCATAGGCGAATACCTAGGTCTATCTTTCGCCGCTTCCAATCCGCGCAAAGCCATCAAACGAGCGAGCGCTCCGCTGGGCAACCTCCCCCTTGAAATCCTCAACTACCTCTCTGAATACGTTGAAGAAGCATCCACGAACCAAACCCTGAAATCTCCCGTCATGTACGGTCAAATCATGACTTCCCTCGCCGCGCTTACAGATACCATGTCCTCCGCCGAGCGCGTTCTGACCACCCCCCTCCCCATCGGCTACAACATTCTTATCTCGCAAATCGTGCTACTCTACGTCTATCTTCTCCCCTTCCAGCTCTTTAATGCCCTAGGCTGGGTCACTATCCCTGGTACCTTGGCTGGTGCATATATCATCCTCGGCCTCGCAGCCATCGGCAATGAACTCGAGAATCCCTTCGGGAACGACGTCAACGATCTCCCACTCGATAGCTTCTGCAACGAATTGGCGCGGGAGTTGGATTTCATGTGTGCCAGCAAGCCCGGGAGGTTCAGCGATGCTGTTGTCATGCAGGACAACAAGCCATTGTGGCCTCTGAGCGATGCTGGCCATGGAGACTGGAACAACAGGAGCGAGAGCGATATTAGAGCCGCTCTCAGAGCCAAGGTTTGGACGGGGAGATTGGCGGAAGAAAGGAGAAGTAGTGCGGGGAGCACCAAGGTTGAAGCTTGAACTTTGTTTGTCATTGATACCTGTCAAGTTTTGGTTTTGGATGGTCGATGGATGAAGTTTCATGATGAATGACCTCATTAAAATGTGCGCGGCCTTTGATAGGAATGAAATGATTAATATGAATGAGATTCGTACGGCATACCACTGTATATTGTAGACGTGACATTTGTTCTATGATTGACGTATTTCCATTGCATGCATATAGCTTATCTCGCTAGAGGCTGTGGAGCGATGAGGAATGGGTGAGTAGCCTCTCATCTTGATTCATTAGAGTCGGTCATAAAGAACCTGTACGACGTTTTACTGATAGGACATTAAAATATGACCTTGCCTTGAGTGCGGCGTGAATATAGCGCCTTGTTCTGTTTAAGCGTAGTGCCTCGCTTAACCAAGTGGTGCTTGTAGCATTACTCCAGGCACCTAGTTTCCTGTCACTGGTTGGCGAAGGCTTATTCTTCAAGGGAGGAAGGCACGCTTCACCCGGACCGGCATCCCGTGGTGATCTTCCCCCACACTAATCCTGAGACTAAGGGAACCCTTAAGAGATAGGACGATCAGTCCCTCGTCCTTGGCAAGACTACCGAAACTATCCTGATATTTATCCAGACTCTCGACTTTGCAGATTCTCCTTCAAGACTCTCGTCTCAAATACCAAGATCAAGCAAAGATAGTGACCTGAACAGAGTAGCTAATTCCTGTGCAGATACCATGGAAGATAAAAACCCTCCTGTCGAGATAAACTCCAACGACCAATCCGCCTCACTCTGGCAGGACGCCATTGCCCCCTACGAGAAGAATACAGGCAGATCTGTTGCAGAGATCAACAAGGACAGTGCGAACCTGCACAAAGTCGATGATCTTCGCAAAGCGATTCAGACTTCCATTCGTTCCGCAATCGTGATGCGATTTAGGGATACCTTCAGCTTGTTCTGAAGCCGGTGGAGCTTCCAGGGAAGCTTGGCCAGGCGATAATTGGAGTGACACCACTGGCACCGCAGCAACCATCCTCACCGCAACATTATACCTACTTAATGCGGCCAAAGGAGTCAGCTCAACCTACGACTCAATTGAGACTCTTCTCGAAGACATCGGGGATGTGGCAAATCGCATAGAATTCCATTCTCAGGTGAATATGCAACCATCTCTCCGGAATCTCGTTATAAAATTCATAGACATAAGCAGAATGCTGCCGTTGCCTTTGTCGTAGCCCTCATCGCTGGGAGTGCTCAGCAATCACTAGACCGGGATAATGCTTCTAAAATTAATTATGCAACTGATCAAGTTGAATCAAATACTTCCGAAGAGAGTCAAATTTCTGTTCCATATGATTGTGCGGGAGAATGCGAACGCAAATCACCCACGTGGACTTCATATTTTCTCTGCGAGTATTATTATCAAACCGGCTTTTATGACCAATGTGTCAAGCTTGTCTCACAATTTCTTAATTATCCGGGCTGTTAGACATAGAAGAAGTATAACTAGTTGAGATCTAGTATGAAGACTGCTCTCAAAAGTACATCTCGATTGTACAAGGTCTATTTTATCTTCGAGCTGATATCCGAAACTTCTCACCGTGTAATTAAACGGGTTTAGATTTATTTTCTCGTATAAAGTTTCGCTTGTCACGTCATGAAAAGAAACTTCATCCGAAAGACTGAATACTCTTCGCCTGAGCGACGTTACAGTACTGGAATCGTCGTTGATGGTATGCTCGGTCATCTTCAAGCTACAAATCGGAGGCCTGCGAGCGATGAAGTGGACCCAGATCCCAGGGCTGGTCTCACAGAGATGGAGCCGAGTATCAGGGTCGTTGTTTCGACTAGTATGAAGGTCTAATATGTTGGTCTGCACAGCAGGAGGGTCATCTTGAAGTCGATACAGTCGTATCTGACAGTAATCACTAGCCCATTGCTAAATAGCCTGATAAGTCCAAAGTAAGCACCACCGAGAAGATTGTGATCCTCGCTTCACGCGTTCCCTGATCCGCAACTCTGCTCCATTTTGACTACCAGACCTGGCCCCCGATTTTCATGGTCACGCCGCGCTGCTATTCCTTCGGTGCTAGCAGGCTGCATATCATAGCCTTTGCTTTGCCTAGATCGCGACGCCTCTTCTAGCTCTGATTCTGCTCTTCCTCATGCTCAAGAGGATAGCAAAGGAAGTGGGACGGTATCCTAGTTCGTAGCGTGTTTTTCTTGTGGAGGAAGATGCTGGCTTTCTTAGTGTTGACTGGGTTCTTATTTGCGGCCGCATTTCGCTCTTGGATCAGTGTATCTAGCGTTTCTGAGAAAACGTCTATCTCACTAACTATGCATACCTCTCAACTCTCCATCTCACGTCCAGCTGCTTCCCTCCACCCCCAACCAGGATAGCATCGGGCCGAGAAAACTAGAATACTTTATGAACATCATCTTTGAAACATCGCACTCGCCGCATCTAAGCGGACGTAGTATCAAGCCAAGAAAATTTGAAGATTCAGCCTTCAATAGTACCAGTGTCAATAATTTTAATCAGCAAAACAATACAGAAGACCTCGCATATGAAAATTGACGTAACTACTGACTGTCATTGTTTTCAAAGCCGTTTTTCATGCACAGTGTTCTTTGTCTTCGCTACCCAAGTCCTCTGAATGATGCTTAGTCAAAATCAGGGTCCGGGTCTGGCCAAGGAAAGGAACCCTCTGGGTCTACTTTTATATCAATCAAGTATTTCTGTACACCTGCTACTTTGCCACTCTTTCTGAGTGTAACCGATACGGATGTTCCAGACGGTAATTTCTTGGAAAGCTTGTCTAGGCCGGATCTCCTATCTCCCTGTCGTGTCTTCACCCACCGTAAGTCAAACCATGGCGTGTTCCTCGGCCAACAAATGATATCCACCCCGGGATGATTCAGTGCGATACTGAAGACCACGGCGAACCCATCAACGATTTCCAGGTTTGTAAATATGCGCGGAGCATGGAAAAATAAAACTCCTCGAGGGGGCTTGGAATCTTTGTCAAGAACCAGGACTCGTCTATCCTTATCAGGGCTAGGTCGTCAGTATGTATCAAGGTCCGGCCGTTGAAACAAATATGATAGTCCATGTTTTAGAGGCGAGCTGATATCAACAGAAAACTCATGTACAAGTTTTTGATCGAGTCCTTCCTGTTGTTTAATTAAGATGCCTGTATGCTGGCCGACTTCTGTGTTGGGGTCATTGGACAGATCCAACGCCGTTAATAGCTCTGGGCGGATCCTTACAAACTGATCCCGGTACACTTTCCGCACGTGAATTGAGATGGGCTTGAACTCCCCTTCGCGTTGGCAGTTGAGCGGTACTAGGAAGTCGTTTGCACGGGGAGTTTCTTCCGACTCACTATTGTAACGCGAGGCTGGTAGCAGAGCTGCCTCTATTCGCAAACCTTTGTTGGTCATGGAGTATGGAGCCCGGTGGCGAGCGAAATTGAGTTGGAGAACATTCCAGGAATACTCGAACGCGGCAGCAGACTGGGCCAGCAGACCTGATTTCTCTCCTTCCGCTTTCCAGGCAAAGATCGACTCGTCGTCCGATATACTGAGGATTTCAAGCTGCAGCCTCAGGAAAGCCTTCTCTCCCTCCCCATAGAGGGGAGGCATGTTGACGCCAAAGAGGCCCATCAGGCAGTACGCCTGATCCTCCCGTCTCGTCGTCTGCCTCTTCGACGCCCACGACATCTTCTGCGCAATCGAAGCACGCTCGAAATTGATCAGGTGGGTGATACCAGTCACAGCCTCAATCTGCTTCCGCATCCTCAGCTTCGTCCCAATCTCGCTCCATCCCCAATCGAAGAACACCATCATCTCGGGCGCGAGGAGTTCCTGCAGCGTCCACCCGCGCGTGAACCACCTGCTCTGCTCGAACGTCGCGCTCGGCTCGGGCCCGACGTCGGACAGGTACGCGTAGCAAACCTGGGCGTCCCGGTACCATTCAAACATGGAGTTGATGGCCTCGGACAGCTCCGCGCTGCTGGACTTGTCGATGCAGCAGCAGTCCACCCAAGCATACTGCCAGCCGTCCAGCGTGGCTTGCCGGCAGCAGCCCGTGATCTTGGCGTATCCTGCCATGTCCGGCCCACGTCCCTCGCACAGGTCTTGGAAGGTGACTTCTTCCCTCTCCCAGCGGTGTGAGAGGATGGCATAGCTCGGGATGCTGTCGCTGGGGAATTCTTCTAGTTGGAGGCTCGTCGTGTTGAGCAGCCTCATTATGAAGGTGGGGTCGATATCTGTCAGCCTGACCTTTCGTTTTACGCTCGAGATCGTGGGCTCGGAGTTTTTCGACCTCTTACAACTGAAGTCTCGAGTGTAAATTTACACTATCACTACTTAAACTTAGCTCGTCGTTGTGCTCGGAGCTCGGGAAACGGGATTTCCTGACCGTCACGTGGACGAGCAATGTCACGAGATTACAGTTCTGATGCCTTGAAAGCATAACTCGACGATTTCTGTCATAGAATGATAGGCCGTATATATAAAGAAGGACATACATGTTAATAATAAGCAGAATTTCTAGGTAAAAGACTCAAGAACCCGTTGAACTTTAACCAGACTTAAATACTTGGATGAGATTGAGAAGTCGCATATCATTACCCTATCCCTTATCCATACTCAGTACCAGAGCAGTTAATTGCCAGAATTTCTCAACAAAGAAAAGAAACTCGCTCTCCTCCCAATTCTCCTTCCATTGTCACTACCAGCACTTGAATTAGTATTCGCATCCGCCCCCGCCGGTGCCGCACCTGAAGGCGACGATGCACCACTTCGTCTCGTCAATCTACTGAACCGATTCCTCCCACCTGATGCCGCCGGAACACTTGAAGCTGGATGCGGATTTAGATTTCGCTGATCGCCGATCAAAGGTGGTGCTTGAGGGGGCCGTCGTTGGTTTGTCAGGTGGTTGAGGAGAGTAGATGCGGTTGAGACTGAGCGGGTCGAGACGGCTGCGACGGTGGCGTTGGATTGGATGCTGGACGGGCGGTTGGATGTTAAGAGTGGTACAGTTGACGAGGGACTGTTCGAGTGGTTGGGTGTACTTGTAGTTGTACTTGTGCTTGCTGTGCTGGATGCGGTGGAAGAAGAAGAGATGGAGGAGACATCATCGCTCATAATGTCGATACGGTGGAGGGCCCGAGAACGACGTGCAAATCGATTGACCTTGAGTAAAAATGTTAATATTAGAGCTATAGGAGGATAAAGAAAGATGCACTGACATATTTTTCTACTTCTCGCCTTCCTGCTTGTTCGTCCGACCAGAATCGCAGTGTTGATAGGGGGTCTACTGCATCTCGTGCCTTAGAAAATGTGAGTGTCGAACAAAAGTGCAGAGATTAGAACACACGTACCTCAAGGGACATGAGAACGCCATATAGTTGCTGCAAGACTTGAAATATACGTGTTGCAGGAGTCCATTCACGATCGAAGATTGGGTGGCATACTCTACCATGCTACGCATGATTAGTAAGGCTGATTCTCACTCATCGTCTCATCTCTCACCTTTGTAATATTTGGATGCAACATCGGAGTAATAAATCGAGCAGCTGGTGGTCGTCTCGGGAAGTCTGGCCCCATCTCAATGTACAAAAGAAACGTTCCCTTCGCGTAGGGAGAGTCAGGAGGGCCTTGCATGACCACCTTCCAGAACCCCATGTTGCTTTGGCTAACATAGATGTCCATGTAATCATGCGGATTTTGAATCATGGCCTTGATCTCACTAAGGAGTATACGCGAGATCCCTCCTCCGGTCATTGTAGACGCTACACTGAGTCGCGTGGAATTTGAGTGAACAGACGAAGAACTAGGGGTGTTTTGTCTAGACATGCGATTCATGAATCGTTCCGCATCACTTAGGGCGAAGAAATAATCATCCACATTAGGATGTGGTCGGCATGGCGGGAATTCATATGGATTCGCCATGTCTGCTGGCTTAGGCTCGAATTCATCCCAATTCTGACATTCCACTCGGGCCACGTCCGGGCGGGTACGAATATCAACTACAGTCTCCAAAAGGAAGATTTGAAAGAGAGCTTGTTGAGTAGTTGGCGAGAATGCATATCCTCCCGTGTTTCTAGCTATCTTGAAAAGAGCGGCTGTCTCGGTGGAGCCAATGACCACTGCATCAAGGATAATATTATTGTTGTAAAGGGATGCTGATACTACGGGAGGCTTAAAATAAGACGAGTTATCTTCTCCGTCTGTAAGTAGTATGATGCGGCATTTTGTCTTGGGGTTTTGACGCTTTACAGTAAGAAGCATCTCGCAAGCTCTGTTGATGGCATTAAAGATGGAGGTTGACCCCGCCGATTCGATATTATCGAGTTGGTGATTGAAGTTAAGATGTAACGCTGTAAGTGGTTGCTTGACAGTGACGATGCTCGAGAATGTAACCAGTCCCAAATGGGTGGACAAGTTCAGAGCAGAAATCCGAAGGGCAAAATTTTTGAAGAATTCTTTGACTTCAGTAAGACGACTTGGACTTGTACTAATGCTTGTACTGGAAGAGCTTTGGTCTGGTAACCAGCCATCGGGCATTGAAGCCCCCATACTTGAGCTGGTATCAACGCAAATGACAATCGCTTCATCTGGAGCACCGAAGTCTGCAGTCTTTGTCCATTCAGGCCAAGAATCCAATTTCCAATTGTCGGCTTTCTTGCGTTCAACCAGGATCGGTTCAAGCTTTTGCGATAAGAATTGACCTCCACTGTCTGGCAGTGTCTCTTTCCTTTCAACTGGGTTCCAAGTGATGAATCTCCTGTCGCTACATTCCAAATCTTCGTGGTCGTATTTTGAGACGTATCCTTGCGAGCTTAGTGTAATGACAGGAAGCTCTGCAGCCAGGCAAGCACCAAGCTGTAAAGGGCCAACTACTCTAAAAGCATCTACCGAGTTTGTGGCCTCTATCAAGCTCTCAAACTCGTTCGGATGTAGTACCGGAGTGATTCTGTGGTCCCAGAGAATATGCCACTCATCGGCTGGTTGAAAGTAAAAGTCCCATGGGAGAGAAGCCTTTTCAAGGAAAGCAGCGCCAAGGCGCTGACACAATGCTCTGTCGCCTGCTTCTATGCTGACTAGAAACTGTTGTGCACCAGGATTTGATCCTGGTGATAGATCAACCATCTGAAAAGGGAGGAATGGTGGTACGTCCTGCGATCCAGCTCTCACTTTCTTTATCTGAGCCCGGTGAATCAATTGCATGCTGGTCCCCCGATAAATAGAAGCTTCAGAACGCACGGAATAGATCCAAAACACGACTTGACGAGATGCTTCAAGAAAGCTGTCTGTAGTTTGGCAGATTTTTGATGGAACCATTCTGCGGCACAAAGCATGAAATGCGGACGCTATTGAGAGGACCAATTCTAGAGAAGTGCTGGTTTCCAGGCCCTTCTCGTAGACAGACCGGAAGGCAAGAAGCAAAGGAGGAAAGTGTGTAAGTTCTAACAAAACCTCGAGAATTCCATCTAAAGTGCAATGCCCACGTTCAATCTCTTTTAGCAGCATTTGCAAGCTAGTATAGAAGGTACTCATACCCCGATTAGTAGAATCAAACCCCCAAAGGTTTTTGGGATCGGTAGATGAAGACAATTGACCCAAGGAGTTCTGAGGCTCAAGACCAGAAAATTCGACGAAGATATCAAGAGGATCGTTCTTGCCTCCTTTTAATCCAAGGTCCTTCAGCGTCGACCAATTGTTTTCAGTGTGCAGTCTACATTCCTTCAAGTAGAGGCTCAGTTTCTTGGGATGAATGCAGGAGCCATGGTGTGAGGCATCTACGAGCCGGTGTACTGCAAGATGATAAAATTCTTGCAGGGTTGTATTGCATGGAATAGGAGAGTTATCGACAGGAATTCTTCGAAGTCGAGAAGTTTCCATTGCGGATTCGAGAGTGATCCAGCGTACGTAAACCTCTGAGCTTCTTCGGGATGGCAAGGAGAATAATTCGTGTACCGCAGATGATAGAGAAGATGCGGCTGGTAGCCTTGCACTTTCCAGTCCAGAAATCATGTCTCCATTTCCTGAAGCGACGGGGGCATTGGAGTTGTCGAAAGATCCGAGAGAGAAAGTGCTATCATCCGTAAGATCCAAGACATCAATCAAGCTGTCTTCCCCAATCAGTACAACGGGATTTGTGCCAATCGTTCGTAGAACGGTAGTATCCAGTGTGCCATTAACGCCGAGACTGGCAGCACGACGCAATGCTTGAGTGTGAAGCCCCTGGACAGTTGCACCTTGGTCGATTGGCACAACAATTCTCATCCCATTAGACAGCTGCACAAAGACCCGAGCGAGATCCGGATTTGAAGATGAGAAGGATGCAAGAGTAGGTAGGCTCCCTTCACTGCCTGCTGATACAGACTGTTGATCGCCTGAAAGCTCCGCCATATTGCAATCGAATTTCACTCTTTAAAATTTACGATCTCGAGATAGGTAACAATGAAATACCAAATGAAGTGATAGAAGTTGGGCGGAACGACGACTTGCAAAGAGAGATTCGACTGGAGAGACCTGTGGGTACACCTTGTATTTTGCCGCGTACCCTTGGCCCGGCTGGTTGTGATCCTACCAACCATCATGTCTTCAACCCCACTGGGAAAAGAGATCTCACTCGTCGAGGGGGTTCGACGTGTTCTATCGTGGTTGGGCGTTGATGAATGAGGCTTAGATTGCCTTCGGGAGAAGCAGAAAGCCTGCTTGCAACCGGAACTGCGATGTGGGAGCGGGGTAGACCAACAAGGCTGTCAGACGTCGGTATCAGAGAATGAAATACTTTCTTCAAAAATGGGGCTCTCAAAGCATGTAGCAGAAGTGTCTCAGCTGTGGAGTATAACAGTCAAATGCTTCATGGCTTAGACTCGACACTTCTGAAGAGAGAGCAAACACTACCTTCATCTTTCATTTTCACAATCCAAATGAGAGCCTGATTTGTTTTGGGTGACTGCTGAAAGAGGCTTGCATCGTGGGCTGACTCGCAAGGCTCTCGGGCTGAGTCGCTTGGCATCATGAATCAATTGTCTCTCTCTTGAGCATCGTCTACCTATGGCTAGTAAGCTTGCCGCTCTTGCTCAGGCGCTAAGCACCCTCGGCTTGGTCAACTGGCCCAAGTAACCTGAGCATGCTGAGCAACTGACCTAAGTAGCCTGATCATACTAAGCAAGATTGACCACATCATCACGTGTTTTGACTTCTCGGTTTTTGACCAATCACAATTGATGTGACCTTAGTTCTCTTATCTTATTTTTGTCAAGTTTTAACGACAATGCTTAAGAAGCCTAAACAAGCCCAGGAACCCAAAGTGGATACTTTCCGAAGATACGGTGTAAGTTGGTTCAGCATAGACCCCTAAGGAGAGTACTTTTCTTCCCTCTATAAATGTAAACATCCCAAGCTGCTAGTCCCTGTATGTTATCTTTACTGGTGGCGGAGCACGATTCAATAGAAGCAGCTAGTGTAGTATGGTTGTAAGTTGCAAGGGCAAGACCAAGAGAGATTGGATTTCAACAGTCATCATGGCATCAACCAGGTTCTAGCTCCTATCTATTCTTGATCAACGTCTTAAAACTGGAAACCGGTTCGAGTACCCTGATTCTGCTAGCCTTGACGTTGACGCGCGAACGGACCTTCTGCAGAAAAGTGCTTGGATATGTGATGGCCACTCAGAGAATTCACAATGCTGACCGAGACAGGTATCTGGTGCAATAACTACAGCCGTCTCACTTTTGTTATCGTTCTCGCTGTTAGTCATCACTGCAAAGTGTTGTTCATCGTTGAACGCCATGATAATCGATCTAAGCACACCCTATCTTAGCTTTGACTTATCAGGGGTAGATTAGTAGAACTGCTGTCTACTTGAACTATCTCTCTTTGTTATTTTTCAAAAAGAGCGAACAAAAAGAGTCCAAGAAAAGTAACAGCTAATTGAGATCTGATTTTCCACTGCGGTTTGTATCAAAATGAGTAAATGTTTGCTTTAATTCGACATTGTTGCACAATCGAGAGTATTTACTTAGCTGTAATAAATATCCATGAAATTCTTTAATTTACTATTCAAGTAAGTCTTCTACACTGTTGAAAATAGTGGGAGAGCTGTGTATTGCGATAAAATACAATGCACCAATTTGAAGGGAATTTTACAGATAACTTACTAGATTCGTCTTTCCTAATAAAGGTATTTCGTCATGGCAATTTAGAGAATCTGCCCTACTATGTTAGTCTTTAAGACCTTTATTAATGTTTACTCGTTAATCAGATTTCTACAACTTAAGTAGTGGTCTTAGTTACTTGAATAAGTCAAAACTTGCTACGACTTCTCTTTCATTTTATGATTAGCTGTCACTATCTCGGAACATCTTTGCTCCTGCCCTGAGCTCGGACAAACGTCACGGAGTAATATATAATCCGAAATCCGGAGGAGATAATTGCAGCGTCTCTTTTCCTTTGAGATGATTGAATCAACACCATTCTTTGACTCCTCAGATCGGTTAGTAAGACATCCTTAAGATCGTTCTGAAGCATTACTGAATAACACTTAGTAGCTCTTCGAGCGGCTGTGCGGCATCATGAGACTATTTTCCGCAGAATACGTTAAGACCGACTTGGCCGAGAATCCAAACCTTCGAGAGACCTATTGGGAGATTTCGGCAATCCTAGGCAATATAAGCTCTCGAGCAGAGTTCCACCTGTTCCCAAAACTCCCCGCAGAAATTCGAAACCTTATTTGGGAGCTGGCCTTGACTCTACCTCGTACCATCATCTTCCACGGTTTCTACAACAGAAATTCTAGCCCTCCATACCGTCCTGGATCACCTAATCCTCGTGATCCCCCTCTTTCTGTGATCCGGAATCCAGACTGGATAGTTGTTCCTTCGAATGTGCCTTATGTAAGCCACGAATCACGAGCCATCGCGGAGCGCTTCTGGCAACTAAACCCTTCCCCAATCCTTGAAGGAAAGAGGAGTGAAACGCCAATACACATCGATCCATCTCAAGATACTCTAGTGATCTCGGGGATGGACGATTTTGAGGACTGGATTGACGATATTTACCAACAGAGGTGCTCAGCAAGCCAAGAGATTCTTAATCTCCTTGGCAATCTCCGTCATGTGGTCTTCACAGAGACTCCTATCCAAACTTTCCCTTGCAAGATGATCAACCTTGCGACAATTATCCTCCCGTCTTGCAAAGTAAATGGCCTTTCAGTAGATGGACTTCAAAAGGCCGAGGCCGCTAGGCAGTGGAAGTCTATGAATCGGAAAGGCACCCATAAAGTAAAATTCAGGTTCGTTGGCGAGAGGGAAATGAGGAAACTGAAGTTTGAACTGGAAGGAACCCGTTGAAGATAATTAATGGTTCCGATTCTCAGGCCGTTCAGCTTGAGTCCAGCGTGACCACTTGGGAACAGTTTAGGGGCCGAAGTTAACAGATGTCAAATAACTTCAATCAAAGTCACCTTTGGTGCAATGCCTCTAATATCTTGTTGTGACCGGAGCTTCTGAACAAGCCACCCACGAAGTTGTGGCATTACCAACTTGTGAGAAGCTTCAGTAGATTTCTCTCATACTTGGATCTGACTTGTTAATTCCACGAAGTTTACTCAACGCCACTAATCTGAACTCTCCGAAAATTTTGGTACGCTAACACGTTTACTTTTCCCACACACGTCACTTGGAGTTTTATTGCACTTCGCAGCCTTGCGGCCAAAATAATCGCGGAGTTGAGTCCGCATTGTCCGCAATCAGGTTTGCCAAACCTCCAAAAATGCAATAAAAAAAATAAAAGTGATAGAACCCCGGCAAGTCGGAGACCGGTATCTCCGACCAGGCGATAATACTAACTTTGGTCCAGATGAGGTAGAAAGGACTTGACATCACTTAATAGACCACAATACTTAGATGGTCAATACTAATTAGCCACAACAACCCAACATACAAGTATAAAATCCACGAATTTTTCACTTTTGAAAATCCTGTTTCACACTCAATTTAGTATTTGACTCGGAATATCATCCCAAACCATCAACATCTACTGGAACATTGCTCATAATTCTAGGTTCACTTCAACTCGAGCATACAAAATCAAGAATCGAAGTCCCAATCAAATCTCGAGCCGAGCCTAAGAAACTGATTTTCTCTCGCCACCGTCGCCGAGCCCAAAAGCACGAACCAGAAATATCTGCGAAATACTTCGTCTTTGAACAATTTCGACCTTGGTCCAGCCAAGAAATCCTGCCGGTTCTCCCTCACGATGTGTTTCAATCGTCTTCCAACCGAGCTTCGCATCAAAATCTGGCGTTACGCAGCCGATCAGTCTCAACGTGTGACTATAACAACAACCTTGAAGAAAGATGCTAAGGCAATCTTTGGAACAAATCCGAAAAAATATACAGACAGCGACTACGAGCTCACGTCTATCCGTCATATTCCAGCCCTTCTTCTCACCAATTACGAATCAAGAGAAGTAGCCCAAAGCTTCCATGCTCAGTTTCCCGTTGTGCGCACACCAGTTCGCTTCACTCATCTGATAGAGCCCATTCCCTTCAATTTCCAGGAAGATTTCTTGATTATTGATCACTTCAGAACCCTGATGTACTTGTATACAGAAAAAGGCCGATCGACTACCAGCCTCTCGAATTTAGACCCATATCGATTGAATCTCAACGAGGATATGCGCCTTGTCGTCGAACAGCTTCATAAGCTTGCTTACCTAGGTAAAACACGCGCATGTGTTCGTGATTGGTTGGGCAGATTCGCGAATCTAGCCAAGCTAGGTCTCATGGAACCAATTCTTGCTACTGAAGAAAAGAGTGAAGCATATAAGAAGAACCTCTCGGAGTACTTGGCTGAAGAGTGGATGGAGTCGAAGGACTGGTGCAGAACAAAAACAACACCAGGGGTGGCTGAAATTGCCTGGGTCTCGCAAGAAGAAAGGGATGAGATGTATTTCCTTCGAGAGACACCCTTGAAAGAAGAACCGGAACCTTGTCGGTCGAATGGTGAGACTGACTTGTCTCGTTTCTCACAACAATCGAGCTTTACCTTGGAAGAGCTTAGTGGCGAGCAAGAGTATGGTTGCGATGATCCACAATATGATTACTATGTCTCGGATGGCCAAGAACAATCGGAAGAAGATGAATGCCACGATCCTGAATGCCAGTGCTATTTTTGAGAAGGACTAGATCAGTTTGGAGACTTTGATCAATATTAATGGGACCGACGTGGTTGTTTTGCAGATTTTATACAAGGACAGTTATCATATATGCTGGTCATGCAGTTTGACTTGCATAACAAAGACTCTATATGAGCGTACTGAAGGACGGCAAAACTTGGAATAGAAAAACAGGTCTTTATGGATAAGCCACAACTGATTCACCAAGTTGTTCTACTTCGAGTGGAATAGGTAGACGTTGATTTTACAATAATATTATTTCAATCAGAGCATACAGCTATTGGTGATGGAGCAGCGTTGGTGCTCACAACACGTGACCTACGTGAAGGTTTTCTCGCTAGACTCCCCTATCTACTCGCGTAATTTTTAATGATCAAAACAACCTTTTGTTTATTCAATCATTAGGTCACTCATCTGCCACCGTGACCATGGGTAAGTGCCAGACTCTGCTCCTACTATTTGAATGATACTTTATTCTCTCTGCAAGATCGCAAACATAGTTCAATGACCTGCGACCTTCAAAGCTCTACCTTGGCAGAAGTCGTGTTCACGAACTCAGTTTCCACACGACAGTGCGATAGAAGATCTTGCTAATATTCTTCAATCTAGCTGACCCCGCTTGGACTTTCACGTACATGAACTGCACGCCCGTCTTCAAGGAGCTTAAGCTGTCCAAGGACCAACTCGATCAGATCTTAGACCATACATCTGGCAAGCAAATTCGTAAGTGTAGCATCAAGATCTACCCAGAGTTTTCATCTCGGTGACCACTATTTGCGATGAATAGTGGCCATCATTGACTACACAATAGGTTCCAAGTCCAGTATACTACACTTGCTAACTTTTATCGCCAGCCACCCAGACCATCCCTCAAGTCTACTCTCCAGAGAGTAATGGAAATATATTCATATTTGAGGATCTTGTTGACCGTATGAAGCCTCAGTCGGCCAAGCCTATTGCCGCTGCTCGAGTTACCGCCAAGAAAACCTTCAATGACTTGGATAAGAGCATCCAGAAAAAAATCTGGGGATATGTTGCTGGCAATCGCGAGCCACACGATGTCATGATCTATCTGAAGGTCCGCATGGAACGCTCTGAGATTGTTGGTGACAGTAATTTGTCTATCAGATGGCCTTCTTTGAATGGTTCATCTTTGAGGGCCAGGCATGTCGTCCCAGAAATCTTGCAAATCAACCGTCAATCCCGCGCTATCGGCCTCAGAATTTTCACCCCACTATTTCGAACCCGTCTAGTCCACCCTATTTATGTCAATCTTAATACTGACGGCATTCATTTCAAGAACTTCCAGGCCGTCAAGAGCTTGTGGGGTCGGTATGCACAGGAACGATATCGGAACCTTCCGGGACATGCGGACTTTCGGATGCTGAAGAAGTTTACGGTGTACGTCGAGTCAAGTTATGGGTCCCCCTCGATGCATAGTTACTTCTTGGAATGGGCTGTTGAGCAAGATTGTTTCACTGAAGTTACTGTCCTCCAGCAAACTTATGACAAACCCCCACCAGGTTCTCCTGCTATCTTCACGCCTATGGAGAGAATGCTTCATCTCTTTTATGTTAATTTCATCTATCGACATCGTCTGGAGCACCCCAGATCAACCTTTGACACTAGCTTGACCTTCGTTGAGCCAAGGGAGTTCGCAATTTATATGTCTGCCACCTCGCCTTGAGCATGTAAGATAAAGAGCTCCACATTGTCTTGACAAGTAACTAAGCAGCGCAACTAGATGGGGAATAAGGAGCCTTCGATAAGCTGCATACCTCTGGTTACCAATGGTATGGTTGATTTTCGCCTGGTTCTAGCTAAGGAGAATAGGAGAAGCATGATCAAGGATTGACTCAACAGTCTATACTTGTAGATAGATTAGGATATCTGGACTCATTGAAACTTCTCTTTCATAATTATTATCCGCGGATATTTGCCTGTCATTCGAAGAAGCTTTTTAATACCCTTCCGTCTCCACTTTCAATTTCCTTTGATCTCACCTTAAATGATTTAGAGAAAGACTGGTTTGAGCAAGTGCTACTGCAGTCCATGGACTCTATAATGTACTGTTTTCTTCTATGCTAGTTTATTATCCTGACCAACGTAGAGCAAACCTTCAAAAATTTGTCTCGTGAGACTTTGCAACAGCCAGGGAGATTTGGCTGCAGGTGGATATATCCGAAAGAAAACTTAGTAGCTGATCGTTCAGATACGTCTTGAGTCGAAGCTAGCAATGGCAAGGAACTAGGAAACCAGTTATATCCATTTCAGCATGAAATGAATGATTGCAGGTTATAATTGAGGACTCTGAAGTTAATATGCACAAGCTAAATTTGGCTCACTATCAATGACAGGCAGCCACTCTTGGATATTTTAGAATACGTTGGACGGGTTTAATTTATGGTGGGACACACTAAGAACGGAAACCTGGTCAGACGTTTTGGGAATTATTATTTGTGTTACTTTGTGTTCTGCTGCGGAATGATTCCAAGACGCCTAGTGTCACAGATTACCAGTGTTTCAAGTAAACAAAAATTACCTGTTTGGGGAAAAAAAACTAACACGCGATTATTCTACTCCCAGGATCCCCTGACTTTTTTAATCATCTCTTGTTTTTCTTGACTTTGGGGAGGATGCTGCTAAATATGCCTCTTGAGTATATCCAAGAATCAAGAATGGTTCTACCCCGTCGGCCCCACCATGGCTTCTGCCGACATTTAAGGGGCTTTAGCGAGAGGTAGGGCACGTGGTGGGTGTCTGTCTTTTCCTCCCACCCCACCTCGCGTAACTTGGTCGTACAATTGGGCTTCCGAGTCTCCTACCTAAAATTCTCGCTCAGACATGGTCTGCGTATCCGGAAAAAGTTTCCGCCCAATATATATCTAATGCGCATTCAGCCTTACATTTCCACTTACCCCACAGCCCCGATTTTTGCGTCGCCTTAATCTGGGAGTAAAAGGACTTAGCTGTGGCACTTATCTCGGCAACTCATAACAGGGTTCTGTCATTGGTGCCAAGCCGGACTCCGGCCTTGTTGGTACCTTATTGTAAACGCCGTTCCCGGTTCTGACATATCTGATGCGGGAGAATAGAGAGTTTCTTAAACTGTTATTAAGGTACGCGTCAAGCAGGTACCACAGTAAGTGTATCTCATACGGCTATGACGGCCAAGAATGGAAATAACCCAGGTTTAGCCAGATAAGGACTCTGGTAAGGTGGTGACAATGTCCACTTTGAGCTCGCTCCGGGATCGCTGGTGAGATGAACTGTAATATTTGTGGTTCCAATATCTTCCTACCTGGAAGGCTACTTCCTGGAGTATGTAAGTACCAGATAAGATCCATCTCCAAAACACTAATTCTTCATTTTTGTTCCTCGGCTTTTGCTCCGAAATTCAGCACTATGAATCTCAACAATCCTTTCTGGACTCTCGCTGAGAGGTTCTACAGCTCACCTGAACCGCCACCGCGGATACGTACCAAGCCGATGCAAGTCCTTTGCGTAGGACTTCCACGATCAGGAACTGAATCTCTGCAAAAAGCTTTGTTACGGCTGGGATATGACTACACTTTCCATGTATGAGCTTCCACCTATTCTTTAAAAAACTGCTAAGAAATCTTAGGGATGGGACATGCTCTTCGAAGAGCCCCACCGGATGCAAGCTTGGGTTCGCCTCGCGCGGAAGAAATGGTATGGTAGCAGAGATGGGGACTGTCGCATCAGCGCTGCAGAGTTTGATGCTGTATTGGGACATGCAGTAGCTGTTACGGATGCCGCCGCGTCCTGCTTTGCTGCTGAGCTTATACAAGCTTATCCGGATGCAAAAGTTATCTTGAACATGCGGGATTTGGATGCATGGCATGCTTCCGCAATCAAAAATCTTTGCGCCGAAGTCAATGATAAGTGGTTTGGGTCGCTCTTATGCTGGTTCGAGTCGAGGCTATGGTGGATGTTTCATTGCCATCAAAGAATCATGTGGCCCAGGCTGTTTAGATGCACTGACTCGACATTAAGGAGCGGAATTGAGGTCAATGGCAAATGGATCTATCGAGAGCACTCAGCTATGATACGAGGATTAGTTCCCAAGGAGAGGTTGCTTGAATGGAATGTGAAGGAGGGCTGGGAGCCCCTGTGTGAATTTTTGGGGAAGGAAGTTCCCCAAGAGCCATTCCCGAGAACGAATGATGCAGCAGGTTTTCAGCACAGAATTCATGACGATTTGGATAATGAGGGACTGGCTGGGATTAAGAACATGTTTCTCACTGCAGCCTTTCTTATGGCGTTTACTTTCTTCTCGTGGCGACTTTTATCCTTCTGGTTATAATACGTGGGATGATCATTGTATTTGTTTATTTAAAAGATCCCTTTGCTTGTAATCAATCACTTAGAGCATGATATCATTGGGTGGAAGCTTGTTTTGAAGAGAGAATCAGGGAAACTTTGATGATACCTGATAGAGCAAACTCTTCGCTTTCTCTGTGATACAAAAGAGCCACTTTTACACCTTCTTTGAGTATGCAAGATCTCAATTAGGCTCTCTTTATAAAAGTATATCTGGCTTTGAGTTTACATTCTATACTCTCTTTTTCCACGCCCTCGCTTTCTAGTCCTGGTCGCTCAGTCCGACTTCTGAATTTTGAGTCTTTCTTCACTTATTTCCCGAAATTTGGTTTGCATTTGCTTCACAGGACTCCTTCTCTACTCTAGAAATTTGCATTTAAATTTCATTTCAATATTACGCCTCAATCACAGTCCGCTTCTTTCACAGGCTTTTCCTCGGGCCAACATTGGAGGATCACGTCGGAGGTATTGCGCACAATATTCCGATTTTTTCATAATTCCAAGTCGCAAATAGATCACGAACGTGTTCAGAACAACACCAAGGTCTTTTGTACGGACCACACGTTCGTGGTTTACTTTTTCCATCTGTTAGGAGACCTCTGTCTTCATACACGACTAAGCTCTTTCAAGCATCGAGCACAAGTTGATGCGAAAGCCGATCTGTTTTTCACGATCTGGACGTTTGCCTTCAAGGACAGTAGGTCGGTCGAAATTAGAAGACCTCCCCTGAAGTTGACCTTCGATAGCTCTTGTGTTAAGACTTCTTTCTCTTACTTGTCACCTGAGCTTGCTCTACCTCCTCTATTTGATTCAGTACCCTTGAAGATGTCTCATCAGGAGAGAGCTCTGAAGTTGAACAGCGCACTGGTACCGGCTGGCTTCTCTAAGCTTCCAAAAGAGTAAGAACCCTCGTTGACTGGGATATTTTCATTCATTATTAAGTGATGAGCTTTGAAGCCTTTTTAGTTGAAGATCTATCATAAGTTTCAGTCAAATACTGCTAACTCCCTGCTTTCTAGGCTTCGGCAGCAAATCTGGGACCTCGTACTGGACAAGGAGAATCCTCGAAATATTACCCTTCACGCTAAGAAGAAGAAGATATGGAATGCGTGCACGAAGGAATGGAACAAAGTCACGATTCGAACTGCCACATATTGGCCGGTTAAACCGGGAGCGATATTCAGCATTTGTAAGGAGTCCAGAATGGTTGCCATGACTCGATATAAAGCTTTGCTTGGAGCACCTTTGTGTGGCCGATCTATTCTCATCAATTTCAAGGTCGACTCGTTGTCCTATGAGAACCTCAACACACGGGAACTTTTCTTTGAACACGAGTCTCTCGAGAGAAGTTTATCTGGCAAAATCGGTATAACTTGGCTCTTTGGTACGATTTGAGACCGCCAACCCGATGGAAATCTACACTATGAGTATCCGGATAGGCTGTTGGGATTTGAAAGTTTGTAGGCTTTTATGACCGACCTGGGAGGCAAGAATATGAAACAGATTGGACTAGCTTATTGCTTGAGAACGCTAAGCTGAATTCATGAGAGAATCGAAAACTGGACGGTCTTGCCAGACGTCTAAGAGAACGCAATTCAAGTCTCCAAAACGAATCAAATTCCACTCCAATTGATAAGTTCCGTTACTACGTTTGACTTCTTTTTACTACGTGCTCAGAGATTTGTTTTCATTTTGCATAGTCTTTCGTCCAAGTTCAAGACTCGATTGCCGGAGAACGTGCCAAATTTCCATCAGCGAGTCATGTTAGGCCAGTATATGTGTATTACAGTGAAGAAAGCGCAAGCTCCAGTGAGATTGCATTATGGCGGTAGCAAGCTGTATTTCTTTGCGTCACCCGCGAAGGTGAATGATGCTTAGCAAGGCACATTAGCGGCTTTTCTCCGCTAACCGCAATGGCATTTTTGATTCAAATTTGTATAAATATCCGAAAGGGAGACGCGATATACCCTCAAACTCTCCGACTCCTCAACTCTTAGAAGCCCATTAATCCTCAACGGCCCCTCGACTCAGTAAGAAGCAAGGCAGCTTGTAAGTGTCTCTTCCATATCATGCAGTCGTTTCAATCTAACTGAACGAGCTTGTCTCACGAAAAGCCTCCTCTTTCGAGAAGCTTCATCCTCTAGGGAGCGTGTCTATCCATCATAATTCTTCATCTCTTCGATACCACAACCATCAAAATCTCTGACAACACCTCCGATTCAACTATGAGCGACGCTTTCGCAAGCTTTCCAAAGTTCCGCGAATTTTCTAAAGAAATCCAATTCTTGATTTGGGCTGAAGCTTGTACCATGGTAGAGCCACGAGTAATTCGTTTGACGTCCCCGGACGAGTGGAACGAGGATGACTGGGACGAGGAAACGAAAACGGTCACCAGATCGCTCAAAGCTGTTGCGAAATCCCCGGCGGTACTACACGCATGTAGAGCCTCGAGAATGATTGCCAAAAAGGACTATCAGCCTCTGTTCTCCGAGGCCCTCGGCGGACGTCCAGTGATGATCAACTTCAAAATTGACGTAGTCCAGATAGGAGACTACCTCGATCTTCTGATGGCCTATGGCGCAACAATGGTGTACAATTATCATGAGGGTCGCAAATTACGTAGCGGGAAGATATTCTCAGTTCGGGATTACGCAAAAGCTCCCGTGCGCCATTTCCCAGACGTGACAAGTCATCCGCAGTCTTCGGACTTGCAAGTCTTTGAGTCACAAATTAGAAACTTGAGATACGGTAACACCGAAACCGGCCGCCATGACCCTGGAAATATTATTGATTGGGTCAGCCGATGCGAAAATCTCAGAAATCTTGATATTGGTGATTCTACCGCTTGGTCACCGGAGTGGAAACACTTCGCTGAAGCATTGTTCCCACATAGATGGCTTGTTGGGATTGGCCACTATCAGAACTCACGTATTATGACTCACTACCATAGATCAATTTGACCGCGAACAAGAATGCCAATTCCACATTGTTCCCTGTTTTCATTTCGGCGTTGATCTGTAAAGCCACGACCTTCGCAAGTAGTAGATGAAGGACAACACCGAACGTTCACATGGGATATCAAACATGGGGCATCTTCTTCCTGAAACTTCAGCATTCAGAAAGCACAAGAACTGAAAATCAGTGGCGGCTTCTTATTAGTTATACGGCTCTATCTAAATAAGGGGGGTGAGCTCTATATGCTAGGTAGCGCTCCGAGATAATAAGATAGTCGACCTGACTTTTGTTGTTCCTTTCAAGTGAAATATTCTCTGCGGCCATCAGTCTTCGATCTGCATGATCTTTGACTTGTATTTAATTCTATTAGGCAACCGTAGTGATGCTCTAATTGTTGTATTGAAATGTCTTGGAGAGGGAAACTATAGTTGCTTTCTAAATTGAATCGACTTGTGGATTTATGTAACAAGATACTGTGAATCATCCAAGCGGAACTCTCTAATGCTGTCACCTTTCAAACTGAATCATTCACCCCTTTCAGCTAATATTCACAGAAAGGCTTTTTTCCGGTTGGCTACTTAACTCCCATCTCGCTATTCATGATAATACTCTTTTCATAATCTCTACACAACTGCAAAGTTTGATCAGAAACACCTCACGCTGAATACTCTCTTGAGAAAGCTGCAAATCATTCGTGCACTATCACAAAATGACCTCTCGAGCAACAGGCAACCCATGTGCAACATCCACCATGGCTACTCGGACATTTCATTCTTTTCCAATCCTTCCTGCCGAGCTTCGTATTAAGATTTGGAGTATCGCCAGCATGCAAGAGCCTCGAAATATTCATATCGCGCCAGACCACGACCAGCCAGGTCAAGGTTATAGCAGTCTCCGGGCAAAATACACAATCCACGGTATCCTCCATGCGACCCACGAATCGAGAGTCCAAGCCCAAGTTAATTATGAAACCCTTCTGCAATTATCATTCATGGTAGCGCCACCCATCATTATCAATCTCGATATCGATACTTTTAGTGTCGGACCTGAAGAGTATTTAACTGCCATGGACGATTTCTGTTTCTTCTTTATTGCATCTCAGAGACACACAAGCAAGACAAGGCTCGATTGGAAGGTGATCGGACAACTGGTCAAATTGTTCTTCAGAACATGGAACTTCTCTCAGAGCGAGGACGGGTTCTGAAGGTCGCACCTACTCCTTCTATGTGGGTGAGCGAAACTTACAAGTTCACAATCGAGTGACCATCCAGAATGCCTCAGCCAGTACTCTTTTCAGTTATACCAGAAGCTTCCGTGTACTTTTAGTTCCGGGGAGCGGTTGAAATGACTGTTGAGGAGGAGACATAGTGAGCGTATGGATCACGAAAACCTGGCATGGACTTGGATGGGAGCTGAGCTATGAGCAAAGGCATGGTAATGGGTGTCCTACTACTCTTGAGGCTCTCCTTAATTGATTGGTCTCGGCGATTGAGATGGAGGGATTATGGAGTTGGAGGCAGGAGGCTTCTTTACGTTGCTTTTGGCGAAATATTTTTTTAAGCAAGGACCTAGTTTACGCTATTAAAATAATATTGGGAATAATGAAAACTTTTATCTACTCTAGCTTGTCCCCGTCTAGCTAAATCAACGAGGCAAGAGTCTTGAACTTCTCGTAGCAATCCACGTGACTCTGTATTTACGCGACGGGAAGTTGAAGACAACCCCTTGAAACAAGATTTTCAAAAGTACTTAAGCTACCTATATATCTCCTGTACGAAAAGAAAAACATGTCAGAACTTTTGAGGGTGTTACAAATTTCATAATCCAAAGATGGTTGGAACAGTATCACCAATGTGGTGGAGAGCGGGTCGGTTGAGCCATGCCTATTTCTCACCTACATGTGGCTCAAAACATATTTCGGATTTTTTTGGCGGTGGCAGCTATTTCTTTCAAAATCCTTGATCAAAAATGCTTTCTTTTATTCTCTCTGTCTTATCCCTGTAATTTTTTGGGTCAGGCTTCGGGGCTGAGCACAAGAGCCACCAGCCGTTCAGAGCTGAACAGATATCCAAGCTCACAGCGCTTGAAGCATCCCATTTACTGCTCAACCCCGCTTCCAATACGCCACACAGGAGAAACCCAGCAAACAAGCTTCGCCAAGAGTGGACAGATAACGGTGGCCTCAACGCCACGTAGATCGATGCGGAAATCGCCCCAGGTGTGATTGGCAGGGGTTTGAGATCAATATATTCATCGAAAACAAACACGGCCTAGTTAGACCCTCGATCTCGGGAGGTCTGAGGTGAGGATCTTCTTTCTTCTTCAAACCACCAGCTTACCATGACGAAGATTCTCCTCCACACTCTTATTCTCTGTGCTGTATATTTCCTCCCTATATCTACAGCCGGAAATCCTGCAACTTTCTGGTTTGACTATTCGCCCTGTGAGAATACTTGTCATATCTCTGTCTGGGAAGCGCAGTCATGTAGCCTCGCAAACTCCTGCTCTTGCAGTGGCTGCCTCTGTCTTGCTGATTCTTGTCTTTGCGAGACACCTTCCTGGCTGATAGCTGTTGTTCAATGTATCGCGGAACAGTGCGGAGCAGCTTCTGTTAGTGATGCGGTAGGCATAGGAAGTAGAGCATGCGCAGGAAATGGTTATGCTCTGGCGATTCCCACAGCGAGTCTTATTAATATTGGACTAGCTGCGCTGCCGCAGACGCAGACAAGCCTTGGAGCTCAAGCTACGACTTTGATATCGCTTTCAACGAAAGTTGAGTCAGTTACTTCCGTGGCAAACTCGGGGGGAAGTACATTGGTGGTTCCAACAGGTATGGCTGAAACTTAGATTCAAATATACGTCTAACTCTTATCAGAAGTCGTCGTGACGGCCTCTGCATCAACTGCTGCCTCGACTGTAAATGGCGGAAACTTGATTAAAACCACAGGCTCTCCAGCCTCTGCCAACACAGCCGTACAGGGTACCAATAATCCGCCAGTAGCGACTTCCTCAGGACTTTCTACAGGCGCAAAAGCGGGCATTGGAGCTGGAGCTGCGCTCGGGGTCATTGTGGTTCTGTTCATAGTCGGGCTGGTCGTATACCAGCGCCGGCAGAACAATAAACTAAAGGCAGCGACTAAGCCTTCAAGTCTCGAATCCGAACTCAAGGGCCCACATGAACTGGTCGGCACCGGTTTAGGCGTTTCTGAAAGCAAAGGAGGAAAAGATAGTCCAGATACGAAGATGCACGGAGAAGCAGTTGTGAGCCCCGTTTCACCTAAGGAACATGCCATTGCAGAAAAATACTCAGTGGTTGAAATGTTGTCACCTGAGGAAAAATTGGAATTAGACGGGAGGAGAAGAGCTGCGGAGTTGAGTGGCGAAGGGAGAAACATTCCAGTGGCTCCTGTTGGTAGTGAGAGAATTGAGTTGGAAGCGAGGAGGAGAGTATTTGAGCTTCCTTGAAGAACAAGAGGAAGAGTATGTCTTAATCTTAGTGTTTTTGGCACTTCATATCATTATCGTCTATAAGTGTACGTTTGAAGCACTGTAACTTCGTAGGTTGAGTAAATTAAACACATCTATGAGCGCGAAGTGAAAGTGAATCCTTACCATTTTAACAAGGCTTTCTCCATATTTAAACCCCAAAACACTTCAAACTCTCGCCTTCATCAAGCGCCTTTTAAACTTCTGGCTGATACTTCGATTAAGATCTCAAACAGTCTCCTTGATACTTCTAACAGCACACAATTCGCTGAGCCGAGATTTTACTTCCTTTGACTTGGACCCTTCCTCAACCAAGCCCCACCACTTCTCATAAATATTTGGCCTGAACAAATCTGCCCACTTCATAACCAATTCACTACTTTACAACTTTCCCATCACTTGATCAACTGTCCCTATTTATCAACTTCACGTCTTGGAACTCTCGGAGATTCCCAACCTTAGCCCTCAACAAATCTCCAATTAGTCTTCTGCGGACAATCACAATGGCCACCACTGATCAACAGATTGTTGATCGGATCTCCGAAAATTCTGATAAATTATGAATTTCCCTACACTACCTCTGGAACTTCGCCTTATTATTTGGAAGTTTGTGCCTCAATCGCCTCGGATTATCAAGATCACGGCTCATAGTACCTCAAAATCCTCCCATGAAGTCTTGATATACCTTCGGCATACGTGGAAGACGGCCCCAAACCCCAGGCATCTCGCTCAAAATCTTGACGTGTGCATAAAGGGGGCTTGTGACGTTCCAGCTATGCTTCACACCAGCCAGGAAGCAAGGTTGGTAGCACTGCAACAGTACACGATCGCATTTGGTCGCCATTTTGGAGGCCAGCCAGTCTACTTTGATCCACATGCCTCGTACTTGGCTACATATTCTTGTAGCAGGCTACCTTAATACCAATTGAGTAGTTTGAAATAAATATATGTGTGATTTAGCGACATGTTTTGACCTCAGGGCTACTTGAAAGCGAGTTCCATGAATTTTAGGTGACGTCACGCTTATCCTTCATGCTCTTCTGATTGATGAGATATCCATCTGTCATCTACTTACCTGAGAAACTTCCCAGTCAAGTGATAATATCCTTCTAACATACAAAATCCAAGGCCAACCTCTTGAGCGCCAGTGAGCGACGCTGGCTCATCCGTAAGAACAATCTTCAACTATCACCTCTCAATATCACGTAGCAATGCCGAATATCAACTCCACCGACATTTTTATTCTCTTTCCAGAGCTTCCTGCTGAATTGCACCTGCAGATATGGAAGTTTGCTGTTTCACGAGGACGTATCGTCCAAATTATATTGATCAGACGCCGGTATTGGAGAGGATTAATATTTAATGGATTGCTATAATCCTCAGAATGTATTCAAAGTATGCTCCACACGAGTAGAGAGGCTCGGTTTATTGCATTGATGAACTACGAGCTTGTCTGGGATCGAGAAGCCGAGTCAAGATTGTTCAAGCCCTTCTATTTCGATCTGAAATCCGACATTCTTCGATTTGACAGCGACCATTTGATTGATTATTTGGATTGGATTCGGAATCAACTGGGACATAATCACAACATCCACGAGCTGACGAGTTCGGTGGAGTCAGTGGTGGTTGGCAAGGATGTATGCCCTGTAATGATCTATACTTTGTCCCATGTTTCCAAACTTGAGGAAAGTCTCGCTGGATCCCACTGGACTAAGCTACGATAGCTCACCTTATCAGTTGGTTTGGATACGATTATACGATCAGCTAATTCCTTTTCGCACACCACCACTTGTCTTCGAAATATTCAGTCCTTGATCCCTACAAGGCTATATCCAGGAAGCTACCCCGAAAAATCTTCTAGACCTGTTTTGCCCCGTCTAATCATACGTAACGGGAAGAAGTGAGGATCTCCTGTGCGCTCCTTCATCCAATATAGAGCATCATTTAAGGACTGCACCCGACGACAAAGCAAGGACATCAAAATGAGTGGATAGTCAGATATCGTTAGTTCAGAACGGAGCAAACAAAGTCTTCTGAAAATGGGTGGCATAAACTACGGATAGGTACCAGGGCGCTCTGATATTTTCGGCATCTTTGCTAGGGGGATGGGCATTTCATAATAGCAAATCATACGCATCAAAACCGTATCATGGGGACCATTTGAAACTTGTCTTCAGATTTGAATTGGATCATCTATCATCTCGATTAATCCCGCCACACATTGACTTTCTCTGCTAAGACATCTGAGTCTCGGCATAATTTATACAGAAACTTAGCGCTGTACTCTACCTGAGTATATTTCAACGAACGCAAGTCAAGATCATACCTAGTTGACCGAGAGGTTTTAAATCCCAATTAACTTCCAATCCAGCAAAGTTTTGAACTTTTTAGCCTTCACTTTTAAATGACTGGCTCTCAACCACCAATTTTACTCCAACTTGCAACCATTAACAACTTCCACCTCTTCCACAAACCACCTCTCCATCTTTCAAATCTTTCAATACTCCAACTTGATATCTTTTTCGCTTCCAATATTCAAGAATATTGAACACTCAACAACTTCAAAGATCGAGCTTTCATCTTCCAAACCCACCTAAAACTCAAACTCTCGAATCATCGCAGCTCAACCATGGCGAAAACTAATCAAGAGACACTTCTTCGTCCTCTCGTTCCCAATTTCTCCAAACTCCCAGTCGAAATTCGCTTACAAATTTGGTCATACGCTGCTCAATCCCCGCGTGTCATCACGGTCGAGCCACATAACAGTGCATTCTTTGCTGTCGGAGTTCGTCCTAGCTCCATTGTACTTCCTTCACTCTTCGTCGTCAACCAAGAGTCTCATGACATCGCTATCAAATATTACAAGCCGGAATTACGCGAGGTACTCAGAGGCCAAGGCGTACTTTTTAACTTTGAGCGCGATGCTCTGTACTTCTACGACAAGTTCGTCGTTGCCTATTTTCAGATAGCGGGTGATAATACACCCGGATTTTGTGAAAAGGTTAAAAATATCATCACGTGGGGTATCATGGAGCCTATTTGGATCAGCTGTTTTCCCAACCTTGAAACGCTTCGAATTGTTCTTCAAGACAGGCAGCCAGTGGTGGGTGGTTGGGGCGAGTCTTCTGAAACGAAACTACCGGAAAATCTCAAGATAGAGCATATCACCATCCAAGAGTTCTGTGCGCTACTTAAGTGAATGTCATCCTCGACCTCAATATCCTTACTGACTTTAATCAGCATGCGGTAGTCTGACATGTCTCCGTCGGCTAACAAGAGGTTGGAGGTATCAAGGCTGCACTTCAAGTCGGCCAAAATCATTATGGTGAGAAAGAGAGAGAGCGAGTGTTGCTTGCTTGCTGCATTCGGCGTTCTTTTGGGGTGAGAACAGTAGCGGATCAATAAATCTGAGTCTAGGTATCAGGAAAATGGATGACAAAAACTTACCCCAAATTCTTCAGTTTGGCACAAGAGCTTGACATTGCTTCAGCGACATGAAAGTTGTTTCAACTCCTCAATTAGTGATTGATGCAAGGCAAGACTTTGGGCCAGCGCCAATATGCGGTTACAAGTAATATCGGTACTCGCTTTTAGAACTTATAGTAAGATATTATTTTTATTAAATAAGTTATAAGCATATACTAGGCTATCTACTATCGCCTAAGGCTAAGATAAAGCGTAGTAGGCGCGTGGATAACAAGGAAGATGTCACGGGTTAGACCCGGTTGTCAGGACCTAGGCCTGAGGGTCTAGGCAGGAATTGAGACAGCACCCGAAGCTGACTCCTTTGATGAAAGGGATAAGATTAGCAGAGCGATCTTCAGAACTATCGACAAGACTATCGATAGAACTATTGATTGACTATTGACAGAGACTATTGAAAGAAGACCATACGACAGGAACTGTGTTGGCTGTTCCTCTCGTACGAAGGGTATATGTAGAAAGCTTCAAGCACTTGGTGCTCTTCAGCTTTACCTTCTTGAAATAACAGATTCWCTTAACTAAAAGTAAAGTAAAAATTAAAAAGTAGCTATTTACTTATATAACCTTAGTTAAACAACCTTGCTATACTAGCTAACGCGATAAACTTGTCGTTTAATTTAGTTAGCCTATACTACTGTGACAAGCAGCGAACGGAGATATCACGTGCTAAAAATGTTATGTGTTGCCGGCACGGGTGGACAGAACCTCATTTCCGAGGTGTGGAGAATAAGGGGTAGATTCAGAGTCGATTCGCACTAGGAGCAGAGAGAAGCTTGCTGTACATAATGCACACCTGACTCCTGTAGTTTTCTTTTCCTCATATTCTTCTTTTCTTTCGTAGCTAGCCTATAAGTCGAATGTACTTGGACTATTAACGCACTTCTATATGCCTCTTGACTAGCCATATTCGAACCTGTGCCGTTACACTTACTACCGAAAATACGGCCCCTTAAAGCGCGTAAAGGTAGAAGAGGACATGATTTAGCGCTTGGGTGTTTGGGCCCCACGTTTAGAATTTACAGACTCTTAACTGTGCCCGGGCTTACAGTTGAACAAGTGTAAAACCTGCGGCAGAAATACTCACTTGGTTGTTAGCTTCAAACCGACTGTGCTATCAACGCTTTCAGCTGTCCGGTGGGGCCAGCGAAGAGGTGTTCCAAGTAAGTCTTGGTGAAAAAGGTTCGACGGTCAATAATGACGGTGTCCATCCAGAGCGAAGGAGTGTTCGGGCATGATTGAAAGATAAGCAGGCCAAGTAGCGAGAAGCGCAAACTTTTATGGACGTTCAAAGCGGTAGCGGGCCGTTCCCTATGGCGCGTTCTTCTGAGCGATTTTATCAAAACCCAAAAATGCGAAAACGCGAAAATCGCATTTTGCATGAAATGGGTTATATGGGCTCCCCACCAGGGCTACTATAGATCACTTTATGTAGAATTGAGAATGAAGATATATTCTACTATTAAATCCTCTAATTGAGCCTTTAGTCTAGTGTTTTAATCGCTGCCAGTATCAATATCATCGCTGCTACCGTCGCTGCTACTCTCGATTTGAGCTTCTTCATCTTCGAGCGCTGTCACTATAGCTTCAATCGTAGATATACCCCCTCTTGGTAGCTGAAGCTCAATAATAGAGACTCTAGCTTCTTCAGCCTCAAATAGCTCTCTTCGTAGAACTCGATAAGCTTGAGTATGTAGCTAGTCTAGCCCAGGTCGCAGATTTGATAGATCGCATATAATACCAGACTTCTCTATTATTGCGTCGCAAAGCGCTCTTATAGCTAGTTCTAAATAAGCAGTCTCGTCGTACCAAGAGAGCTAGCTTTCTATTAGTTCTAGCAAGTCTGGATCTGAAGCAGTCGAATAGTTTCGTGCGTCTTTTGGATACTTATACATCTGATTCGGTTTGCCAGCTAGTAGATAGTCTTCTCTTAAGACTTGCTTGCGAATAGGACGAGCGTTGTACATATCAACGTAGCTAGCTATTTAAGCTTGAATCGTGTCTATATAGATATATTAAAGCGCAATTCGATCGAACTTCGAGCTATCGAACAATCTACTGCTTCTTAGCTCGTCGAAGTAAGCTATCTACTGATCAGTCTGACCGTCAATAAGAGTTCTCTACTAGCGTTTAATTCGTTAGTTTTTCGTAGATGTGCCATATGCCCAGGTCTTCTGAAGAGAGATATCTAGCTTCTAAGCTCGTCTAAATGCAAACTAAGCTGCTGCAAGCAAGGTCGTCTCTGCACCTTTATCTGCTCGAATTGCCTTTAAAAAGCCGTAGGTTTTAATAGTGATAATATAGAACTTTAAGACAGCGATTTAAGTCTAATTCGACAGTCCTACAAACATGCTTATTATCTTTCGACTATAAGCGTTAATTATTTTATATATCTAGAATCTATAAGCTAACAGCTTATCATAGCTATTAATTAACTAGATTCGACTCGGCTTTTTTACTAAATATTGTCGTCTTTAGCGCGGATTCGAGAGAGCTCTTGCTAAGACAGCAATTAGATCAAGATCTCGTAAAATAGCTTGTATAGTCTTTGGATCTACCTGAAGCTTGTAAACAGTTCGAAGGCGCGTCTGAACTAATCTATAACCTTACTAAGCTATTAAAGAAGATTCAAGGTTAGCTTTTATAAAGGCAAAAGCCTTTTTGTAGTTAGTTTCAGACGTCTTTTCTTAGTGACGGTAGACTAGATTTTCTGCCTTCTTAACCTTCCGCAGCTGCTAGTCTGTTATATTTAGATATCCTTCAGATTTTTGAAGAGCTTGGAGAATCTCTAAATAGCTTATATTCTCGTAGAACAGTCTTGACACTAAGGCAAGCAGTTTAGAGTCATGAAAGAGTTTTTGCTTCTGTAGAGAAGCTACATTCCACCTCTTAAACTGACGATAATAAGAAGCTTGCTTTGCAGCAAAGCCTTTACTATTTATAACTCGTACGACTTCCTTAATTAGCTGCTTGCGACCGAAGTAAAGCTCGTAGATTTCGTCTTTTTTAGACTCCTAGAGTGCTTGAGAAATTGTTATTTTAGCTAGAAGTTTAAACCTTAAAAAGTTAGTCAAAACCTAACTAATTTAAGTCAAAAAAAGTTTATTAGAAAGCTAACTAACTGATCTTTCGATTCTAAGTCTGCGAGCAATTAAGGTTGCGTAGTCGCTAAGATATTTAATTAGTTGTGTTGATATTTTGTAACCGCTTCTTCTGATTTTCGAGAAAATTACCCTACCAAGCCTTATTTAGCACGTAGAATAATAGAAACAGCACAAACAGCTTATTTTTGACTACATAAACGCAACAGCTACTCGAATCTAGCTAGCTTCTTCATTAACTTGCTAGAGCTTCTTTAAGCTTTAACTTCATCTTCTAGCTTTAGATTCGCTAAATCCTCTGCTTCTTCTAGCTCGGATTCCTCACTCTCTTCCTTCAAATCCGACTTCGAACTAGCCTCTTCTAGCTTCAAATTCAACTTCAGCTTAGGTTTTGCCTTCGAGCTTGGTTTCGATTCGACTGCCGCCTCCTTCGCCAGCTCCGACCTCAAAACTCTACTGCGCTGCTTCTTGACTACTCGATTCTCACTACTATTCGAGTCTTGACGACTTCGGCGCTTTAAGCTAGATTTGAGTCCAGCAGCAGCAGCAGTACGAGGCTTAAGAAGCTAGCTAGGCTGCTGCTGCATGCGTTGGACAGGCACACATAGGTGTAGAGGCTCTTTTGTTAGCAGGAACAATGTTATATTGTCTGAAGTTTGCAGATCCTCCTAAGCAGCAGTCCAAGCGCAAGTATTGCCATCAACTCTAGCTATATAAGCCTTTCTTAAGTCGTCAAGCTTAATGTCACGTGACGAGACTCAGTCGCGCGACGGCTAGGGTTAGGGCTAGGCTAGTTAGTAAGCAAGACCGGTTCCTTTAAGAGGAACCGGCACAGTAGCTCTTCTTCTTCTCTTGTCTCCCAACACTTAAGATCACCAGATTAGAAGTCTTGGTGCTCTGCAAAAGATAGAAAGTTGTCAACTACGTCTCTCACAAACGTGTCAACTAAGTCAGCTGTCGCAAGCTGAAGAGTAGTAGGATCTAGCTTCTTGACAAGCTGAATTCCGAGCTGACAAGGCTTTATAGGAAGTCGCTCGCAAAGCCAGAAGATGATAAGTTTTTTGATAAATTGTTCGTTTTAAGGCCGAATTTCATACGACCCTTGAGCTTTATCGGCCTCCTTCTGCTAAGCGTCTCGATCAATTGCTTTAGAACGAGCTTTTTTGACAGTCTGAATTGGCAATTTGGCACGAAGACTAGGCTTAAAGCTGTCTCCAGATATCACCTGCAGATTATTATCTTCTTCTGCTTCGTCGTCAGCGTGGCGGTCGTGATTAGCCTCAGTACTCGTCGCAGCTAGAGTCGTCTCAATATCAGCTGATTGAGAGCACTCTTTTGGACAATATTTAGCAGTTAGCTTAGCAAGCTTCGTGCGACAATCACAGCAATAGACTGGATCCATACTGACAAGAGAATAGTGATGAGAAAGCAAGCAGCTGCTGCAGCAGCAGCAGCAGCAGTATAAGGCGACAGACGATAGCTGTTGACCGCTACTTCAGCCTCATTAACCTGATTCTACTATACCAAAACACCAGCTGAAGGCTCAATTAGAGGATTTAATAGTAGAATATATCTTCATTCTCAATTCTACATAAAGTGATCTATGGTAGCAGCATTGGTAGTGTAGCAATCCTGGTAGGGAGCCCATATAACCGCTTTCAGGCTGAATGCGATTTTCGCGTTTTCGCATTTTTGGGTTTTGATAAAATCGCTCAGAAGAACGCGCCATAGTTCCCGCACTCTGGCCGAGACAGAGAATCCCTAAGCCTAAGTAGGCAAACTGCTGCATCGAGACAAAACCTACAAATATTGAAAAGTTTTTTAGCATCTCTTTTCCAAATAATTATAAGAAAAGTATAAAGTGTGAACACTAAAATAACAGGGGACTTAAAAGGTACGAAATCTTGGTAGATTTAATGAGGGCGCCGACAAGGTAATGTGCGGGAAGCAAAAAGCAGTAAAACTGCAACTTGAATTCGCAAGCGACAATAAGAAGCAGCTCGGTCTTGGAAGAGGACAGCAAGTTTAAGATGTGCCTTTCGATTTCCTCAGGACATTTATAGCGACCAGATGAGGTCTTTACAGTAATTCATAAATCGTTGAATCGCGGACTTTAATTCATACTAGGTCACCAAGCTCCAACACCATTATTTAGGTGGTGAGGTAGATTTCTACGTAAAGTGCTATTAGGTTTTCCAAAAGATAGCTTCGCAACTATTTGTATTCCATTACACGCTCGCCAATACCGTGCCCCAGCTCCCTCAGCAATCGCTCGTCGCTGGGTGTCCATTCAAGCTGCGGTATAGCTTCCACATTTAGGATCTGGTGTTCCTCCTCAAACGCTACCCTTATCGTATCTGGTCCTGGAGTACTCGCAAAAAGCACTTTGACAGTTGCTAGTATCTCCGGGGCGGCCGTGAGACTCAACAAGAAGCCTAGTACAGGCAATGCCTCGTCGCAATGCTCGTCTCTCTCGTACAAGACCACGCCGTCAATGATGCAGAACAAAGTGATCGTCTGGGGCAGCTGCCATACCAGCCAGCCGAGCAGCTTCTCCAGCCCATCGATTTGATTTTCCTGTAGGCGCGAGATAATCTCGGATTGGAGTGATCGCATATCAAAATTGTGTGCGCGAAGCAGCTGGCCTATGAGACTGAGGAGCATGGCGCGACCGCCAATGTACTGTCCTGCTTCCATCGGGTCGATGTGTCGACCGCAAAACCACTGTATCGACATAAACCGCTCTTTGGCATGGAGGGCCTGTGCCATGGTTGCGCAGAAAACAGACAATGGGGAGACTTCCGCGATGGTTTTGGGGAGACGAGAAGTCCACTGAACGAGGAGCTTGGCGGAGGAGGTGGACACGATCCAATCGCGGAACAGCGGCATGTTGATAATCTGCTCAGCTTGGGCACGTTGCTTTGCTGGGAGCTCTTCTCTCTTGTTGAGTATGAAGGCAATGTCGACGTAATCGAGGTCGGGTGTATCGACTATTCTCTGCAAAGTTTCTTGGCTGATGCACATAGGTGCCGGTGGCTGAAGAGGAGGTGCCCATGGACTCGGGAGCATTGGAGATGTGGAACGTAATCTTTGATTCTCAATTGCGAGGTACATGTTCATTTGGTAGGCAGCTTCTAGTTCTCCTGTGGATAAGTCATTAAAGGTTAGAATGTATGCTCCTGAAGGAGAGGGTAAGATGGGTACTCGCTTCGACTCCGTTCCATGGCTAGGTCCTGTGCTTTCACGTGTTCTTTTAACAGATTCTGAATCGAGTTGATCCCGGTGGCCATTCGCTGCTGATTTTCAGCCACCTGCGATATCAACTTTTGAGTCTCTTGAGAGTCTTCAACAACCGTCGATGTGTTAGCGTCAGACCTTTTTTAGTGGGTTGCATCGATGGCCCATCAGACGCAGAGACGCCTACATAAATGAGCTTGATGAATGTGCGATTTCGTCGCTTCAACCATCAGCTTTGTGCTTGTCGTGTTAATCGCCTCAAGGCTCTTCAACAACCCTTTTTCATATTCGTCTCTCATCACGATAGCCTTAGCTCCCCTCAAAACTTCACATATCGATTACCACTTGTTAGCTATTTGCGCGGTGGCATGAATGACTTACTCTCGTTGCTTGTAAAGAATCCGATGGCTTGCTCGATTGCGGTCAATGTTGTGATAGTCAATTCTACGGACATATTATTAATGTTGGTGTCTCCTTGGAAAGTCCCCAGAAAGAGCTCGACGTCCGAGAAGATTGGGATGAGACCCTCAAAGCCTTCAAGGACTTGGTTTCGTACGTTTGCAGCCTGCTTGACTGCCTGAGCGATAGTAACTAGTCAGTTATGCGCGTTGGCTTTATCATGGAACCTCCTGGCAAAGCTCAGCAACATTTATATCTTACATCTAAGAGTAGTCCCACTGCACCCAACACTGGTGTTGAGTATGGGTTGTCTGGAGCAATATCCGATGCACTCTGAGCGGCCGCAGCTAGAGGAGCCATGTTGTCGGCGGCTTTTCGTCTGATTTTTCGCAGCCATCCTAGTGGGCCAGCTACCCTCTGGTATTCACTCCGCGCCAGTTCGAGCGTGTCATAGATATCGTCCCAGTCCCCCCTGTTACGGATGCTATACGGGCTTTGGGACCGTCCTTTTGGCTCTGGTGTAGCTGGATCAGATTTGAACTTGATCCACGCTGAATTAAATATGACATTCCAGAACTGCATTGCTTTCGTGTCCGTCCATGCTGGTCTCGGTGGCGGCGAGTAGACCTTGGGTACGGGATCAGAACTTGGAGATGGATACGAACCCGACACCGCGAGCGAGTGATTGCTGTGCATCGCCACCAAGGCCTGACTATTGGGGACGTATTGATCAGAAATATTATCCCAGTGGATCGGAGGATTTACAAATGCCGGATGGATCGCTGGGAGGCGGTTTTCAATAAATCCGACCGTCAGTGACTGCGGGTTAGGGCTGCGTAAAGACGAGTTGGGATCCGCCATATTGGGAAATGCTGGAAATCTCTATCTCCTTCAGATCAGATTGTCAACGGAGGAGCCTCATTTAGCGTGTTTGCACCCGGCTGGTCGAAGTGAAGGATTCGGCATGACAGTTAGGCTGTGTATTAGATTGAGCCACACAGAGTCCAGGTGCAAGTAGCTTGCAAGTGGATGCGGGATGCTGATGCGCTGTCAGTTTATCACTTGCTCCCATGCCGGCAGCAATTCCATCACGTTCCATGACGGCTGAGCGTCGGGCATGCATAGGCTATCCTGACCAGCCTTTCACGCGCTCAATGTGGCCTCTGTGGCATCGTTAGACGATTCGGCAGGGTTTCCTCATGTCGTACAACGCAGAAGGGTTGGAACCCGTCTCACCACCCGCATAGGCACGGATTAGACGGAGTGGGCATGGCACCCCAGGACATGCCCTGGCGAGGCTCTGCTGTCTACAAGTACTGTACGTCGATCATTTTTTATCTCATTCGTCTAGTCTTGTCACTGCCAACTTCCTCGACACTCTGGCTAGTACTCTATAGCTACGTTTCTGCGTCGCGTTTCCTTGTCGAGACCTGTAGCAATGGCGTCCGACGATACCACCGGAACCGAGGCTTCCACAACCTTTGATTCGACTCCCAGCCAGGAGACTCAAACTCCGGCTACTCCTAGCCATGACGAGCGCGATGGAGCAAAGGAGATAGGCTCGTCTCGCAACAGCGAGAGCCTAGGGCTTGTAGATCGAGTTGCGATGAACTTGACAGCTGAGCTTGAATCTCTGAAGAGAAAAATCTTTCATCTCGAGAAGCAGGCTCAAGGGGATTCAGCTCGAGACACAGATAAGAGTGCTCAAGATCCAGCTGATCTCGAATCAGAAAGACAGCCTGTAGACCCTATGTCTGACATTGAACAATACAGAAGAATGGAACAAGTTCTTTACAAACACCGCAAAGAGTGGGAAATGAAAGGTGATAGAAATGTGGGATTCAGCATGTACCCCAGTTTCAACGGCAGAGGTGTGCTAGATCCGAAACTTGGCTATGGGCCTTGGAGCCGTTTTTGGTTCTCGAATCCATCCTAGTATACTCGGCCAGACCCTTTTGATCCTGCTCATCAGAGCATAAATGTCCCGGCCGTCGCAAGTGAGAAGGATGAATTCGACATCACTATTGACTTTGGCGGCGCCAGGGACAGGCTTCGCAAGAACTTCGAATGGGAAATGGATCGAATCTTCTTGGTGGAGGAAATGGGTATCCGTAGGCGGGTGAAAGAGAAAGTGAAGATGAGTGACGAGTTGAAGAAGGCGGAGGATGAAGCAAGGGCCAAAGCAGATGAAGAGTCGGCCCGCCCAACATGTGCGCAGCTTAAGCTAAACCACGTGGATTGGTTTGCCTTTAAACGCCTGTACCGTTCAGAGGAGAGAGATTCATGCGTTATCGACATTCTCATAGGGGAGCCCATCGTCAATGACGACGGTGGAACAGGCTGGTATGGACCCTCGAGACGCCGTGTTCGTAAGGTTGACAAATCACAATATCCCCAGACGTCCGTATCGTCAGCACCCGGGCTAGCACCACTTCCCGAAAGAATCCGCATACATTCTGCTTCGCTGCGTAAAATTTTAGCCATAATTGTCGGACCAGAGGCATCGGATGTGGCTGACACAGATTCGTCGGCAGTCGTCTTGGTCAGGCCATTCAAGGTTCTGTTCTACAGAGAGCAAGCACTTCGATCCTGGTGCACCAGCTTGGAGGAGAAGTTCGAGCAAATTACCAAGGCTACTGAGCATGGTCAAACTGAGACGACGAGTGTTGAAAAAGGAAACGGCTCGAATCAAGGTCATGATTTGTCACAGGCGGACCAAGTGCCAGGAAAGACGACGACAGATGTGCCGCAGTCGGTTGTGGAGGATGTTAAGGACGGATTCAAAGCTAAAGAAAGCGGTAATTATGATGAAAACGAAGAGAACGAAGATGAGGAAGAGGGTGAGGAGAAAGAAGATGAAAACGACGTAAGCAGATCGGCGGTGGCACTAGACCACTTGAAATGCCTCTTAAGTTTTATCGACTTGAATATCTCAGCAAAACAGGCCTACTTAGACAGCTCGAAGTGCACTAAGGTCTTCTTTTCAGATCTGTGGTATCTTTTTCGACCGGGTGTAGTGGTGATTAGCCATGACGGCAAGCAAGCCTACCGGGTTATTGGTGTGACAAGCACCCGCCATCGCGTTGTCCCCTCCTGGCAAACCTGGTTCTGGAACTCGAGCGATAAGAAGAAAAAAGCTCCTTTCAGTACAACCTGCGTCTATATTGACTTTGATGGGAAGAACCTCGGCCCTGTCTCGAAGAGGTTTGATTTCAAACGGTTTGATGGTGAGATGGATGTTACTTCACTTCCAGTGTATCCGCTTCGCTTCCATCCTCTCAGAAAGACAGAATTCAGCGACAAAGAATGGAAAGAACTGGAATCAATTCCGCCGGAAAAGCGATACGTGCAAAAGCTCATTAACCGTGGGTCAAAATTCCTTGAGGTTGTGGGGGTAAAAGCAATGTACTACGCCGGGCCTACGCTGGGGATACGTGACGATGTTGAAAGCCAAGTAGTAATTGATTTCGAAACGGCCTTCTCTGTTGATGATGAAAAGCAGCATGAATGGAAACCTAATCTAGAGGTTCTATTAGGCAATCCTGCCCCCGAGGACCAGGACGACCAGGACGATCAGGAAGATCGAGAAGAAAATGCTGCTTGCAATGCGGCGTGTTGTGATAATGACTTAGTTCACGACGACACGTATGTTGACTTTAAGACGAGGGATGCGTACGTAAATGGCCTCTTGCCGAAGTTAGGACATCAGAATGAGCAGCCATCAGTTGTAATTATTCCACAACCTCTCGGAGAGCTTGAAATCCACCCAGGGAAGAAAGACTACGCAATATCAGATGACGAGCGAATTATTATGTCATTTCGTGTATTTGGCTTCGTTCTACAAAGCCGACAATGGGGTAAGCAATCTTCACCATCCTCATCATTTCTCTTCATATATTAAAGTTGTGTCACCTTAGCACAACTAGATTTATCTTACCTTACCGATCTTCACCCCCCCAATGCAATTGCCAAGAGTAGTGGAGAAGACAAGAATTCCCTGGAAAATAAGGAGAGCCAGAAAGACAAAACAGCATTTGGCCGACTTGTTCTCGAAGACGGACAAAAGCCCATGATTCAGGCGCTGGTCGCACAGCACTTTCGAGACAAGGAGTCCAAAGTAGGACAGACAGAGCAAGTAGACATTGTCAAAGGGAAAGGTAAGTCCGAAACTCTAGGGGACCTTCACCGAATGTTGGTGTGCTAGGCTGACAAAGACATCAGGGAAGGGGTTGATCTTGCTACTACACGGCGCTCCCGGTGTAGGGAAGACATCAACAGCCGGTTAGTACAGATGATCCCCTATCTCTGCTTCCACCAGTCCAGGCATATACTTACAGTCATTTCCAAACAGAGGGTGTCGCCGAGCTTTTCAGGAAGCCATTATTTCAAATCACATGCGGTGAGTAGAACACGGCTCTTTCGAGTTGTCTTTCGAGAAATGCTGACATTACGAAATGATCGTAGGTGATCTTGGGTCAACTGCAAAAGAGGTCGAGAAAGCTCTGGACATCAATTTCACACTGGCTAACAGATGGGACTGCATTCTTCTTCTAGACGAGGCCGATGTCTTCTTAGCACAAAGGAATAAAGAAGACTTTAAACGAAACGGGCTCGTTGCGGGTAAGTCACCAGATGCTGTCGACATACACATCGTTTACCTGTCCGTTAATTAATTGATAACTAATTCATGGCAGTGTTCCTACGCGTCTTGGAATACTACGCCGGCGTTCTCTTCTTGACAACTAATCGCGTCGGTGACTTCGATGAGGCCTTCACCTCGCGTATCCATGTCAGTCTATACTATCCAGAACTAAGTATCGAGAAGACTGTGCAGGTATTTGAAATCAACGTCAATATGATCAACGAGCGCTTTGAAGATAAGAAGCGAAGAATTGTTATTGACGACATTATATCTTTTGCTTCTGATCACTACACTAATCACCCAGCGGCACGATGGAATGGTCGCCAGATCCGCAATGCCTGTCAGACAGCTTTGGCGCTGGCCGAGTTTGAAGCCCAGGGAAACAGCCATGAGACTATTTTGAAGCCTGACGCCGTCGTCCATCTCAAGCTGTCCCATTTCCAAACCGTCCAGAAAGCCTATCTCGAGTTTGCAAAGTACATGAACTCCCTCTACGGCTCGACCTCATCAACTCGTGCCAAGGAGAGTAAGGTACGTGCCATTTGGATCGATGAAAATAACAACGTCGTTGGGACGCAGAGCATGGGCGGCGGTTTCAACAGTAAACAGAACGCCTTTCTCTTCAAGTCCCAACCGCAGACACAACCGCAGCAAATATTCCAACAACAGGTACCTCTGCAACCCCAGCAAAGTTTCCAGCCGCAGTCTTTCCCAGGAACCAACCAAGCAGTCCCCAATCCGGGGATGCAGCAGTATTATCAGTACCAAAACCTTGTAGCACCCCAACCTATGTACGCTCCAGCCCCTGGCCAGATGCAGATGCAACCCCCGCAACAATTTCCTTCGAGCCAACTTTGGAATAGCCCGGGCGTCAATATTGCCACTGGACCAGGAGGAGAACAGAATCGAGCTCCATCTCAACTTCCACCAAAAACGCCACCTCCGCCACAGCAACCGCAGCCGCAACAGGGAAATCCAGCCTGGCTCGGCCAGAATATTCAAGCTATGTATGCAGCGGCAAGCCCACAAGGCTCAGAACAAATATCACCGAACAACTTACTTACAACAGGAGGAGGTGGATACCAACCAGGGCCATCTATTTCAGCGCCGCAATGGCAGGGGCCTCAGGGAGGACAGCAATGGCAAGGACCTCAAGGGCCAACCAGTAATCACTAACAAGCTCACAAATTTCCATTGCTCGTTCCCTCTCGATGTCTTTTCATCTCATGTTTGTTCTGAGTGGCGGAGACATGATTGTTAGCGAGGCTCTATGTAATTGTCAGTCAGAAATTTACCCTAGCCAGGTTGTCCTTGAGAAATTAGTTTCATGAGCTTGACTTCTGTCTTCCATCTCCAAGAATACAACACATCCACTTGAACCAAGCCCAAAAATAAAATAATCCAACCGATACTGAAACCCTTAAGTTCTTCCAGAGGATTTCTATTTTCTACAGAATACATCAAGAATATCTCAATTGCTTATTTAGCATGTTTTTACCCTAAGATGAAAGCAAGATGAAAGCAAAACGTGCTGAATAAGCAACTGAACAGGAACTTTTCCTGCTTTCCGTACAGCCGAGCTTTCGAAGACCGAGAGAGAGCAGAATGCCAGACGAGGAAAAGCGGACTGCAAGAAGCAGAAAATGGAAGATGAATCAATGTAAGATTCTACGTGTTTCTATGCATTTTGTATGTATTTATACAAATTGGCACGTGTTTAAGCCTTATTCTTATATAAGTTACTAGCTTTTATACTAGCTTTATGCAAGCTACCAAATACATAGAATCCATTGGGGGTTAGTGGATACTTAGGTACCCACCCATGGGATAGCCTTTAAAAAACACCCACAGGTGCACGCATGGAATTTGTAGGTATCTAGAAATACCCCAAAAACCTATAGGTGGCTTTGAGCAGCCTAAATGGAGCAACAACACTTATATAACATTGCATTTATAGTCACGCTGAGTTGGTTGAATCTTCTTGTGTATTATACTCTATTTACATGCAGTAAAGTATAGCATTCTTCTGGAATTTCCATAAACAGCCACATGTCTACTTTCGCTCTGTGCTGAGCTGCCACTCCATCGTTCCTATTCTCATCCCTTTCACACCCTAGCCTACTGTGTCCCCCCCAATTGTCTCCTCATTGCTTTCAATCTATTGGCTCGGAGTGGCGACAACGTTATCAATTTGGAAAATGGCTTGTGTAACTTCATTTTGGACGGCTTCGATATAAACGGTAGCGGTGCTAGAGCTCACCGGCCCCGTGGTCATTGATCCCGTATACCACGTGTTTGTGCTATCGAGGGCCCATTCTATTGTTTGCGAGTGTTCAAAGATCGAGGCTTATTTCTGAAGCCGGCTGGAAAACCCTCTACCAGCGCGTTGGGATCTTTGTTATGGGCTTGGAAGCGCATAGGATGGAAGGGGATGTGTGGTTCAAAGATTGCGAGTTACAGTTCATCGCGATTATATAGATTCTTCCTAGCGTGATGCAACCAGATTTCAATCGATGAATTTCCTACGGCAGTCTGATTTCCTTCTGAGAGTCGAGGAAAGGTTTGCGTGCATGTTTTCTGAAAACCCCAGCCTAAATCCTCTTGGATAGATTTTCGGATAAGAAAAGTGGTGTAAAGCTTCGGCGAGTCCGGTACTTCAATTTACTTCTCCCTCTTTTTTGTTGCACTTCGCTACTTTTGAAACTTTTCAAAACCTCAGGGCTCGCATTTTCTCGCATACAGAAAATTTTCTCGGATAGAATCTTGAGATTCTTGAGATTCTCGGATGAAAAAAGTGACCTGAAGTAAGTTGCACTAAATCAGGCTCCGAATTTCCAGTCCTTGGGTACACGCCCATACACGACACCAGGAACGTCCTTGAACAAGTCCTCGTAGACCGGAATCAGACTTTCCGGATCTTCAAGTTGCTTCCAATAGCTCTCTCCCAATCGCTTCGCGCATGGGTCTTCCCACATCGTCTTCAACCAAGACAGGGCCCCGGGCGTCGCGGTCTCGAGAGGAAGATTATATGTGCGGAAGCGCTTCCAGCACGTCAGCATCACGCATATTCGAAGGATAAATCACCACGTACCCATATGGCCGGCCAATAAAACGCATCCACGATCCCAAACTTCCCGAACAAGAAACCCTCATCCTCATGCTCCTTCCCGAGCACCTTCAACCTCTCAAGCGTGACCTTCCGGCTGTCTCCCCATATCTGCAGCAGCCGCGCGATCTCCTTCCGCGCCTTGTCGCTCACGGGGACGGGGCCGGAGTACTGCGCGACGAAGTTGCAGCCGTAGGTGTTCCGCACCTCGGGGAAGCCGGCGTGCATCTCCGCCGTGGCGGAGCGGGCCAGGGCGCGGAGGTAGGGGTCTGCTGGCCAGAGGGGCAGCTGGGGGTGGGATTCGGCCAGGTACTCGGAGATGGAGATGGTGTCCGTGATGGTCAGGGGTGGTGAGGCGGCGGATGGCGTCTTGGGCGTGACAATCAGGATGGGAACGAGGCCGGCTGGGGAGTAGGGGAGGGCCGCGCCGCGGTGCACCACGACGTTCAACACGGTGGGCGTGTAGGGGATGGAGAAGTATTCCAGCAGTATCTCGATGCGGGCGGTCCAACCTGTGAGAGATCAGATGTCAAAATCTCACATAGCTTGAAGGGGCTCTACTAGAATATCTCGTGTGGGAACCAATTAGCCGATACTCGACGTCAGAAGAAGCGGTAGACATGATGCTTCACTTTGAAATGACAGCGGATCCGAGTTTTGGAGATGGATGAGATGATGAAGAGGAGTATACACAGAGAAGGAGATGATGAAGAGGAGCATGCACAGAGAAGGAGATGGATGATGAGTCAATCCGGAAGGGGAAAAGCTTGGCTGAAAAAGAAATACGAGGATTGACCTGAAGGGCGTAATAAGCGAGGTATTTTGTCTGTCCGTGTGGTATACTTGGATGCAGTCGCAGCTGAGATACTTACATAAGCGTTCTATAATACGTCTCCAGGTTATATCGACTGAAAAGTGGGATATATCTCGAGCGGAGATGGGTCAGATCACGTGGCATACTCGTATTCGCTTCGATTCTTCGGGTCATCGAGGTTTGACGGAGAGCTGTGTTGCTTCCAATCTGATCCGTTCAGAAAATATCTGAATCACACTTCTTTTCCATTTCATCACTTCGCACCGTACTCACACGCTCCATCATCATCCTCCTTATCGAAGAGTGCGGCTTCTAGAGTGAGATGTAACGTGCTCATTCCACCTCAATATATCCTCATGTGTGCTCACAACCGCCTTATCAGCTGCCGAGATGGAGCGCCGCCGCCTCCACGGCCACGTTCACTCGCTCATGTCACCAGTACATCTCTACCGGCAGGAGCGAGCCAGGAGGAAGCCTGTTCTGGAAGTCCTTGATACGTCGCCTGCTGCAGCGCCTGATTGTGGGGTCCCCGCGTTTACCGAATAGATGAGCGATAGATTGGGGCGGGAGGGTCATGAGGTTCGCCCACATACACCCGATCAGTGCTGGCTAGTCGATGACCGGTCGTCAGTGGGAGTCTCATATGGAAGGCGGCTACGAGGGACGAGAGCCAAGGACGTCCGTCATGGTATTTCACTTTACCCAGATGATGGCGAGCGTACCGACGCCTCGGCAATATAAAGTATACATTGTCAATCCTACCCACGGGAACAGGTATGCCAGCAACACATGAACCCTCAGCAAGTCTTTAATAAGGTTATCGCTCATCGAACTTTACTGCCGCTTCCCTTGTTCATAGCTGATCAATTTGAATCATGTATTCTCTATATGTCCTTGGCGGTCTGGTCTCGACGGTTGTCGCTCATGGAACTGTGAGCGCCATCATTGTTGACGGCGTATTGTAAGGAGATATCCCTCGGTTGGCAGCACCGCTAATTCCTTCCAGCTTCGAAGGCTACAACCCTTCCTACCAATACACCACCCCATCACCCATCACCGTTGGCTGGAAAACGCCCACAGATCTTGACAATGGATTCGTCGCCCCAGCCGCTTACGGCACAGCAGACATAATCTGCCATAGATCCGCCACAAACGCGATGATAGCAGCCCCAGCAAAGGGTGGCTCGAATATCGAACTGCTCTGGACGCCGTGGCCAACCTCCCACAAAGGCCCCATAACCGACTACCTCGCCAACTGCAACGGGCCCTGCGAGACGGTCGACAAGACCACCCTCAAATGGTTCAAGATCGACGAGCTGGCGCTGCTCGACCCCAAACAGCAGTACGGATACTGGTCCACGGACGTCATGATTGCCAACAACAACACCTGGATCGTGCAGATCCCCAAGACCATCGCATCGGGGAACTACGTGCTGCGTCACGAGATCATCGCGCTACACGCCGCTAGTCAAGCAAACGGCGCCCAGAGCTATCCCTTCTGCTTCAACCTGGCCATCTCGAGTAAAGGAACCGACAAGCCGGCTGGCGTCGCTGCGACGACGTTTTATACCGCGAAAGACCCCGGAATTCTCTTCAATATCGATGTTGCACCGCCAATTCCGGCGTACACGATTCCAGGACCGCCGCTCTATAGTGCCGCTGTTACGGTCTCGCAGGTCAAGATGCCAAAAGCGACGGCGTCGGCTGCTGGGGTGTCGTCGTTCATAGCATGAGAATCATTGGCGTGAAGCGGAGAGGTAGAGATAACCATTGTATAGCGTATTTTGATGTGTACTTTGTGATTTGCATCATTGAGTAGAATTGAAGCCACTTGGCACAAACCTATTTTTCATTCGCATCCCCTTTCCTCGTGGCGAAGCCACTCATCTCTTCCTCGACATCCGAACCTTTGAATCTTAAATCAATGCCGGTAAGTTGAGTCGGAGCGTTTTGAGTTCTTATGTGTACTTGAATTTCAAGATTTACCGGAACAGTAAATAAATTCAACCCGTGAAGAGTGAATTGAAGCCCATGCTGAAAATGACCATCATAAAATACGCCGTACCCATCATAATATTTCCCTAGAATCACCCCTTACTTTCCATGCTAGTAATACAGCCACTGAGAGCAACCTTCAAAATCAGCTCCCGCTGTGGAAATTTATTGTTCCAAAAAACCGAGTGGGTCTGATTCATCAGTGCTCATGCCTCTAGTAGACAATAAAATCTTAAATTCCCTAGCTGCTACTGGTATGATCCTTCATGTCTTTGGATCCGACTGAGACGCACCAATCACTTGACGAGGTCATCATAGATGCAAAGCAGCTACACGGGCCGTGGCAACTGCAGAGCATCTCGCTCGCATACCCTGAGTCCGAGCAGACATTTTCGCCAGACGAGAATGAAAAGGCGTCTTTATTCAAGCCCATAGTTTCAAGGAAGTCTCCTGAATATTCCACCGTTGGTGGGAGACTGAATATCGACTCAAGAAATTCGGACTCATCCTGCAGCTGCGGAGGTTGAGGTTCTTCTGCTTCGACGCTTGGGGGTAAGGTTATTTCACCTTCGATATCCAAACCTTCTCGGTAGGCACGGAAGATGCGGTCTTGGCAGTCTTGGATGATGTTGACGAGATTGGCGGTCAAAGAGTCTCGATAGGGTTGCATTTCTCGGCGGATAGCATCCTCAATCTCGCTCCTTACCATGAGCGGTAGCTCGCGACGAATGTAATCCTCATAGTTTGCTAGGTGGCGTGAATCAGGCGACATGGGAGGTTCGTCATGTAGACATTCGAAATCTGTGGACTCGTCAGTAAATATTTTCCGGGATATGAATGACATACAAGGTGAGGGAACTTCTTCGTTTGGAAATAACAGTTTGTAGATATCCGTCCATCGACTTTCATCAGACTGGCCGGGGTGAGATTTCTTCTTACTCCGAAGCCGCCTTTCTTGCTGAGGTGTAATGCCGTCCGGGGCTCGGCCAGGTACTAAGGAGCAGATATCAACGCTAGCTACTTGGATATGCGCATCTAATTGCTGTTGGCCCTGGAAGGTTTGCCAGCATCTCGTGCAATGAATCTCAAAGGGATGGCACCTATACAAATGCTCTCTATGATGTGTAAGTTTCCGAAACATTGTAAATCATATGTAGCAACTATACGTACTTTAATCTAGCGATTGAATCCCAATGAGACAAGGTACAGGTTCTGTGAGAGTAGATGTTATATTTTCGTGGATTGTGCTTTCGGAACGGACAAGCGAACTTCACACTTCCAGAATTCTTGGTTCCTGGAGACTTCTTTCCGGGTGGTCCAGAATTTCCCTCGTCAATCTGATCTTCCGTATTTTCATCCTCTCGTTGTCGTTTCCTGCCAGAGGATTGCTGTGCATTTCCATTGAGATCTGCAACTGAGGTATTCGATGAGCGCGAGCTCCCAGAAGTTGCAGCACCATGTTCAGTGAAATTAGACGACCATCCTTGGCTGAATATCACCCAAAACTCTTCCATGACTTGATCGATTAACGCCATTGTCATGGGGTTTAATACATCTGTAGGGATATAATTACGAATGACGCTCGGTTCCATCCCGCTCTCTTCAGTTTGACTCTGCATGGACGACAGGACATGCTCTCCAACTTTCAGCGTTTCTTCTGTGCTAACATCGTCGAAGAATTGATTTTTATGCTGATCATGAGGCACACAAACTAGATCAGACCCTAACTTGGAAGAAGGGCGAGATGGGCAGCCAACCATGCCGACAGAGCACTCAACAGGCAACGCACCACGCGGTAGCAATTGGATCTCCTTTAGGTGGTTGTCGGATGTCGTAGGCTCATATTTGGATGTGATTGTTGAGCACGAGCCAGCAGTACTGGAGATTCCGAAACTCAGATTGCTTTCAGTGTCATCCCACCCCAGATCACCTGCATCACTGTTGGTGGAAGATTTGCTCATGTCATTTTTGAACGACTTCAAGTTTGTCGAAAACGCAGTCTCGAGGAAAGGAGTTTTCTTCGAATAGGGGTCGCCCATGATATCTTCCCACGAGAAGTAGATCTCTTCTAGATCTGATTTTCCCACCAGATCTCTCCATGATAAATATATCTCCTCTGGATAGGTATCGCTAACAAGATCGGGCCAAGAGAAATACAGTTCGTGGGGGTACGGATCCTCCATGTCCACTGGTGCGACTGAAGGGATTGCGTAGTGCAGCAAGGCTTACAGAGGATCTCAAGGACCAATTACAGCATCGTTCCTAGTGACTGGGGGCTTCTTAGGCGCCTTTCGTATGTGTATTCGGGAATAGCAAGTGGCCGAAGAATGGCTCGAAAGATGAAAAGCTTCCTGTCGATTTCTGGCATCAGGCTGAAGGGGATAGGACACTGAGGGGAGAGTTTTGCGCAACGCGCGAGTTTCGCATCGTCAGCTCAGCCACATCCGCATTTGATCGACGCCACCGAAATACACTAAACTTGAAATATGCCTGACGCAAGGCTCAGCCCCATACTGTTCCACCATCCAAGAAATAGCAGTCAATCATCCGCGTTGGAAGTATGAGGGTGTCAAGTATTGACGATGAAGGGATGCGATATACACGAAAGCATGACATGATGTGGTCTGAGCGACTTCGGTGCAGCTGGAGATGAATCTTCAATAAATGACATAGTAAGTTGGCTCGGCTGGATGTGAAAACTTGTGCTAATGAATGATATGTGGGTTCAGTTGGTGTATCACAACAAGTCATGTCGTGAATCGGAACACTGAATATAAAGCACTGTCAAAAAGTTCCAAAGCCATGACACGGACTCGCTCTAGAAGTTGAATTGATTTCCGGGTCGGACTTAAACTGAATGTTCTGGTTTGCTTGATTAAGACTTGTGTACGTCCGAGTCCAGCCAGCGATAGAGTAGACCCTAACCTTCTTTCCTGTCAAACCTTCAACGTTAAATGTACGGTAATAAATAATGGTGGGAAATATAATCCGTCAATAACAATCTAAGCCCATGGATGCCATCGCTCTAATCGAAAATCCCGGACCTCCCATAGTCCCAGAAATAAGTATAATATACGCCAGAGCAATACTAGCATTGGGAAATGGCGCTCAAACCCGTCAGTGTATGCGATTAGAACTTTGTTTGGCTATCTTTAAACAACAGTTCAGAAGTCCGTGACTCTCCCATTATAGCTCCAATCGCCGCCTTCGCCCCATCGTAACGGCTCGTTCTTGGGCCCCCCTATCTCTCCAGTCTTTGGATTCCGTTCGCCCTCGAATTCTGGTTGCGCGCCTCTCCGTATATCTGGATGGAGTTCTTGTCCATCTCCACTCGCTTCCACCTTTGCACTCAACCCTTCTTCTGCGCTTTGCTTGTCTAATGACGCCGGAGATTGATTGATCTGAGGTCTTGGTCGAGAAGTAGACAGTGATTCAACAGCTGAATCAACTGCAGGTGTAGGTTTGGGGGTACTGAATGCGCCGGTAGAGCTTCTCTGTAAGCGTTCAAACTCTTCTTGCTCCTTGGGAGGGAGACGTGGTGGTGCTGGCCCAGTCGCGAAGGCTGGGCGACGCACAGAATAGGAGAGAAACCGTCGAGAAGAAAGAACGTTTCGGGAATGGAAGAGGCGCGACATGTTCGTTATTTTGTGAGACTGTAATGAATGTCTGATCGTATTGTTTTGTGAGGCTGGATAGATGTAGGGTGGCGAGTGGCCGTCATTGTTCCTGCATTTTACCATTACGCATACTGCCGCCGGTCTCGGGCGGTGTGCCCAATTTGGTGGAGGGGCGAGACAATTTCATCCAGCGTCGTTGACTCACATTCTCTGTTTTCCTGATTCTCCCAAGCTCAACTTTTCGTTCCATTGCCATTGAACAGTTCAATTGACTTGGTCTTAACTTCGCAATCATGGAGCAATTGAAGAACACCTTTGCACAATGCAAAAAGGAGAAACGAGTGAGTACTGTCACCCCACCAGACCGCTGCTCCACACGGCTAACTCTCTCACCAGCCTGTTTTTGTTGCATATGTCACTGCTGGATTCCCTAAACCTGAGGATACTGTAGACATATTGTTGGGTCTTGAAGCTGGAGGAGCTGGTAGGAATCCAATTGAAGTAAAGAGTGTGTAGCAAAGTACTGATCTCTTCACTCCAGATATCATTGAACTCGGTCTCGTGTTCACCGACCCTTACGCGGATGGACCAACGATTCAGAGAGCAAATACAGTAGCATTGAACAATGGCGTTTCCTTTGTTTCAACTTTGGAATTCGTTCGTACTGCGCGAAAGAGAGGGTTGAAGGTTCCAGTGTTGTTTATGGGCTACTGGAATGTTCTGCTGAGCTATTCGGACAAGCATGGAGGAGATAAGCTGATCAAAGATTGCCGAGATGCTGGTTGCAATGGATTTATTGTTGTAGATCTGCCACCGGAAGAAGCTATCAGTTTTCGAAAGAGCTGTACGAGTGGAGGGTGAGTCATGCCAAAAATGTCTACCAGAAATTTTACTAAGCCATGCACAGACTATCATACGTACCTCTTATTGCTCCCTCTACAACACCAGCTCGAATGAAGTTTCTCTGCCAACTAGCTGATTCCTTTGTTTATGTTGTCTCTCGAATGGGTGTGACTGGCGCTACAGGAACTCTAAATCCTGAGCTTCCAAAGTTTCTCGCACGTGTCAAGGAGCACTCGGGAGATGTGCCAGCGGCTGTCGGATTTGGAGTTAGTACTAGAGAGCACTTTCTCAGTGTCGCTGGCATTGCAGACGGTGTAGTCATTGGTAGCCACATTATCACTACGCTTTTCGAGGCTCCAGAAGGTCAAAAAGCCAAAGCAGTGGAAGAGTATTGCGCAAGTGTTTGTGGTCGTAGAGGCACATCTAATGATAGTCTGACAAGAGAAGTTGGATTGAACGAAGCTATCGCTATTGGCCATGAGCCGAATATTGACAACGTTCGGGTGGATAAAGTCATTCACACCAATGGAAATCCAGGGCTAGGAGATCAATTGGAGGCTCTGAATGCGAATGGCCCAGTTGATTCCAATCTGATTCCTGCAAGATTTGGAGAATTTGGTGGCCAGTATGTTCCTGAGTCTCTCATGGACTGCCTTACAGAGCTTGAAAAGGGGTTCAATGCTGCTAAAGATGACCCAAAATTCTGGGAAGAATACAAATCATACTACCCATGGATGGGGAGACCTGGTCAGTTGCACATGGCGGAAGGTTTGACGGAATACGCTGGTGGAGCAAATATCTGGTTGAAGAGAGAGGATCTCAATCATACTGGAAGTCACAAAATCAACAATGCTCTTGGCCAAATCTTGCTCGCGAGAAGATTAGGCAAGACTGAAATCATTGCAGAGACAGGAGCTGGTCAGCATGGTGTTGCGACCGCCACTGTTTGTGCTAAATTTGGTATGAAATGCACCATCTATATGGGAGCTGTAAGTAGATCTAACAGAAGATTTCAATCTTGAACTACGGATGCTAATAATTTTTTAGGAAGATGTACGAAGACAAGCTCTTAATGTCTTCCGAATTAAGCTCCTTGGTGGCCAGGTCATCGCTGTTGAAGGTGGATCTCGCACTTTACGTGATGCTGTTAACGAGGCTATGCGTGCTTGGGTCACACAGCTTGAAACTACTCACTACATTCTCGGTTCAGCGATTGGTCCTCATCCTTTCCCAACAATCGTTCGAACATTCCAATCCATCATCGGAAATGAAACGAAGGCACAAATGCTCGAGAAGAGAGGAAAATTACCTGACGCAGTCGTCGCTTGTGTAGGAGGTGGTAGCAACGCTGTAGGGATGTTCTATCCTTTTTCGAAAGACCTCGGTGTCAAGCTCCTCGGTGTCGAAGCTGGTGGTGATGGTCTTGATACAGAACGCCATAGTGCAACACTTACAGGCGGTACCAAAGGCGTTTTGCATGGTGTTCGTACTTACGTCCTTCAGAATAGTGATGGTCAGATATCCGACACTCACTCTGTATCTGCTGGTCTCGATTATCCTGGTGTCGGTCCAGAATTAGCATCCTGGAAGGATAGTGGAAGAGCTCAGTACGTTGCTGCTACTGATGCCGAAGCATTCATCGGTTTCCGGCTGCTTTCGGAAAAAGAAGGTATCATTCCAGCGCTCGAAACATCGCATGCCATCTACGGTGCAATTGAGCTAGCTAAGACCATGAAGAAAGGTCAAGATATCGTTATTTGTTTGAGTGGACGCGGAGATAAGGATGTTCAAAGCGTTGCGGATGAGCTGCCTATAATTGGCCCGAAGATTGGATGGGATTTGAGATTTGTCAAGTAGGCATTTCTGTCCTCGAGAAACTTATGCACTGGAAGCACATAACTTTGTCAGACCCGTGGTCAAAATAGGCTAATTCTCTGCAATACTACATTAAATCAAAAGTAAATTTATATCAGCAATCGTTTTATTTTGATTATCCTTGCTTTGCTTCGTTGGAGGTAACTTACATGTAAATTTGCATAGGATCAAATCTTTCGGGTACTTCTGCAGTCAACAGAATGACTACCACACCAACTTGAAATTTCTAGTCAAGGTGGCTAAGGATACCCTTTGCACAGTGCATCAAATTCGTTCAGATTACTTTCATCTCTTTATCTTCAAACCTATTTTCTTGGGAAGTTTTCATGAGGTCTTTCAAACTATGCGGGGACGCTTTGACAAAGAACTTGTGTGAAATATCTCATTCAATCTTAAAATACACTGCTATCCAACCTTTATCCTACAATGATTCATCTATTCTTTACACGAGTTTCGTTTCTCACCAAACTTTGTCATGAATGTCACCTTCCTGCTCATCGCTGCTGTCATCTCCCTTCTCGTCGCTGTCATCCTCGTGCCCGTCGTCGCTCTTATCGGCCTGCCTGTCGTCGCTGTCATCCGCCTTCTCGTCGTCGCTGTCATCCGCCTTCTCRTCGTTGCTGTCATCCGCCTTCTCGTCGTTGCTGTCATCCGCCTTCTCGTCGTYGCTGTCATCCGCCTTCTCGTCGTTGCTGTCATCCGCCTGCTCCTCGTCGCTGTCATCCTCCTGCTCATCGTCGCCGTCATTCCCCCGCTCATCAGTGTTGTCATCGTCCTGTTTATCTGTCAGACTTGGCTCTTGTTAAGATGATTCTTCAGATTTATTTGCAGCGCCTAAGATGAGTGGATCTATGAGAAGAAGTATTACTCACTGCCGAGAGGGATGGTGAACGACTTGTAAGCTCGTTCTCAGCGTTGAGGTTGCCAGTATTAAATGGCCCATGTCCGCCAAATGCGTTGCTTTGACTTCCGACTACATGAAATCAGCCCGGTACAGCTCTTGTTGGATTAGTACTCACTCTCGCAAGGCACAAACTTGGCCCGCCTATACACTTCATCGCGTGGCAGGGAATGAACGACCGGGGTTCTCCAAGTTGGGACTTGCTCTCTGGTAAGGCCACCTGCCATCATTCGCTCTACCCAGTTAACTTCCAACTGCTTAAAAAACTCCCTAAGTCTCTTCATCGCATCGTCTAGTTCCTCTGTAGCAGAATCAGTAAGAGGCGGAAATTCTGGCATGGCACATCCGATAGCCTCAATCAGAACAATTTGGCGGCTGCCCGCACCCCTCTTCACAAAAATGATCTCCTTAAAGGAAGCCGCCTTGTATACCCAATGATAAACATTCGGATCTGGATCGACAAAAAACTCGACTAAGTCAAAAAGTCCATCTCGTCGGTTCTCCATGTAGTTCATGGGATCAAAAACTGCTAGTGGGATATCCCACATGTCCAAAGGGTTTGCCTGAGCTCGCAACATGATGGCCAGACTATCACTCCGCTCCATATAGAGCCCATCAATGTTCCAATTAAACCACACAGGACTGAGCAGTGTGCCCCCAAACTTCAATCCATAAAACATCAAAGCTTCCTAACCCCAAGAAACCAAGTCAGTATACTAATTGTGAGATTTTATAACAAAATAAGACTGGATGTTAGTTTGAAAAGTGAAACCTCTGCTGGACGCTAAATAAGAAGCAACATACCTTTCGAGCCTCCATATTCACATGCAAGAGAGTAGGAACTTGATTCCCGGCAATGACTTCTAAAAACCTTCCGGATTGACCGCGTCCATTGTCTTTTACCGGGAAGGCGACAATGCGAACCTCAAGCAAGCGCGGTCCTGGCAAGGCTGCTCTCCAGATTTGAAGGCGTAGCTCCGCTAGGAAGGTCGGAAAGAGTTCGAAGCTAGAAGGAGGCGGGGGAGGCTGCCAGGGTATCTGATTGCGTCTGGCCGTGTATTCTTCGTCCGTTTCTTCAGACTCGTTAGCTTCTTCATGGTCTACTTCTTGTTCTTGCTCAGTTGCTTTTGGTTCTTCCTTACCTCCATTGGCTTGAAACATGATACCTGCACGCTCTTGGTAGGTTATGATCTCCTTGAGGGTCATGCTACTAAAGCTGATAGACATTCTCTAGGTCGGGTTAGTGCTACTCGAGTGCCGCTCAAGCACTGAGTTGGGACGTACTGCGGAGTCGTGACGATGCACGAAGGCTTGAGGCACAAAGTTGGTGTGATGTACTTAGATTGCTTGCTTTCCGTCTCTAAGATTAGACGAGATAAAGACTTGGTTTGCGTGTAAGATCAGACAAAGGACTTGTGTTTGCGTGTAAGATTTGACGAAAGCCTTGGTTTTGTGTAAGATTAAACGAAAGATCTGGTTGGCGTGTAAGATTGGACGAAAGGAAGAGGTGGGTCTGTAATTCATAGGCGATAACGGGTGAAAACACGGTTGTTTTGATGTCGGGGGGTTGAAATCCTCTTCGGACACGATTTGTAAATTCACTCTTCGGACACGATTATGAGTTCACTCTTTGGACACGATTATGAATTCACTCTTCGGACACGATTATGAGTTCACTTCGGACACGATTTATAAATTCACTGTTCGGACACGATTTGAGAATTTTTTAAGCGAGTAATGTCAACAAAGAGCGGGGCAGAAACGAATTCACTCTTCGGACACGATTTCTTAATTCTCTCTTCGGACGAGATTTACAAAAATTTTAAGCAAGCAATGTTAACAATAGAACAGAGTTAGGATTCTTGCCTCTGTCGGACTAGGTTGTTGGACGTAAGACAGCATCCCGCAGACGCCTCCCGTTTCGTAAGGGTTATTTTCTCTCCATGTCGAACGTGCAGCTTATCTCTCGAGATGGAACCCATGTTAAATCGGCCTGCACTTAGTTTGGCAGCTGGACGACATTATATAACCTGTTTACAGATTCACTGCTATGTTTCCATCTACCTACTTCTCAAATATTTTTAGGAAGTCAAAAGCCTCTAGCAGAATCTTCAACCTTGAGAACTGATTACTTATGAGTACGAATGGCGAGGAGTAAGCAACCTACCAAGCTTTGCTCCGCCTCCAGAACTTCCATCAATTTTTAAACTACCTGACAACTCTCAGGTGAAGACAGGATGACTAGGGAGAGACAATCGAAATATTGAGACGAGGCTGTATCCCAGAATGTTGTACTATAATAGGGAAGAGGTCCAATGCTGACTCTGTACGTGGACTCTACTAGAGCACATCAGGGGCAAACGAATTTACTCTTCGGACATGATTTGTGGTTTTTTAAGCGAGCAATATCAACAAAAGAACGGGAGACAAACAAAGTCACACAATTATTTATTCTTTAGACGAGGTCATTGTCCGAGCGAGGCGGTCAAAATTGGTCTCCGCTATAGCGTCAGGAAATCATAAGGTTGAGGCTCAAATACCACACTCTTTACTCTACTAAACTCGATGAAAACTTAATACAACAAAAGACGAGTATCTAAGAGCTCCGCATTTTAAGTTTTAAGTGGTTGCTTAGGACGAGTTTTGACATTTTCCGGTTTAGAGTTTAGAGTTTGGCGAAGAAAAAATTTGCCCGCCTCGCATGCAGCCAGAAATGCGAGGAAACTCATAGATTAATGAGTCAATGGTGTTTGCTCTATTGTCTCTCTCTATTACCCACTCCCTAGAAGCTTGTACATACTTTGACTCTGGGGATTATGTTCAGAGCTGTTGATTAGTTGCTATGTTTGGCAATTGATGCAGTAACACGTCCTTACTCCATCGTCTTAATCCAATTTGAAGATACATAGGTAATGATATCATATGACTCCCATTTCTTTTTGTGGACGGAATGTTGTACATAATTTATTTCCCTCTCGGACAGACATGCTTAGCGAGTTTTACATGATTCCCATTCACAAATATGATTGTGCTCCCAAAAATCGCTAAGCCCAGCTTCAGCGATGCCCAATCCAACTTTCTCTATCAAAATCCAGAGCCATGCCAAGAACCAATTCCCAATCCATCATATCCACATAAGTTTTTCGTTCTGCTTTCTTTGCTAGGCGAGTAGCAAAATCTAACGGCAGCATGGGAGATTTCGCTGCAGGCACAAAAGTCAGCGACGGAAAGCATGTAACATACTCCCAATTCATCTCATCTACCTTGAAGGAATCAGCACGAATCTGTCGGCGAACTCGGGAGAATTCATCCTTGTTAGACTTCTTGTAATTAGCCCACTGTTCAGCTGTGCCTACAGCAAGAATCGGTCGATGCCACTCTTCAATTTCCTCTCGTACAAATGGGATTGCAGCCATGATACTCCTCTGATTCCTGTGCCTGCTATGGAGATGGATCGTCTCTTCTTGGGCAAACTCATATGGGAGCGTGTCAGGAGATGTGGGAAATCGCATGGTGAACCAATTTCTAGTCGAGAGAGGCACGATATGTTCAACATGCAATCTCTTGAGTGCAGTGAATAGCTTACATACGTCAATAAGATGTATGTCTGACCAAGTGAAATCAACCTTGAGATACAAGAATCGAACGCGGCTGATGTCCACAAGAGGGTCAGGAATGGTCCTGGCGATGGCAGAAACCTTTGAAAGAAACAAGTGATTGATGGACATCCAGTCAAGTTCGAAGTTGAAGCGAGACGGTCCTGAGGATAGGTATGGCGCGAACGCTTGCGGCTTCTGCTTAAGGATGAACTCACGAGAAGACAGGCTGGTGGCTAGTAATGGCGATGAGGGGTAGATAACTCGAGTGGGGAAAGAATACACAAGGTCCGAGTCCAATTGAGAAAGGCGCTTCTGACTTTCGCAGCGAAGGGTTAATGGTTCAGGCACAACAAATTCCCAGATCTTAAGCTGCAGCTCTATGGGTCTGAATCATGTCAGCCGGACTGTATGATCAATAACGAACAGAGTACGCACAGAAGCATGAAGTTTGGGAAGGTAGTGTGCTGCGTGATGTAATATGGACATGGTCGCGTGAAGAAGTCAATCCACGGTGGATCGAAAGACTTTGGACGGTGCATCTCGATAGATCGCTGAGTTGAGAGAAATCAATGAGAGATCTAGGAATAGTCAGCCTATTTTGCAAGATGATATTTCCAGCTCCTAGTTGTACATGTTATGTGAGAGTATGACGCGTGATCCTGTTACGAAAAGGTGTACACTCGTTGAGACTGTCTTGTCGCGAGACTATGCTGGGCAGCTTTGCTCCTGATTCTGAAGTCTATGCCGTGAACTAGAGACGCAGATGGGAATGTGCCTTAAGGAGTTGTCAACCGTGGGCCTGAGACTAGACATTCATCTTTGGCCAAGAAGGTTGAGGGCTCAAGTTCTGTGGTGGACATGGGCTGAAAGTGAACGCGTCAAGTTGAGAGCCCAAGGCCACTTTCCATAAACGGATAGCTAAGCGAGACTGCCTCGATTGCCAATTCACTCTTGATCTTCCACTCCAAAACTTCTTCTCCTCCTCCTCTTCTTCTTCTTCCAACAACCGCCAATTTTCATCCAATCTACGCAGCCTCAAAACTGCACCTTCTCTCAATCCAAACCGCAATAGCAGAGCTCTTCTTGAAAGTTCGCTCTTCTTCAAACTCAACACTTTTTCCAACTCTCATCTCTTCTCGAGACCTCAACTCCTCACGAGCTCAGCTCCTCGAGTCTTCAACTCTTCAGCCCCTCGGGCATTCGCAACTCAAAGCACCAAGCTCTTTCTCAACAGTAAGCTTCTTCTTGAACTGCACTGCGTAAGTAATCATCGCAAGACCTTGCAATCACCTCACCGCTTCTCGCAGATCAAGATCTAACTTCATTTCAGATGGCGAATAAACTCAAGCGCGCTGGCCCTACCATTGTCAAGATGGCTGACAAGCTTCCACCAGCTGACAATGGCAGCCCCGCCGCCAAGTTCACTTGCTTCAAGACCCTTCCAGAAAACTTAAGACGCAAGATATGGGAGATGGCTATTGATGCTATCGAGCCTCGTATCTTGGTTTGCCAGTCGGTTGATATCGTCTCTGTACCAACGACAGATGGCGAGGATATTCCCGCTGACGCTGCTCACCTCAAAGCCGAAGTCTGGATCGCTGACACCAAGCGTGAGTTCCCGGCACCCATTCGAACCAATCGTGAGGCAAGAAAGATCGCCAAAGGAATCTACAAACCTATCCTTGCGCCTATCAACAAACTGGGTATCCTCTATTTTCGTTACGATAAAGATGTCCTCCATATTCATGGCTGGACTCTCGTCCGTACCCTCTTGGAAGCCGCGGATGAAAAACCAGTCTGGCGCCGTCCAGGAACCGTGGTGAACAGCATCGGAAAATACTCACCTCTTGTCCGCAGTTCCATTCGTGAACTCCGTGACAGTCTTCAGAATCTGATCGTTAGCCACCCGACCAACACCAGTTTCAACGCTCCACATGCCTTCCTCACGCCCGAGTTCCCACAGCTCCAGAACATCACACTTCAGGTACCGAAGCAATGGGGTGACCTTGATGTGATACATCTCAAGAAAAGCAAGTATCTCGTTGATTGGATGGAGGTGCAATGGAACAAGAGCCATCGAGCTAAGATTGGGACAATGATTTCAACGGAAAATCTGCCAAAGTTCCCGGTTGTGACTTGGATTTATGCTCAAGAAGTCAAGTGGATGGACAGTATCAGGACTCTGTAAGTGAGCCTACTGAGTGATTACCTGCAGGAACTGACTGCTCATGACAGGAACACGGTCTGGTACAAGCACGAGACTTTCAAGTATCCACCAGTCGGCGAAATATTTCGGACATCAAAAGTAAAGCCAACGGTTCCTTCCAAGAGTCCACTAAAGAAAGAAGTCGCAGCCATTGAAGACCTACCCAGCCCGGTTTCGCCCAAGTCAAAACCAAAGGGCCTGCTGGTAGAAACCCTTAAGACAGAATACAACAAAAAAGTCAGACAAGCAGTCATACGTGCAGCAACACCAAATGTCCAGAGAGGGCGCGCAAGAAATGCAGCATTGGCAGCTGTGTCAGCAGTGCCAGTCCAGTGATGAGATCTCATCACAAAAAGCAAGGAGTTAAGGAGTTAAGGAGTTATCTACATTGATCTCGCGAGTTATTTTCTGTCTAGTCATGGAAGTTGTTGAAGAGGCAATTGGATGGTTCTGGTTGTTTTAGCTGAATTTAATACATCAATGAAGGATAAAGTCATTTCCATTCATGCCCACTGAGGGACTCGCAACCCGTGACTCAATTCCAATTGCTAGGAGCCCTCCTTTTGCAGATCTGCGTTGACATGTATGACTTATAGAGGCTTGATTTTGCAGTGGGCACTTGTAGAAGCTCAACTCAATATTTGTGAAGCAAACATAACGGAATCCTCGAAGCTTGACGCATTGAAGCTTTCTAAGCAAGCGCTTCTCTACAATAAGTGCGAAATAACAAGCAGATGTGAACAGTATAGTAAACCCCAACACCCAATCGATGGTAAAACGCTTCTGAGAGCTCTGAGCCTCAAGAAAGAACACATAGGGTCGGTGGCGACACGTTCCATTTGCCTATCGGCGAGGATCCAAACCAAATATGAATTGTGACACCAAAAATCCGATGGCTCGCTTCGTTTCTCTTTCCAGCTCCCGTATTCGTATTCAATGATCGAGGGTCTCTTCCTGGCGTGGATCCATTCTATGAATGATCCAAAAGCGACAGGGTTGTCTTGTCAGATGTCGAAGGTATTGAATCGCGATTCCACAAACACCGAGTTGCAAGCGGCGTTAAGCTACTACGAAGCGTGAGGCATCATGATAATATGAAACTATATGTCAGCCGATTAATTGGCTGTCCGGGGACGATTCTAGTATTCATAAAGCGGCTTGAAGAGTATACTAGACCGAAATACATGACTGAAATGGTAAGCTGCAGGGTTCAACCAACAGGTGTGGCACGAATTTGTGGCCCACTATCAAAAACACTTTAAATTGTCGCGCGTCAAATTCGGCATCCAAAACCATCCAAGAAAATCTACTACAACTAACGTAGATAATAGCTTAGTATTCCTCTTCCTCTTCCTCTTCCTCGTCCTCGCCCTCGTCCTCGTCCCCATCCACGTCCCCTTCCCCTCCACTTCCTCGTCCTGGCCTCATCTTTGTCTTCGTCCATAGAATCGTCCCCAACCCCAGCCGTAAAATCCTCTTCGACTTTCCCCACATCATCATCAGTGTCGTAGCTGACGGGAAGGCCGGCGTACTCATGATCTGTTTCTGTGTAGACAGCTCTTTGTTCGAAAGACAGGTTTCGGTTAGCGAAATGATCTGGAGTGATATATCTGATAGTCCACCACAGCTGAAACGGAGGCGTACTCTGAGAATAATCATTATAGCGCCGCATACCCAGATCCCGCAGTTCGCGGTGTCCATCCAGTGACATGGACAGCGCGAGGGAATAAAGCGTGCACCCGCCCTCTATCCACCACTGCTCCTTGATGTCTCCCCGAATCTTCTCTATATCTTTTCTCACGCCGGCTTTGAATTTGGACCTGTTGTTTGCGCTCTCGCATTTGAGTTCCAGCAAGACGCATTCTTGGGGATAGTTCTCTCGGGCATTTCTCAGGACAAAGGGGCCGTTTTTGAAAGCGAGATCGGTCCTTTTGGCTGGCATGAAATAGGCATGGTCTTCGCGGGTTGCGCTATAGTTGAACGCCCTATGAAGCTCGACTTGAGCCCAGCCTTCCCATCCTCCTGGGGAATCCCAGGCCCAATTTACGACGTCTTCTTGCTCCTCACCCCATTCCATGATGGCGTCGAATAGTCCGCAATGCGGAGGTTGGTCGGGTACAATCGAAGTCATTTCAAATTGTGAGAATCTTACCTGTAGTAACAGTATTTAAACGAGAGGATATAATCAAAATCGTCTGGCTGGTCGAGAGCAGAAAAATCGGAGCGGAAGATTTGGTTGAGCCTAAAGAGTTCAAGCTTGATGTATCAAGATGCACACCAGAAAATGAGACAAGATTATGAGTAATTCATATACAGCAAGCGCCGTGGCTCGAGATCGTGTCTCGAGATATATTTAGCCCTGAATCCTGCAAAGACCTCAAGCGAATAGAAGGCCGTTGTTGGTAAGGCTGAGGTGAAAACCTACGATTTTCTATTTTCATTTGCAGGCGCATATATATCACAAGCGCTGTAGAATTAACGCGTGCCCAGTCGCATAAGGACGTTGGATGGGCCGTTTCACTTTATGACACGACACATGCGTGTCAGCGCCATCAGATTTATGTTACACAGGACCAACTGCCAATGCACAGCATTCCCGCTCCGCATTCTCAGCATCGTGTATTGGTCTCTACCATTCTACAGCTGCAGGCGGAACTGGGCCTCACAGGCGTGTTCTCGGTTAGGATGTCCTCTTTACTGAACCCTAGCGTGACCCTTTCGTATCACAATCTCGAACTTCACAAGGCTGAGGGTTGGAACACAACGCATGCGAATGAAATAGAGTACAGTGGAAGTATATGCATGATTCAAATTGACTTGATTGCCTTGCGACATAGATAAACTTCTATTATATCTTCAGCTATCTAAGTCCCTACACCATGGTCGACCTGCCTTGATATTCCACTTACAGAGCCTCGGTTCAATAGCCATACCTAGCAGAGACGCAATCATGATACCGCCACTATCACTCACACTCGTCGCACCTAAACTCCACTCCCTTTCCTCTCCTTCCTTGGACTCCATAATCGCCGCAAAGGTATTGACATACACTGCACCACCGAGTAGTCCCTCCCAGAAGATGATAAGGAAGACGATCCATACTGAGGGAAGGAAGAAATATATGCTGTGTAGAACGAGAAAGAGGAGATTGCCGATCTGGAGAAAGGATGGGATGTATAGAGAGGAGAGCCGGATGAATGGTGTAGAGGATCGGGAGATGAAGACTCCGAGTTGATAGAGAAAGGCGTACGTCGGGTAGAAGGATCGAAACTGGGCGAACGGCGTAGAAGATAGAGGAAAGAGTAGACTGGGTGTCACCCCTTGGTTGATGGTGTATTCGGCGATGTAAACAAGGAGCAGAGGAAGCATGTACGGGAAGAAGAGACCTCGTGCCCGGGTAAGATGGGTGAGAAATGTGGTCTTTTCAGGAGAGCTAGAACTGGTAGGCGATGAGGGTCGTGAATGAGCAGTGTATGCCTCAGCTACTACAGATGGCGGGCCTGGTGCTAGGAGCGCTTCAGCTGCAGAGGGGAGCGGGAGGGATAAAATCTCGTCATCTGAGATGGAGATGCGTGGGACCGCAGTGTAGCCTTTTTTGTAGGCTTGCTGAAGTGGTCCAGACGGAAGGATGAGGAAGAATGCTAGTGGCATGAAGAATGGAAGAGTAGCGCATGATAGGAGAGAGGTTTTAACAGTTAACCCAATAGTGCTGGTAAGGAGAACGTAAAGACCTGCACCGATCATACCAGCTCCTCCTGTGCCGGAGCCCCATGCCGCAAGAGAGAATGGGCCATAGTAATGTGTTAAGCCCAGCATGCTTAACTCGCCTACTCCTGACCCTAGAGAGGCGAGAACAACTCCAAATAGTTTGGTGGATATGGAACCGCCCTCATTTAGAATAGAGGGTGTGAGGGCTACTGTGAACATCCCAACTGTAGATAGCGCACATATCAGGAGTATTCGAATCGAGTATGGGACGGCGTGGATGAAATATGGAGCGATAAGTTTGATAAGGAATGATGGAAGGACATCGGCGAGAAGGACGACGCCTTTGGGAACCGCAGGGCCAACGAGATCGAGCGCAGCAGAGAGGATGACGACGTATGAGAGATTGTTGATGAGACCTAGAAAGTGTTAGGGGATTCGTGAGGAAGAGAGAGGCATCATACCAAATAACCAGAAGGCCACGAGAACGCGACCATCAGCTCCGTGGAAGACACTCTGAAGACGAGCCTTGTACACTGCCCATGATGATCCTGGAGAACCTGGCAGAGGGAGGAGCCCATATGAGGAGGGAGACCTGTTCATGGTGGTGCCGTCGGCCATGTGTCGTGAACCAAGTGGATGGTGGCGAGGTGAGGTGTGGGACGAATGCGCAAAGCAAGAGAGTCGCACAAGCATGCCAAGAGGGGACTGGAGAGAGATATAAGGGAATCTACGCGCCCAGACCTAATCCTCCCAAGATTCCCCGACCTCCCAAAAACCGGTCCGGAGTATATCTTCATGTGTTTACGTCGTCGGCACTATCTTTTTCCCGCGCCGTCCATCTCGACACTCATTGGTCCCCCACAAGGGCTTCCCTTGCATACACCAGATCCTTTTGTGGCGCCTGAAGGCTCTTTACCCCTTGCTAGCGCACTGATGATGTGCTGGGGGAGACCGGACATCGTGAATGCGCGTGAATCTCTGATCCCAAAAGGAACACCCAATTTCTGTCCCTTCACCGCAACAACCTCAACGAACCCTCCGAACCCTACGACTCCTCCGCAGACCTCCATCGCACGAAAGCGACTACAGAATCCATCTCAAGAACATGACATACTGCCCAGAGCTCTCGGGACATCCTGTTTGCTAATCGCGCTGGCAATTATCGTGGCTTTGGCCAGCCGGAAACCTCTGCTGCCTTCATCAACAACGCCTCTGACATTGATCGCAGACCCGCTATCCACAGACATATACTGTTATGAGGCTGAGCGAAGCTTGACCTGACTCAGTCAAGTTGTTTCTAGCTTCTGCAAGTCCTCGGGAGCCAAAAGAAACATCCTTCAAGGCTGAAAGATCAAAGACATCATGGATCCAAGACAGCCGCCTCAACACCCCTTTTCGCGGAGTGCTGCATCTCCATATGCTCGAACGCCGTTTCCGCCATCTTCGAATCAAGCACCATTTCCGCCCGCCTCGCATCCTCCATCTGCTGCTCCCTCCTATTCTGAGCACCAACGGAGACCCTCCGATCCGCCATACTACGCTCCGCAGCGGGCATTCGGGCAAGAAGGCCCACCGATATCAGGACCAGGTCATTCAAGACACCAGAGCAACTCTTCCGTCGGTCATGGAACACCAGTGAACCGGAGTATGCCTCCGCCATCTTCTCCCCAGCAGCAAACTCCGCAAGGAGGACATCAAAGTTATGGGCCACCACCGCCTAGGGCACCACCAGTGTCTGTTGGACCACCCTCTTCCTTTCCAAGTCGCGAGCTTCCCAGGCCTGGTGGTAATGGTGGTATGTCGATTTCTTCAATGCTTGGTGGGCCTTCCCCAGCATCACGCGAACCCCAAACACATTATGGTTCTCCAGTAGCTACTTCAGCACCTAGTGCGATATTCAATGCGACACATGCCTCTCCTCGACCAAATAGTAGTCGACCAGACTATGTTCCATTCCGCAGACCACAAACGCCCGACCACCAGAGGCCACAATACGAGACACGAGATCACCGAGCAAATTCGGCGGGGTCGCCAGTTGGACCAGGTCATTACACTACACCCGAAGCTCCGCGATTTAGCACCCCCCAGCAATCATATGCTCCACGAGTTGCCGTGCCTGAAGAACGAAGAGAACCCCCCATTCGGGTACCTAATCCCAATGGACCACCACAACGTCCTAGTTCTCAACCAACAGGATATAATGCACCACCACCGCGTGAGGCCGAAAGACCTCCAGGACATGGTAGCGGTGTATTTGGAAGGAGAGTAGACACTGTTCCGAGACCCGCTGACCCTCATAACCGAACCGAAGGCAATTATGGTAGACCTGCTTTCGAAGAGAGACATAATCCTTATGGATACGCCGAAAGAGAACGAGAGAGGGAGAGGGAACAACGAGAGCGAGAAGTGCGCGAGCAGCGGGATCGTGAGCGTGAACGAGAACGAGAGGTCTTGATGCAGAGGGACAGGGAGAGAGAGAGAGAGAGAGAGAGAGGAGCCCAGCTCGTAGTGCAGATAGAGAGGGAACAGCGTGATAGGGCAGCTGATCAGGAGAATAGGCAACGAGAATATGCTCATCAAGTTGCTCAAAGAAATGCGCAAGCTGCATATAGTCGACCTACGGAGCAACGAGAGCAACCTGCATGGATGCGCCATGGCTATGAAATACCTCGTCCTGCATACGAGCCAATTCCAGAGCGGGAACAACGTCCACCGCAACAAGCTTCGAACGGATATGAATACCCTGCAACAACAGCTCCTCAATACCAACCTCAATCTGTGTATGCTCCCAACGAACCAAGATATCGACAAGGACCACCTGCTTCGGCACCACCACCCCACAGCATCGCTGCCTACGAGGCTGAAATGCAGAATCTTCAGAGACAAGCCCAGCAGCGACAAGAAACCCAACCTACTTATAGCACAGCACCACAAAACGTCCCTTACCCAGCTCACGAATCCCCTGTCCGACGACTGGAAGAATCGCAGCCCATGCAACAACAGCGCAGTCTCCTTGGGGTTAACGAGATCAATAGAAGGGGAAGACTATCCCCATTACCACAAGCTGTGCAAGGCGTTCAAGGTCAACTGAATGGTCCAGGTAGAGAGCCAAGTATCAAGAATGAATTCAGTAGGATGTTTTCTGGAATTGGGAGTGGAGTAGGCAGCGTTCCTAGTCCAGTTGGTGCGGGACCCCAGGGTTTCATTCCAGGACAAAGCTCCGGATTACGTCGTGAGGATCTTGAGACACTTCAAGAGCTCCAAAATCTATACAAGCCCTCCCCAGCAACGCAAGGAGTCAAGAGAAGAAAGTTGAAAGAAGAGGAAAGACCAGATGATGAGAGTAGTACAGGCAGGAATACACCAAGTGGGAGAGGAAAGAGGACTAGACCTCATAACCATCATCACCATCACCAGTAAGTCACCCCTTCAATTAAATAATTTCTGCTAAACTAATTTTGATTGAGTCATCATCACCGCCGCAACGAAGGCGCAGAGAATACGTCTTCACCAAACCTTACACCGTTCAAAAGTGCGAAGGGTTCCAATATCCCATCACCTCCCCAAGATCCGGACAAAGCTTCATCTAATCTACATCACCATCATGTTCCGAAACAGCATCATCATCATACCCCTTCAAAGCAACCAATACCAGTCAACACAATAATACCGCTTCCCAAAGTTACAATTCGAAGTAACTCTGTTCTTGACTCAGTTGCCAATCTTCCTCGTCGCCATCTAGGTCATGGGTACTACCAATCTGTTCTACGGCCGGTTGGTTCAAAGATCAAAAGGAATCTCTCTTCAGAGCGCGGTTTTGCTAGCACCCCACTACCCCTTCCACGTTTTGAGGAGAGTGAAAATTGCACTTTTACTGTCAAAATACCGCGAGTGTACTTGACGGAAGGAAGCCGCGCTGAGATCACTGAGCGAAAGGCGGTATGGGGTACCGAGATATATACCGATGATTCAGACGTTGTTGCTGCTTGTATACACGAAGGTTGGTTTCGAGGTGCTTGGGCGGACGGTATCGATGTCTCCCTGCTTGGCTTAGAATTGAAGTCCGATGCGAACGGTGAGCCTATTCCTCCAGATGAGGTGAAAATAGAACAAGAAATTACATCCCCACCGGAAAAAGGCCCCGGTCCTGTGCCACAAGGGCTTGACTGCCATGTCAAAATCCTCATCCTTCCTTGTCTCGAGAAATATGGGAGCTTAACGCGTTTTGGGATTCGGAGTCGCGAGTGGGGATTCAAGCGGGATGGATACACGCCTAAGCATGACGGCTTATCATTTAAGGTAATGTCCGTCAAATTCGTGAATGGCGTAGATGGAGAGGCTGGTCGTAGTGGGAAGCAGCGAAGCAAAATCCTGGCGAGAAAACTAGACGAGAGAGAGCTGGAAGATGAAGAGGCCTGGAGCAGTTTCTTGAACAAAGGCAATGGAAGTGGAAAGAATATCCATGGCGGCTTCCAAGAGAGCTTTGAGAGAGGCACGGGACCTTTGAGGCCGGGTGACGTAAGTGGGATAGGGATGAATAGTTGGTGGAAACCCACTCCAAAACCGAACGGCAAGGCGAGAGCGATCCGGAAGGACAGAGAACGAGCGCCACCTACACCAGAACCTCTTTCAGACCAAGAGATTGACCCGCTAGATAATATTCCTGCTCCGCCAATCGCGAAGCTGGCTAGCCCTCCTCCTGCTCACCTGGTTATTCCAAAGATTGTCGCACCTCCAATCCCAGAACCCATTCCTGAGATGGAGATGCAGGTAGAGAGGAAGGCGCAAACCGACCAGGAGCGAGTTATCGAGGAGGTCACCGGACGAATGGTTAGGAATGCGAATGCTGGCCAAACGAAAGCGAGTGAGGTAGTCATGCAAGTTTCTCGGGCTGTGGAAGAGCTGGATCCAGATACAACATTGGATGCAGATATTACCTTATGAGATTAATCAGGGAGAGAGGTTGTGAGTTGGATTAGTGTGGAGTATGTGTTGCAGAGAAATGGTTGGGCATTTGAACGGGTGAGATATCAAAGGTGAACTGAGGTTTGCATCAGACAGGATGGCGCCACCAAATAAGAGGTGTTAAAGTGATTGTTATACATATCCATAGCAAGTTCAGAGCGTTAACTTTAAAAAACAAATGAAATTCTCATTCAAGCGTACACTATTTGCACCTAGTCTATGGTCTCAACCGTTTGAGGAGAACTATCAGTAACGATATGATCTATCACGATAGCTAAACAGAAGAGTATTCTAAGCTTTAAGATATAAGACGCCAACTTAGTAGGCTCGACTTATGTCTTGACAGATTGATAGAATCGGTAGAGAAGTGATATCAGTTACAGCACGTGACCTGGAGTGTACTTTTCAGAGTGGAATAGGATCAGATGGATCTGGACAAGTGAATTTCCTCTCCTGCTTCAATCTTGTCTCTGTTACGCGAGCTTAGATTTATCGTCTCACCTCGTTCCTGAGATATCCCACCTCGCCAGAGATTTCTGACTTTATCACCCACATACCACCTAGTTTTCACCGTGGAGGATAGACAAGAGACGGATTCCAAGGTCACGCATTACTTTGGAACGGGCTCATTACATCCCTGATCAGATCCCCACACGTCTTTGTTTTGAAGATGGGTTAATTGCAGTATGTACAGGTGCTTTTGAGACGTATGTGCAAAAAGAGAAAGGAAGAGAGAGCAGGGAACCAGGCTTTTCCCACCTCTTGTTTCTGGCCACCGACCAGGGGGAGGAAGGGTGCTGGAGATACTCGCTCATCACTGCTTGGTGGTGGAGCCGATGTCGCCCCATCGGATGTTGGAGAAGACGACGTGGGTGTCGGGGTGCTGCGACTGGATGTTGGATGGGCTGCCCACCCCGCTGGCACACGGTCCCGCCATACCGGCGTCGAGCCAGGCCATCTGCTGCGTAGGGTCGTTCCAGATGCTCATTGCCAGGACCACTGTGAGATTCAGTCAGTTGGAATTCAAACAAGTAGATTTCTGACGCTTTCAGGGAAAGAGGTACGTACTCCCGCTCTGGAGAGCTTGGCCCATGCCAGTCAGACCGCCAGTCGAACCTTCGGAGCCGCAGCTCGAGATGGTCCCGCCGCCCCCGATCTGCCTCCCGTTCTGGATGTACTTGCGCGTGATCTGGGACAGCTTCCCTCCGCTGGACGCGAACTGGGTCACCACGGTGAACACCTTGCTCGTATCAACCGTCTTGCCCGGGCCCCAGAAGCTACGCTGGCCGCTGGCGTAGGGATTGTACCCGCACCCGTTCTTGTCACAGGTGTTGCCTTTGCACGGGTGCGGAGTCATGGCCGTGGCCTGGGAATTGGCCTCGAGGATGTCCATCTCGTTGCAGCAGTAGCCCTGACACTGGGCGTCGCAGTAGCCGTTGCCTCCTCCCGCTCCGGTCCCGCCCCCGCCGTTGGCTGCCATCGATGAGAGGTAGAATGCCCCATTTTCTCCGCAGGGAAGCGCGGAGAGGTCGACATCCACGGACAGCTCTCCGCCGAGGAGGCTCATCATCACGTAGTTGTTATCTGTGTCAAGAAGATACACACGGGGTGAGGCACCATTGAGCGCGCCGTTGGTTTTGACATAGTGATATAATGTGAGAGCGTTTCCCGAGGTCGAAACTCCCATGGCAGCATAGTCCGCTGCTGATCTTGAGCCAGCCGCACCTGCGGCGAATTTGGAGTCTTTATCAAGGACGACGGTTGTATTCTGCTGCACGCAGCCCCCTGAGCTTGTGCATTTCATTGTTGGTAGTGAGGGATAAGCCTCCGAGGATTGGGCGGCAGGAGTGCTGACCAGCAGCGAGGCTACCAACCCGATGAATTGGAGTTTGGAAAACATGTTGCAAAAATCTACTTGGAGTCCCAGAGCCTAATTCATTTGTTACGACGGAGTAGGAAAGAAGAGAACTTTCTCATATCCGAGTTCATCGAATGCCTTTTATGGTCACCACCCCCGGTGCAGGCAATATATACGCTCGCTGCCAATCACCACCTTTAGGCATGCTGTTTATGCTGTGTTCCGGCCCCGCCAGCCTGGAAATATTCATTTTGGGGGATATGAGGAGTGCGGGGACACTGTAATATAATACCCGGTTTAGAGTAAACGCCAGCCAATCCCTCGCCTGCTGAGATCACGAGGTGCCGTTCAGGAGAGTTGCCAGATTGAGGTATATAGATGCTGTCCCACATGCCAAGTGGGATGCGACGGTATGCTTGAGGAGCCGAGAGGGTGCACGGAAGAACCTAGGGAAGATCTTTTGATTTGAGCCTGGGCTCAGTGCAAAGGACCACGGATTCGATGTTCTTGGCAGCATGCGCATGTATTATATGAACGAAATATCTTCATTCAAATTTCATCGGAGTCTCCATATTCGCGAAGAGACTAAGATGAATTGAATAATGGCTTGTTTTCAAAGCCGTTCATTGAAAATGATCTCCATCAGCAGAGAGCTGCACAAGGATTCGTGAAACCACTCGGAGTATTAACATGGTAAGATTTTCCGGTCTATGTGTGTGTTCTTAATTTGTACAACATCAAATGTATTGCTAAGTTCGACGGAGTATCACGAAGAAAATAGTTTCCGATGCCATGTTATTTCTTTTGGAATAGCAAGGTATGGAATAGTCTGCAGAACTCCATGGAGTATCAACTCGATGGGATACTCCAGCTTACCTGCATGTTACTTTGGGAATGAAAGAAACTCCACCATGATTAATCTTTAAATAGTTAAAGACATCACCGCTCAGAGCTTTCCCACTCGTCAACTTCTTTGATTAGGAAATGTTGCGGTTGGTAAATCCGCTGCGGAGAGTTTATCTCCCCTAATACTCGCCAGGATTACTGACTTCTGATATCCTTATCTCACTGCCACAACTCTTCTTCCCTTGACTCAATGAATTTGGTATGACAAGCCGTAATTTATGGCTGGAAATCTTTGTACTCCAGGCCCCAATCTTCCACCTTCAAATCAGTTATTGCTTTTTGTAATTTCTCTTTCAGATCCCATGATCCGCCAGGTACAATACGCTGTGCTTTACCGCTAGGGCCATTGATTGAAAAGCCATTTGTTGATGGATGAAGATCTATGCTAGCACTTAGCGATTGGATAGAACACGAAGCATGATCTGGTTTGGCGAATAACCCAAGTTCAAGCTTCCGGGTGCACTGCATCATAGTACCAATTGCAAAAGCTTTGACCATTTCGAATAATGCGGTATTAGACTCAGACTCGTTTGTATGCTGCCGAGGACCAAGAATATTATTCTCTGATACTTTAATCGCTTCCTCGACTTTCTGGAAAGCAATATCCCGTTGCTCGTTGATAGCTACTATTCAAATTATCAGCCTTATATCATAAGAAGAGATATCATGGTCGTGTTATAAAACTGAGGAATTAGCTTGAACTAGATAGGATGTTGCTTGATGTAACGAGGTTAGAGGACTCATCTCGCGAAAGAATCAAAGTTTTTGGAAAAGCAAGACAGATTTCAATATGCTTGTCTATTGGGAGGCGATAGCGAGAAAAGGACAAGATGACTTACTAAGCACATTGCCAGGAACCCTGATAGTTTCATCTTTCAGATCAAAAGAGTTGGGGGCAGTTTGTTGAGCGATTCTTGTAAGTGTCTTGAAATGATCCTCCAACTTGAATAACCAAGCCATCCACAGCCATGTCAAGAGAGACTGGCTGAAGATGTCTGGCAATCCTATTGAGACTACTAGTTTATCAAACCATGCCATTGCACGAGGAAGTACAAGCTCATGCCATTGGTATTTGTCGATGAGCACTGCAATGTTGTATAACGTTGCGAGATCCATTTCATTTGGCAATTGCACGTCTTTTTCATACAATATGCCGAGTACAATCATCATCGCAGTCGGATCGTCTTCTGGATTACGGAGGTCAATCTCAACGACGCCATTCTCTTCAAGCTCCTTGCCTTCCCGAAATGCAGAACCCTCAAGCATCGCTTGGAAATAGCGTGAGGAGGAAACGAGTTTCAGCGAAGAAACTCGAAGGCAGAATTCTTTGACATGAAAATTGAGCGGCCCGATGTTGTATTCAAGTGGCTTCTTTGACTCATTTGATGGTGTTTCGTCCGAGATAGCCTGATTGGGAGGAGCGTCTTCTGGTTGCGCGGCTAGGATCAAGTAGATATCTCCATCAGGCTCGTAGTCGATCGTGATAGCAGCCATATCGAGAGCAGAGTAAACAAAACGGTGTCATATTCCGCCTAGATATGGGTAGGATCCAAAGTAGGAGGTTGTAGAAAGAGAGGCGCAAGGCAAGCCACAGCGCTTAGGTCACCTCCGTTGCTTTTACGAGAAGTCCCTCTCAACTTGGGAAAATGTTCATAAAATCAACTTTACAAACGAACGGTGCTTTAAGTTAACTTAATTAGTGGTCCCAAAACCCAGCCTGGAAAAAATCTATCACTACGGATGCACGTGAGCCACACGTGCATTGTCAAAATACCATCTGAGGTGCCTACCGAACCAATCAAAGGCCCTTGAATCACCTGAGCTCCCCATGTTGGGAGGCATAATGAAACTTGGAGAGCGGCGTGTACAGCATCTTGTACTGTGCCTCTACCTGTGTCTGAAGACAAGAAAATGATAAATTCTAGTGAGAAAGCAAGATCAAGTTAGAAAAACGTGACCACATGCAGGTGTGCGGGGTTTTCTCCTGCAAGAACTAGAATGATCGCCATAAGGACATTCTAAGCGTTGCAAGCCTATTTCCCCATCCACAAGGGCGACTCGAAACGTCCCTCTATGACAGCGCTACTGTGTAAGATCCCATCTTCCTTAACTTCGTGCTGATGCCGTTCTATATACTGAAGATGACGCAGCCGATACGGCTCGAGCAGTACTCGAACGAATCACTGCGATTTTGTTCTAAACAAGTTAAGGCTCCTCAATCCCGCCAGGGAATTCCGCTAAGCTCTCAAATTGACGAGATTCGTCAAGACCTCACTATGAACGAGCTAAATTAACTAAGCTGATTGATATTGATAGAACAAATTGCCTGTCTCACGAAAACACTGAAGCGAAAATTCATTTCTTCGACGATATCGATTCTCTTCATCTTTCAATCGCCCAAGCACGCCTCTCATTTCCGCCTTTCAAGTTGTGAACATGCGTCTTCTTCACACAAAAATCTTCGAGCTTAGAGAATTTGGAGGGAGCGAGGTACCCCCATACGCGATTCTTTCGCACACCTGGGGAAAGGAAGAGATCACACTGCAAGATATTCAAAAAAATGAGCCCATGGAATCAGAGGGTTATGAAAAAGTCAAAAAAGCCTGCTCTGTTGCCGCGGCAGACAGATTTGACTATATTTGGATTGATACTTGTTGTATTGATAAGACGAGTAGTGCAGAACTTTCCGAGGCTCTGAATTCTATGTATCGTTGGTACCAGGAGGCAGAAGAATGCTACGCATATCTTAAAGATGTCCAACAAGATTCTATCAACAGACAAACTGGTACCGCGAGCTCCGAGTTCCGGGAAAGCAGATGGTTTAGTAGAGGGTGGACTCTTCAAGAGCTTATTGCGCCATCAACAGTGATATTCCTTGATCGTGAATGGCAAAGGATGGGTACGAAATCAAATTTACAACTGATTTTGTCTGAGATTACCGGCATTCCTGGCGTGTTCTTACTAGGAGATGATATTGAATATGCCAGTGTCGCTCAAAGAATGTCATGGGCTTCAAAGAGGGAGACAACAAGGATTGAAGATCGCGCCTATTGCCTAATGGGGCTATTTGGCATATGTATGCCAATGCTCTATGGAGAAGGGGAGAGGGCCTTCATTAGACTTCAAGAAGAAATTATTAAAGTCACAGATGACCACAGCCTTTTTGCTTGGAAATCTACAGAAGATTGCAAAGGGATTCTTGCAACTTCACCAGCTGCGTTCACAAGGTCCGGCAATTTCATCCCAGTCAATCGCTCTTCCACTCTAAACAGCCCTTCAACAATAAGCAGCAGAGGAGTGTTTTTATCGGCTCACTTTATTGATAGTGGTGAAAAAGGCACAGGGCTTGCTATTCTTCGCTGCACGGAGATAGGGAATGAAAATATGCGACTCGCGATTGGCCTAAGGGATGTATTCCTAACGAAACAAGACTTCGTGAGGGAGCAAAGCTCCTCGCTTGAATTGATCAATCTAGAAGATGTCAATTTATCCCAATATCCTCTAACGAATTTATATGTCCGGCAATTGCGTCTGACACGCAATAGAAAACTGGAAGAAATTGAGAGATGTGTGATTAAGCTAGAAGGGGTAACAGCGCAAGACGTGGCTTTACGCATCGCTAATTTGAGATCTGATTACGAGCTCTCCGACGGCCTCATAACAATAAATACAGTAGCTGTTCCTGATGGAATAATTTTCCGTCTGGTTTTTATGTGTAAAGATGGAAATTGCTTCCAAATACTTGTGAAGAAATGCGGAAAAGTTCTTTCGGCAGATATATCTACCAGCACAAATCCTCAACATCTTGCTTTCCTCCAAAAAGAGCAAAATGATCAAGATCAAATTGTCCAAGAGCTAGATGGTGGACACAGCGTAGAAGTCGCGATTAAGAAGCGAGTTCTTCTATTCAGTGAAAGAAGATGCTTTACAAGAGTCGTGGAAATAAATTACTCCAGTGCACCCAAAGGAGTGTGGTTCGAACACATAGTTATGTTAGAAGAAGGGATTAAATCACAGAGTATCTTATCATATGCAGCATTGCGAGGGCTTGAACCAGTTGTCAGGTATCTCCTAGGTCGAGAGATTATGGCACCAAATTCAAAAGATGAGCACCTGCGGACGCCGCTCTCTTGGGCGGCAGCGAGTGGGCAAGAGGCAATAGTCGAGTTCCTTCTTAAAATGGGTGCGGCTCCCGAGCTGACTGATGAGAAAAACCGAACACCACTCTCATGGGCCGCTGAGGCTGGTCATGAGGCTGTTGTCCGGATCCTGCTCGCATATGCTGCCGCGCTCGAGGAAATTGAAAAGAATAGCGATGATAGAGGACTGACTTCATGGACTGGATGGAAACAGTTGATACAAACGAAGGGCGTCCGATCCGAATCGGATAGAGGTGAAAGCAGATTTTGGCGTCGCTGGGTCGATTTGAGTGATTCGGGGAAACAGACGCCACTTTCATATGCTGCTGCGAATGGGCACGAGGCCGTCGTCCAGCTGCTGCTCGATACAGGCAGAGTTCATCCCGATTCGCGGGATTCGCGGGATTCGCAGGGTTCTAAGGGGCGGACGCCGCTTTCATATGCTGCTGCGAACGGGCATGAGGCCGTCATCCAGCTGCTGCTCGATACAGGCAGAGCTTCTCCCGATTCGCGGGATTTTATGAAGCGGACGCCGCTTTCATATGCTGCTGCGAATGGGCACGAGGCCGTCGTCCAGCTGCTGCTCGATACAGGCAGAGTTAATCTCGACTCGCGGGATTCTATAGAGCGGACACCGCTTTCATATGCTGCTGCGAATGGGCACGAGGCCGTCGTCCAGCTGCTGCTCGATACAGGCAGAGTTCATCCCTATTCGCGGGATTCGCAGGATTCTGAGGGGCGGACGCCGCTTTCATATGCTGCTGCGAACGGGCACGAGGCCGTCGTCCAGCTGCTGCTCGATACAGCCAGAGTTCATCCCTATTTGCGGGATTTGCGGGATTCGGGGGATTCGGGGGATTCGGGGGATTCTAAGGGGCGGACGCCGCTTTCATATGCTGCTGCGAACGGGCACGAGGCCGTCGTCCAGCTGCTGCTCGATACAGGCGGAGTTCATCCCGATTTGCGGGATTATATAAAGCGGACGCCGCTTTCATATGCTGCCATGAACGGGCATGAGGCCGTCGTCCAGCTGCTGCTCGATACAGGCAGTATTGATTATAATTCGATGGATCTCTTTGATCGGACACCGCTCTGGCTTGCTGCTGAGAGCGGACACACAGCAGTCGCCCAGCTACTGTCATTTGGCAGAATCGGTATAGGTAGCGCTAACCGTGTGGATGGGGGACATACGGAAGGGTGATATTTGGGAGGAAAGACATATCTAGACAGTGATAAAGCAATTAATGCTCTTCAGCTTCTCTTTCTGATAACACCGGGCTACAGTCTCCTTCTCTAGAAGTACATCGTATCTTGACCAGAGGCAAATTTCACAACAACCTTTTATTCTTTTCCTGGCGTAGATAAGCGGAGGCTTATAGAAGCACAAATTACTTTCTTATCTCGCTACACGCTCGTTGAATAGGCAAGCGATTTGATAAATAACTGCTTCTTCGAATGCTGCGGTTTGCTGCGAAATATACGACAGTAAGTCCGTGCACCCCCATTTGGATCACCCAAAAATAAGCGAATTTGCAGACCGCCACCTCATATTTTATTCATTATTAAATTTAATTTCAATTCGAATTGCTTTAAATTCAAGATCTTGCATCTCAAGCTATTTATAGCTCGATATATAGAAGACGACTTGCTTTTAGCTGCTCAGGATGTTGCAAATAGCAAGTCTATTAGAGCAGCTGCTAAAGAATAAGAAGTACTCTTCTCGTCACTCCGAAATTGAATCCAAGGCAAAGAAACATACTCTATTGCAGCAGAAATTCAGCAAAGACTATCAAGAGCCTAAGAAAGCTACTTTTCTAGTTAAGTGCTTATTTAGAAGTTGTTAGGTGTTTCATTAACCTACGGCTAAATTTGAGAATTTGCTCAGAAGCTCTTAGTTCTTAATGTAACGGCACGAACACGAATATAGCTAGTCAAGAGGCATATGGGAGTACGTTGATAGTCTGAGCATATTCGGTTTATAGGCTAGTGTACGAGGGACAGAGGAGCAGCCAATAAAATAAGAATCTCGTTGGCCCTCAACTAGCTCTCGATAGTATATTTCGGAAGAACGACCAGAGCAAAGAACTTAGAACAAGAACAACGTACGCGCGTGAAGAACCCAAAAACCAGCGTAAACAACAAATAAGAAACAAGTAGATGAATCAATGTATCAGTATGAAGAGAATATCAATGAAATCCGTGTGATCAATGCTCCATTTGTAACAACGCAATCTATCCTCTCTTCTTTATACCTATGAATCTTCTGCTGTGTGTGCTCCGTGTGTTCTTCCTCAATCTTCCATGTAGGTGCTCTGTAGGACCTCCTTTATAGAGAGTCCTACGCAC